>CM035443.1:74473413-74823413 GCA_020310875.1 Ceratopteris richardii
CTCCATTTTCTTCATACTTCCATGAGCCCTAATGTGGTATTTGCATGCAATGTCGAGACTTCTTTCTTTAGAACTTAAATGCAAAGAGAGCTCTTCTATATTTCCTTTTGATAGCCCACTTTCTTTCTTGAGGGTCTCTAACCATACCAACATTTCCTTTTACATCCTCTCTAAGGCTGATATTTGTACTTGTAAGCTTTGATTCTCTTGATGAAAAAGGGACATCAGAAAATTGATCCCTTTAACTAAACTATTGAGATTCATAATACCTTGAAAGACATCATGATATTATTCTTCCAATTCTTCATCTTCATATTGTGTCTCAGGCACTCTTACTACTTCCTATTCCGGTTGTTGTTGTCCTTGTTGTTCTGTTGGAGCTTCCTAGGGTGGAGTTGACTCTATGTGAGGTTGCACCTCTATCATGATTGTGTTTGGTGCTTGCATAGGTATTTCTAATACATGAATTGGTGCGTCAACTTCAAATGGTGGTTCTTCTCTTACTATTGATTCCCCCGGCTTGTATATATGTCTATTGCCCTAATGGGCTACTTATCTTTGTACATTCTAGTGGTAATACATTCAGTATTGTGTGTTGTGTTGTGAACTTCTTCTTCTTCCTTGTGCTATTCGGGTGCTTCCATAGATATCTAACTCCAACAATTGGTATCAGAGCAGGTCATCGCTTCATCTAGGGCATCGTCTACACCTCTTTGATTGCAGTCTCATATTCACACGAAATTTGGTGAGCATACTCAGGGTGTTTCAAAGATCAAAACAGCTTCGCTTTGTGGTGCCGGAATCACGATATGAACTCATTTCGGCCTCCGAACACACCATCATAACGGTTGTGCAGTTTATTTTGTCTTTTTGTGCCAAAGGTATATACTTGTTTCGATTCGCCAGTATAAGCATCTCAAAGTCTGCTACAGGTTTAGAAGAACTCATCTGGGCAGTTCCATTCAACTTTTTGAGATACAGTAAATTTTTTGCATCAAGGTATTTTAGTCACCGGCCATGGCTGAAAGCAATGATGTATTTCATATGTTGACCATTGAGGATAAGTTGGATGGTACCAACTACCCATTGTGGGCTTATATGATGCGACATGTATTGGTTGCAAAATTACTGTGGAACATTGTGCAGGGTGTTGAAAAATGTCCTATCACACCTGCAATTATTACGATTGTAGGTACTGAAGCTGATGCAGAAGGTGTCGAAGATGATGATATTCTGCATATTCTTGTTCGTGTTGTGGTTTCTGCTGCATCTACTGTAGATCAGATTTGTTGGGATGGCAAAGATGCTCAGGCACATGCATTGATAGCTTTGTTTGTCAAACATGCCATTATTCCTCACATTCGCTCTTGTAGAACAGCTAAGGATGCTTGGGATACACTTACCACATTGCACCAAGCTAGGAATGAGGCTCATGTTGCTTACCTCCGAAAACAGTTGGAGAGTGAGCATATGAATGAAGGTGATTCTATGGACAGTTTCCTAACAAACATCAAAGACTTGAAGGAACAGTTGATTTCTGCTGATAAGGTTATCCCAGATAGCTCACTTGTGCAGACCGTTCTGAATGGTCTTCCTGATTCATATCAGAGTTTTGCTTCTACTCTTCATTTGATGATGAAAGGCAATCCAAATGCCTTGTCATTTGAGGAGTTAGTCTCTGTTCTGTTGCACGAAGATCGGTCCAGGCAGAACAGGTCAATTATGCGTGTTGTAGATCAAGCTTTCCTGGATAGTCAGAACGGCAAAGGAAAATGGAGCTCTTCAACTAGTTAAAATTTGCTAATTCTGCACAATCAAAGAGGGAAGACAAAGATGAAAAGAAATCAAAAAAGCAGAAATTGTTTTGCAAGTACTGTAAAGGAAATGATCATACAATAAAGAACTATCCAAAATTGGTTGCTAAAGAGGCAAAGAAGAAAGAGGTTGGAATGGTAGTTGCAGAAGCCTCTACACCAAAAACTGAGTCTGCTAATCTTGTGCATGAAGAAGAATGGGCGTTTACTACTGTTTGCAGTTTTGACCCATCTTCTCATGAGCAGTGCATGTCTGCAGTAGACTCAGATGTTTGGTACTTTGATAGTGGGGCGACCAAACATATTACCTTGCAGAGCAGTTTCTTCTCTTCACTCAAGCCTACCCCTACAGGGAATATTGTTACATGTGCCAACAACTCCTCTTATCCTATTATGGGAGTTGGTAAGATCATTTTGACTACTATTGATGGTGGTTCTTTCACTTTGTCAGATGCTTTGTCTGTGCCAGGGATCAAGAAAAATCTGTTATCAGTTTCTACATTAGCCAAGCTTGGTTGTGAAATTTGTTGATGGCAGATGTACAGTTCATGATCTCTCGAATGGCAATGTGATTATTGCTTCTGACATTTTATGTCGTGGGTTGTATAAGCTCATAGACTATGAAAGATCTGTAAATGATTTGGCATGTGCAGTACATGATTCTCAAGCTATGCCAGATGCAAAGCTTTGGCATGCACGCTTTGGTCATCTGAATTTTGCTAGTTTGCTACGCCTTCAAAAATTTGAAATGGTGTCCTCTTTGCCCAAACTTGAGGTAGAAAACATGTTTGTGAAGGCTGTATTTTGGGCAAAATGCAGCATTCTTCCTTTCCAAAAGATGGTTCGGTTTGGGCTACTCAAAAATTGTAGCTTGTACATAATGATGTTTCTGGTCCTATGTAGACACCTTCTTTTGGAAATTATCTTTACTTCGTGACTTTAATCAATGATTTTTCCAGGCATGCATGGGTATATCCTCTGAAGGGAAAGTTCGAAGTGTCCATGTGCTTCAAACAGTTTTTGGTTTTGGCTGCAAATCTATCAGCATGTAAAATGGGCACCCTCCATTCTGATCGAGGGGGGGAATATATGTCTTCTGATTTTAATGCATTTCTGGTTGAATGTGGGATAAAACACCAGTGTACAGTGCCGTATACACCTCAACAGAATGGAGTTGCTAAACGAAAGAACAAGTCACTCATGGAGATGGCGAGATGTATGGTCAAGAGTCAGGTTTTAACACATAGTTTCTAGCTTGAGGTTGTCATGTGTGCAGCATATGTACTTAACAGGTGTCCCACTAAAGCGCTGCAGTCTATCACTCCATATAAGGCTTGGCATGATCCCAAGCCATCTGTTGCTCATTTGCGTGTTTTTGGTTGTTTGACATATGCATTAGTGCCTGAACAACATCGCAGAAAATTGGATGATAAAGCAGTAAAATGTTTTTTTGTTGGGTACAATTCATAAAGTAAAGGCTATCATTTGTATCATCCACAGACTAAACACATTCTAGTCAGCCGTGATGTTGTTTTTATGGAAGATGTTATTCAGCCATTGCTTTCATGTACTAAGGAGACATTTGTTAGCTCCAAAGACATGTATGATACTTTGCGTCCTCTTTTTAAAGGTGGATAGTCTAGTGCTGGTCCTAATGAGGCAACTTCTCAGCCTTTGCAGGTCATGTGATGATGCAGATCATCCCATTTCTTATGCAGATTTACATGATGCACTTGCTGATGAGAGAGCTAACATTAAGGAGGAAAAAACTATGCCAAAATGGCTGGTGTAGACTTTGCGTGACAGCAAATTAGATGCACTTCTATCATATCGTACTCGATCACACTCTCGTAGTGCCTATTTTGCATCAGATTGCTATGCTATGGCTACATCTAGTCTCTGTGATGCGAATGAGCCTGTTTCATTTGACATAGCACAAAATTCAGAAAATTGGATGGCTGCTATGCGATCTCAATATGATTGTTATAATGAAGAACAGTACTTGTTCTTTATGTGAATTGCCTCCTGGCAAGAAGGCCATTGGCACAAAGTGGGTTTACAAGCTGAAGCATAAGCCTGATGGAACAATTGATAGGAATAAGGCTAGGCTTGTTGCAAAGGGTTATGCATAGAAAAGAGGCATTGATTTTGATGAGACCTTTGCACCTACATGTTGTATGACTACTGTTAGGAGCATTTGTGCACTTGCAGCCCATCATGGTTGGAATGTATATCAATTGGACATTAAAACTGCATTTCTGAATAGTGACTTGCATGAAGAAGTGTATGTTTTTCAGCCTTGTGGCTTTGTGCAGAAAGGGCATGAAAACTAGGTGTGCAAGTTAAAGAAGGCATTATATGGTTTAAAGCAAGCACCACGTGCTTGGTATAAGAAGATACATGCCTATCTGATTGCACATGGTTTTGAGAATAGTCCAACTGAAAGCACCTTATATGTTAAGCATGCTAATGATGTGCTTCTGATCATTGTTGTCTATGTTGACGACATGTTGCTCACTGGTCTTATTGAGAAGCATATTGCTGATTTTAAGGCTGATTTGCATGCCTCATTTGAGATGTCTGATTTGGGCATTTGCATCACTATTTGGGCATTGATTTTATGCAACTTGATGATATTATTGCAGCATTTTGGCCTTGAAGACTATAATCCTATTGCCACTCCAATGGAGACAGGTTTACGATTGAGTCTTCATGATGTTGGAGATGCATTTGATGTTGTCCTCTATCAACAAGTTGTTGGATTCCTGATTTACTTATGCATTACTTGTCCAGATATTCAATTTGTTGTCTCACAGATGAGCAGGTTTATGCATTGCCTAGGAGTCAAGCATTGGCAAGCAATTAAGCGCATCTTTCGCTACTTGAGTGGTACTCGACTACTTGGTTTGTTTTATCTTAAGGGGGGATCACTACCACCATATTTGCATGCTTTTCTTGACTCTTATTGGGTTGGTTGCTATGACACTCGTGTGTCCACTAGTTGCTTTTGCTTCATGCTTGGTAGCTCATGTTTATCTTGGTTGAGCAAGAAGCAGCCTACTGTGGCCACTTCCAGTTGTGAGGCTGAGTATAGGCTAAGTGTGTGTGGCTCAGATGCCTTATGGCTGATTTGGGTGTTGGTCAATCTTCTACCACCACCATCTTTACTGACAGTCAGAGTGCACTGGCAGTTGCGAGGAACCCTGTGTTCCATGCACGCACTAAGCACATTGAGATGCATTATCATTATGTCAGGGAGAGGTTCTCTGCTGGGGAGATCAGCTTGGCATATGTGCCCACACAGGAGAACATTGCAGACCTTTTCATGAAGGCTCTACCTAGGGAGAAGTTTGAATCTTTCCGCAAAGCTTTAGGCTTACCCTGGCTTGTATATATGCCTATTGCCCTAATGGGCTACTTATCTTTGTATATTCTTTTGGTAATACATTCAGTATTGTGTGTTGTGCTCCAAGTGTCTTCTTCTTCTTCCTTGTGTTGTTCACGTGCTTCCGGAGAGGTCTAACTCCAACACATGCAAGGTCCTATGCTGATGCCAATTTTTTATGGTCGAGTGGCTCGTTAGACTCTCCTAGACATATGGTTCCATGTCTACGAGCTTCTTATTATCTATACTATAATCCATGAAATAACACCATTTTTGTGTCGGATATTGTATTTTCCTAATCTTTGGAAGTGAAACTATTGTTTCCATAAAGCAAAAGTTGTTCTCTTCACTATAATCACTTGCAGATTAGTCTCCAACTCTCTCCATGTAGAGTCCAATTTACTTCCCTTTGATAACGGATTTTCTAGGGACTTAGATTTCATGATGCTTTTGTGAAAATAAAGATATTTTCTCATGATTTCTTGTGCGACTTCAAACTCAAGTACTTCGTCATTCAGATCATGAAATTTTGAATATACATGCCTCTCTTTCTAGATGAGATTGCCCATGAATTCCTCAAACCTCAATAGATCAAGTCAAACTAACAATCATCTCAAGAATTGTCTAAAGCCTAATGCATCCAGGATTCTCATGACTTCTCAATCAGTGTATTGTAAAGCATGGAAATCTTTAGTCATGAAATAGAATTTATTGTTTAATTCTTTCATGGTGCATAAGAAAATAAACTCCCCTCTCTCCCATAAATTTTTGGCTTGGTTTTGAAACCAGTAAGCAACTACTAAGTTTATTGATTTGAAGGGTGGTGGCATGAAGATCCATTGATCGGAGGATCCCACCATGTCCATTGCCAAAATATGAAATGTCATCAAAGTCTAGTTGTTTAAGCAAAATATTCAGTAGAAAAGACAATTATCTTTCTTTTTTAGTGAAACTTGTTTAAAAATAAGCATGAATCGTGTTCTAAGTTCAAGAATTTGGACTTTTTTATTTACTTGTTGGTCCATAAAAGATTAAGAATTATTACACGGATCCCATAAAGTTTGGGTTTTCACTTGGCAACTATCAAAAGCTATAAATTTATTACACAAATTCACTGCATGCTTGTATCTTCATGACCATCTTAGCATTTAGATATATTACACAAGGATCACAAGATGTATGCGAGACTATTTACATCCCATTACTAGACACGTAAAGTAGTCATTTCATTGGCTCTATTCTAAATTGAGGACTTTAGAAAAATCCAAGTGTGAGTTGTAGGAGGCAATTTTGAAGGTGCTTCCATGATGTAAGTTTGTCTTAAAGCATCTACATAAGATAGATTTAGTGGAGATTTCCTTCTCCATATGAGCTTTGTAGCATGTGGTGGTGGAACTTTTTGTGAAGTTTCCCCTTAGGTGAGCTGATTTGTTTGAAATGTTCTTCCTTTCAAGGATCTATAGTCATGATTTTCTTGAGTGGCTTGGGGATCATACCAAATTTGGGAACAAAATCTAAGTATGCCCTTTTTGTACTTTTATTAAAGCCTTTGGGATCCAAATCTTGCTTGTCAAACAAGATTGATTGGAATATCCCTTATTTCTTTGTTTCTTTCATCTATATGGTTTAGACTTCTTAAGGCTTGCAAGGGAAGAAGTGGCACTTTTTTTCACTACCCATATTTACCTTGGAGGTCAAGGTACTTTAGGCTTGACTTGCTTCTTTTGTTTTCTACCACTTGATGTCTAGTTAGTTTTTTCAAATCCAACTTAACGTGGCTTTTAGAATCCATGTGCCTAATTTCCTTGTGTGTGGAATCGCTTTTTGATTCACTCACAAGTTTTCCTAATGGTATGGTAAGCCATTTGTTGTCAATTCTCGCAATCAGATGGTTTGTGGCTAGATTTGATCCTACCAAATGATCTATAAGCCAATCTTGCCTTATGACCACACTATTATCTAGAGAGGGTCAGTTCACACTAGGGATTCGACCCTAGTGGTGTTTCATACAATGTGCATAAGTAGAGTTGCTTCTCCTAGGCATATTGTACGAGTATTGCCTATGCCAATCAATGTAGGATCCATAGGTGTGATAGCAACTCAAAGCTTATATACCAAAGATTAATGTATTACATTGCTTATAACTCTAGTTTTTGTGAGAACCTTTGAGGGATCATTAAAAATATGCCCCAAGGTAGCCAATATGTGTTGTGGTTGATCGATAATTTTCTTGGAAGGGTCTTCAACCTCACATATTCCCATAGGAATGTCTTATTATTTGACTATGTACTCTATAGATCTTTGTTGAATCAATTTTCTCTTCTTGATTTGATCTGGGGATTCTTATTGAGATTCTTCTCTAATTCATATACATTTCTTTCCTTAACCTTTTGCAAGTGAAGCAACACCTCTTTAGTGAGTGGTTCTTAATAGAGCTTCACGTTGCATCCATAATAATTAGGGATGACATCTCCTTAACACCATTAGGTGAAATCTAGTGGATTACCAAAATTCCATAACCTCTCTTTTGTAGCTTCTTTGCATGTTGCTTGAGCATATATACCGGGACTAAGTCCCCTTCTTGAAATTTTTTACCTTTGATGTGAGCATCAACGTATTATTTATGTATCTTTCTAGCTTCATAAATGCCGACTATAACTAACAAGCATTTCTCTTGGGGCTTTTCCATACTATTTGCTAGCTCAAGGAGTTGGAATTATATATGTGTGCTACTTGTAGAGTAGGTACAAGGAAATCTATAGGTAAAATCCATGAGATGATCTTGCTACCTAGCATGACTATGTAACCACTTGTACCCCTTCTATCTTCCTTTGAATCAACCCTATCGGAATTGGACTAAGATTTAACCTGCATATAATCATCAAATGAGTAGAAAAATCCTTCATTTATAGTATCCCTGACATATCTTAACATTTGTCTTGTAGCTTGCAATGTGTAGTCCTTGGACTTCGCATAAACTATTATAGCATAACTGAAAGAGCCTACAACAACAGATTGAATTTCACGTCCTCCTTCTTGGGCACTAAAGTCCATGTTTTATTCTCCTCAAGTGCAAAAATCGCTTCTTGCATTGCCTCCTTCTAGTTGGTGTGTCCATTTGCATCAACCATTGTAGTTTACCAAAAACTCAGTTTTAGGCCATGTGCTAGAAACCCTTTCTCTGTGATAGTTAACATCTAATATCATGTGTTGCTCACACGGCCTCCCAATAACCATTGCTATCATGTTCTTGAGATGGCATCTTCTCGCTTTAATGTTTTACTTGAGGCTTCAAGAGAAGTTCCTACGAACCTCTATGATGGAAATTGACTCCATGGAATTGAAGGAAACAAAAGCTCCCACTATACGTCAGATATTTATGCATCGAAAGTGTCTAGTCCACCTCAGCTATCTGGGTCAAAAGTTGTATTTCCCCCATGCATATGCACACTAAGGGAATCTAGAGAAGGCATGATTGTTGTTGACTCCAACTAGGAAGCTCTTTCCTTCTTCGAGATTCTTGCTACCAATATCAAATTTTCTATTAATGTCCAAAATTGGGAGATTTTATCTAGTCACCTTGCCATGGATGAACCAGACCTATTCAGAGTGCTCAAAATTTTCATGCATTCCTGGATTCAGCGTTATCTCCATTTGCATGGGAGGATGAACATTTAACTAATAAGAGTGACATAGAAAATTAAGCTTACAATTACAATGTGTACCATATTTGTGCACGCTAGCACAATTTGAATTCTGCTGGAACAGTGTAATAAGAAAAAGATGATGGGGGAGCTAGTCAAGAGAAGCTTTATATATGGCAACTTCTATGCCTCAAAGCAATGAAGCAAGACCCACAATCTCAAGCAAGCAAGGACTAAATTTGTGGCTCCGAAGTCGAAGAAAGGATCATAGTGGATACTTTTTCGAGGAGATATGATAAAGCGTGCTCATTTTTTTCTTTTAGAATCATAAATCAAGTGCTTAGCAAAGAGATAATGTGAGATATCCTAGCTCCAATTCCTTGTTGCATCCAATGAGGGGGAAATCACATATTTTTGTCAAGGGCGTGAGACTAGGAGATGTGGACTCTAAGGAGAGGACTCATAGTTACATGAGTGTAATCGATTTCAGCCTAGTCTAAAGACAATAATTGTATCTTGGATTACATTCAAAAGTTGAGGTTTCATCAAGAATGGGAAACATTTGTAAACCCTTTATCACCTTTTCTTGGCTTCTTAGATATGTGGATAACATTTATGCATGTCCATATGTGAGAGATAATTGTAAGGCATTTGAATAGTTGTATATTTCATTTATTATGTTTTGTAAGAAGAAGCATCGATGTGTAGTTGAACGTGCAAATTATATACACTGGTTTCATGATTTGTAGGAAAGAGGATTACAAGAAATACAAGGTTGTCAAACCAAGATGTGGTTGCTAGCATACTATGTTTTTGCAGGTTATGGAGTTCATACTTTAGTATATGGCTTGTATGTAATGGGCTTGCCAAGCCCTAGGCTATAGTGAATGGCCTATATGCCATAGACCCCTAAGGCCTTATGTTTGCTTATATGGTTAGATTTTTTTTGGAACTCCATTTCCTTGGAAAAGTGTTGTCAAGATTTTCCCCACCTCATGATGCTATATACGTGCTTATCTTTGGGTAAGAATTATGTGGGATAGTAACATGCCTTCTCTGCAAACCTCAATAAGGTGTAAGCATGCTTGTAAGCATGTACTCAATGGAATTATCACCATCAAAGTGCCATAGATAAGGCAACTTCAATAGTAATTGGATTCCTACACATAATTCTTAGGGATTTAGACCATAGGATTGCTAAGGGGAAGGAGATATACCTTGACCATTAGGAATGTGCACAAGCAACCCCATAGGTTTCACAAAGTTGCATAGAGTATTATGGGAGATACATTTATGATCATCTCCAATATATTGAAGGTTCATTCATCTTCAGAAGTGCCTCATGATATGATTAAGAGACTATGGGTTATTGTAAGGAATGCCCAAAGAGTCATTAATTTTACTCATGCACATCACTTGAGTAAGTAGTGAAGAATTTTTGCTACACTATTAAGGAAATCAATTAGATGGGATCATAGAGATGGGCTTCATGAGAGAGCATCGATAGATGCTAATGTGATTCAAGTGATGATTAGGAAGGTCATAGTCATGGCACTAGCTCTATGATCTAGAGCATATATCCCCTAGTTATAAATATTTGGGGTACCCTATATATATATATATATATATATATATATATATATATATATATATATATATATATATATATATATATATATATATATATATATATATATATATATATATATATATATATATATATATATATGTATGTGTGTGTGTGTGTGCGTGTGTGTGTCGGGATCTAGAGAGAGGTACTTAGACTTAGTGTTAGTACCTAGGAACAAATTAGTTTGGAATAGAAAGGGATATCCACTATCACATGTTGATTAGAACCAAACTATACTACTTTGAGGACATGGGATTCATTAGAGTCCACTAATATGATTTGAGGACATGGGATTCATTAGAGTCCACTAATATGAGTTGAGGACATGGGATTCATTAGTATCCACCTACATATTCCATTATGTATGTATGTGGAATAGATCTTTCTTCTAGATCCCTTTTCCTTAGATGAGATTAGAGAGAGAGAGAGAGAAAGTTTCACTTTCTCATTTTTGGATTGTCTAAATAGGAGTGGCACTCTTCTATCATAGACAAGAGGGACATCAATTAATCATGGTGGTTAGATTGAGTCCCACATGGAGAATCTAGAGAGAAGTAGTTATGTATATCTCCAGTGATGGTCCTTAACTAGATGAGATGATCTGACATTGGTTAGACTGGGAGTAGAGTTATGACTCCTCTCTTTAGAGTTTCTAGGATATAGGGATAGGCCATTGGGTTGCCAAATGCTTAGTTGGTCTTTCATCACGAGGATGATGATTGAACATTGATTAGGAGAATGGGTACTTATGGATTATCTGAATCTCAAAGGGGATGCCTTTTGCATTCAGATAGCAAACTTAAGGGAAGAGGAAATGTTAGAGTTTACACTAGTTCCAATATATTCTATTCCAATAGAACTTAATCTAAGTTTATGGATATAAACCAATGACTTCTTGGTTAGAGGAATGTAAAGATTTCACTTTACTACCAAGGAAGTCTTGGACCCTTTTGAATCTCTTGGACCAACTTTCCATGCATGAGTGTTTCAAAATTTGGACCTATCCCATCCTCTATGGGTTTCCAAATGCCCATGTGCCTTCATTTAAGGCCAACTTCACACTCACTAAGCACAAGTGATTTTTCCAAGTGCCCATCAAATGAGGTGCCTTACCTCCATCTAGCCAAAGTTCCTCAACTAGGCTCTGATACCAATGTGAGGAATTGAACTCACAACCCCCTAGCTAGGAGTATGATGGGCTAACCACTAGCCCCAAAATCCATGGATGAGGATTACTTCCTAATCCTCACTCTTAAGGTATGGTTCAACCATCTCTTGCTAGGATTATGTGACATCCAACCTAGGAGATCCCATGGGCTATATCATCACCTATTTCTACATGTCCCTTTTTTTTGGAGCATGTTGATTAGTAAACCAAAAATTATTGCACCTCATATGTGTTGGGTGTGTTTAGAAGCTAGAGAGACACACATAAGAAGCACACATAATGAGCATAAATGCAATAAGACACACAAAGAATATGGATGGTTTTAATAGCTCTCTCTATTGATGATGAACATAACTAAAGTAAGAGCTTAATAATATCCCTAAGCACAAAGTAAACCCACATATTATTGTATCATGTATGTGGAAACATGGGGAAAAAACATCTGGCTAGAACTAGAGTAAAAAGTGCCCATGTTTAGGGAAAAGGTTCACATCAAAGCTTCTCAAGGAATACATAAGTGTAACAAAGCCACATGGAGCGAATGATGTGAACACATGTAGGGAGTGATAGATCAGCCCCCACTGGGCAATAAGCCTAAAGATTTGCAAAAATCTTCCAAGTTTTCCCATGGAAGAGCTTTGGTGAATATGTCTTCCACATTATCTTGTGTAGGCACATATACCAAATCAATATATCCTACATGAAGGCACTATCTCACATAGTGATAATGCACCTCAAGATTTTTGATCCATGCATGAAACACTAGACTTCGTGCAACATCCAATGCACTCTAACTATCAATGAGAATATGCATAGCAACATCAATCTCCATGCAAAGATCCATCAATAGACCTTTGAGCCATATACATTCCATTGTAGCTGTGAAAACTACCCTATACTCAGTTTCACAAATTGATGTCTCCATTGTAGGTTGCTTCTTATTCAACCAAGATAAGAAGCAATTACCACTAGTGGAAATGCAAGTATCATAACAACCAGGCCAATCACTATCTATAAAAGCATGCAAGCATGGCTGAATATCTTTTCCACAAAAGAGACCTAAGCTCAAAGTGCTCTTCGAGATATATAAACACATGTTTCACCACTTGCCAATCCTTAGTGCTAGGGCTATGCATGAATTGACTCAACTGAGAAAGTGCATACTGTATATCTGGCCTTGTATTGCATGTATATATAAGATATCCCATAGCTTGTTGATAAAGAGAAGTGGCAAACACATCACTTGAATCCTCAATGGAGAACCTAAATCCTGTCTCCACTCGTGTAGAAAATGGCTTGCAATCAAAGTCAAAACATTGAAGTAATTTTTCAACATACTTTGATTGATGCATAATAGTTCCCCCCTCAATGGATAGAACTAGGATGCCAAGATAGTATCTCAAAGACCAAGTTAAGTAACCTCAAAAGTGAAGTAATTCAATGGGGATGCACCATAGTGTGCTCTCCTTCTCGAGAGCTTCATGATGATATCCTCGGAGTAGAAAACTGAGCTCTAGGGCCGCACACAGTACTCCACACAGAGGTTCACTCAACTTCCTTTTGAGAATTGTCAAGTCATAGGAGGACTTCCCAACAATCAACATATCATCGGCATAAAGTATCAAGCATATCAAGCTTCCATCTGAGCATCTCTTTGTGTGGAGATAATGATCCTCATTGCTTCAAGAATAGCCTTGGGACTTCATAAAAGCATCAAACTTTTGGTACCATTGTCTAGGAGACTATTTAAGTCCATACAAGCTCTTCTTGAGCTTACAAACTATACTTTCCTTGCAAGGAACTACGTAACCCTCTGGTTGTTCCATATAGATCTCATATGTAAGATCTCCATGCAAGAAAGCAGTTTTCGCATCCATTTGGACTAGCTCTAAGTTCTCCATTGCAATGAATCCAAGCAACATGCACAAAGTAGTCCTCTTGACCACTTGGGAGAAGACTTACTCAAAATCAACACCATGTTGTTGCTTAAAACCCTTCATGCTTTATATTTTGGAGAAGCACTATCTGATGTGAATTTCAACTTATATACCCATTTACATAGTAAAGCTTTCCTGACCTTTGGCAAAGGTACTAAATCCCAAGTACCATTCTTGTGAATAGAATCCAACTCACTCTTCTTGGCACGCTCCCACTTGACATGATCCTCTGTCTGTGTAGCCCTCTTTGTAGCAAGACGGCTCACCGACATCTGTTAGCATAACAAAATCTAAACCTGGAACATATCTACTAGGTGGATGTGAGACACGTGCAGAACGTCTCAATGGTTGCTAAACAGGAACATGTGCAGACTGATCTGAATGGACATTCTCTTGAACATCCCCATGTGAAACATTTTTATGCATGCTAACTAGAGGACTAGTATCCTCAAACACCACTCTTCTCACTTCAACCTCCTTAATGGGTTGTTTATGCATCTTAGACTGATTAAAAACGACATCAAGACTTTTGATCACTGACCATGTTTTAGGATCCCATAAGCGATATCCAAATTGTCCTTCTGACCATATCCAAGAAAAATTCATTTCTTTGACTTATGTTCCAGCTTTTGTTTAAGATTCTTGGGTATATGAACATATGCTTCACACCCAAAAACTCGAAGATGATCATAATATGGTGGCTTCCTTGTCCATAACTCTTGTGCCACTTTCGGACCTTTGGCAGTACTAGGTGAAAGGTTAATCACATGAACTGCAGTCAATACTACTTCTGCCCAAAAACCTTGTGAGAGGTTTGCATGATGCAACATAGAGACTACTCAATCTTGAATAGTTCTATTCATCCTCTTAGCTACACCATTCTGTACTGGGTATAAGGAGATGTAAACCCTCTATGAATCCCTCTAGACTGACAGAAAAGGCTGAATTCATGTGAGGTATACTCACCCCCATTATCTGAATGTAAATCCTTAAGCTTAATTCCTTTTTCAGTCTCAACTGAAGCAAGCCATTTTCTGAACAACCTTTGATTTTATAGGATATACCCAGACTTTTCTAGTAGCATCATCTATGAAAGTGACAAAGTAAAGAGAACCACGTAAGGACATACTGGGCATAGGACCACACACATCTATATGAACAAGATCTAAAGAGTCAATGTGCGTTCTATGCACATTTTTGGTTTGCTTTCAATATTGACAATGCTCACAAAATGAAAATTTAGAGAAAGATAACACAGGTAAGTAGCCAGAATGAGAAATATTATCCATTCCCCTATGAGATATATGGCCCAAATGACCATGCCAAATACAAGCCATAGGTTGCTCAATAACAGCTAACAAGTGTTCTTTCTGTGATACAAATAAAGGATAAAGTGAGCCAACTTTGCTTCCTTTTGCAATAACCATATTGACCTTTGATATATTAAAGGACTGAGCATAGAAGACCACCTTGTAACCAAGGTCATCAAGTTGACCAATTGACATCAAACTATCTGATAACTGAGGTAATGGCGTACATTATGCATAGTAAATTTTGAACCATCAATGAACTGCACAATCACATCTTCAATCCCCACAACATCACACTGGTAAGAGTCATCAAGTCTCATGGTTCCAAGAGACTTTGCTACATAATTAAAAATCATTCTCTATGTGGTGTCACATGGAAAGAAGCACCAGAATCTAGCAGCCATGTGTGGGAAAGAGAATCAGCCATAAGCGCCTTAGTTGGCATAGTACTATCAAGTTTCAACACATCAACATCATCAAAAATAGCATTAATTTCTTCAATCTTCATAGGCGAAGTAGATCGTGCAGGTAACTATCTAACGTGCCCATCAACATTATGTCCTTTACCTTTAGCATTCTTTAATGCATAACAGTCTTTCTTCATATGTCCTTTCTTGTGAGAATAATGGCACTCGATATCCCTCTTCCTTGATTTACTTCTACTCTTATTCCGTTGACCATTCTTTTCCTTGTTCTTGCTCCTGCCATGTTGCTGATTCTTTCCTTGGTAAGAATCACGAACATTATATGCATCTTCACTCTAAGTGCCAACCATAGATTTTCTACAAATCTCCTCACTCAAAAGTGCTCCATGTATGTCATCATAGACGAGTTTACCACCAAGTGCAGCACTATTTCTAATAACTGTGCAAAATGTATCCCGTGATGATGCCAAGGTGCATAACAACAATACTGCTTTCATTTCATTATCCATATCAATTTTTTGAGCATGTAACTAGGAGAATATAGCATCAAACTCATTCAGATGAGAAGCAACACTGTATGTGTCCTTCATACAAAGGTCATATAATTTTCTCATCAGATACACTTGATTTGATGTCGTCTCTCTTTTTCATATGTATTGCATAACTTCTTCCAAAGCTCCTCTGCACTTTCACAGTCTAATACTATAAAGTAAACATTATCTGCCATGTGCAAGCAAATGGTAGACCTGGCCATTTCATCTAACTCATCCCAATCATCTTCATCTATGTCAGCAGGCTTCTTTGAAATCCCATTTACTAGCTTCCATTGCCTCCTTTGAATCAACACATCTTTAATCTGATTCTTCCATAGAGCAAATTTTGTGCCATCAAATTTTTGGATCTCAAAATGGTCTTTGCCCTGCAAGTTATAGCTCCTCCTCGAAACACTGGCACTAGACCCTGATCCACCAGATGTGCTTCCGACCTCTGATGCCATGATGAGAGAGAATTGAATAGAATGATAATGGAGCTAGAAGAGTCCAAACACAAACAAATAAGTGTATCAAGGAGTAAATCGACCATTGTATAGTTGACTAAACTAGAAATCTATAAAAAATTTGCCAAAGTATCCCCTACAAAATGAGCATATGACCAGTGTCAAAATATCATAAAACGTCAAGTACTAACATGTTTACCTGCATAGTGAATCACTGACTCCATTGCATATAATCAATTACACAATGGAAGCCAACTAAGCTTATCGAGCACCTATGAACAACTATCATACATCTCCTATGGCGAGGCTGGGTAAGTCTTCCACCTGCATCACTAAAGAGACACCAACATCTGGGTGTCTCCCAGCTAAGAAAACCTCATCACGACCCTCTTTTTCAAACGTAAAAGGCTCTATGCAAAAACATAACAGCTATATCAATGACCTCATGGACGTACATAAACGGTATCCACATAAGCGTACATGGTGTGTATGTGTTCAATATATGTAGTAAAATGACACTAAAAAGCTGAATGCACAGCCCAAAAACTATCCAACAACACCTGCAAGTGTCTGTCAACTCTGATGTTTTAAGCCCAAAAACCTGCAAAAATTTGCAACGGCTGCTCCCACCAAAATTGGAAACCTTTCAAGAAACCTATAGTTTTACAAGTGTGGATGAAAACACAGCCCCAAAGGTTGATATTTGTTGTCAAAGAAGTACAAAGAACACTCTTCTTGATATTCTTGGACTTGTATGAAGAGAACTATGTGCAAAAGCACTCCAAAATTGCTCCAAAAGACACCCCAAAAATGCTTCAAAAACAGACCTTGAAAGAAAAGAATGAAGCTTTGAGGGACCAAAACTTGTTCCAGGTAATGTTAACCTTAGTCTTTCCCCTTCTTCAGACACCACAAGAGTGAGTTCTCCTTGCACACAACCAATGGTGCCAATGATGACTTTGGTGACTCGGATGACAAGATATGCCAAGGTCTATGCCTTGGTCGTCGCCTTAGCCGTAAGCCTTGGAGAAATTTGGGGTGGTGCTCGCTTCACTCGCACAAAAGGAACAAAGCTTTTGCCTCAAAATGCTTTGATACCATTGAAGTAATTCAATGGCGATGCACCACAATGCGCTCTCCTTCTCGAGAGCTTCACGACGATATCCTCGAAGTAGAAAATTGAGCTCCTAAGGTTGCACATAGTACTCCACACAGAGGCTGCAGAATACGCAGGAAAAACACAATACACAAAGAGCACGAAGACAGACTTCTTAGGTATTACAAATGCGATCGAACTTATAGTCTGTGGCTGACCAGGCCACTATATTTTTTTTTAAAGAACATATACAAAGAATTGTCCAGTGGCCATTTGGCCTTTCACATGGACACTGATGGCAACAAAAAGTATGTTGCAATTAAAACTTAAGGATGTCAAGTTTTGCATCACATGACCTAGTCAAGAGTATATCATCAACATAAAGGACAGGCACTCTAAGATCAACCACATCTTTGCATACATAGAGCGTGTTTTCAATTGGACTTGAGGTGAAGCCAAGAGCAATCAAGTGCTTTATGGATTTTGTCATACCAGCTTGCTTGAAACCATACAAGGCTTTATGCAAGCGATAAATCATATAATCTTGCCCTTTCATTGAAAATCCATGAGGTTGCTTCACATAAACCTTTTCTTGCAAATCTCCATCCAACAAAGTTGTTTTTATGTCCAAGTGATGTACTTTCCCACCTCTTTGGGTAGCCAATGGAACCATTGTACAAATGGTATTCATGCGTGAAGTAGGTACAAAAGTTTCCTCATAGTCAATGCCATATTATTGTGCATATCCTTTGGCAACCAATCTAACTTTGTAGCGATCAATGCTACCATTTGACTTTCTCTTAATCTTGTAAGCCCACTTTGTACCAATTGCATTCCCTTTTGGCAATGCACATAACTCCCAACTACCATTTCTATGTATGGAAGCCATTTCTAATTGCATAGCACTCATGCAATGTGGATCATTGCATATATCTTCAAAAGTAAGTGTCTTGTCATTACATGTTGTTGCAATAAGAGAATAATCCACAAAATTACTTAATGTCTTGATCTTGTTCTACCAAGTAAAGTTGCCCTCAATTTGTTGTCCTACAAAGTTTGTTTCAACCACTTTGGCATACTTTGTGCACTCTTGATAGACATGTGTTCATATCATCAACATGTATATCATGTGTGAGCTGAATTTCATGCTCATTTTTAGACATATTTTGATGTCAATGCTTAGCCATATGTGGCTAGAAAAGTTCAGTAGTTCCAATCATGTTTGGGTAGAATTTTTTTGCATTTTCAGCTCTATTTTGCTAGAATTTTTCAACCCTTTGAAGCTCATTTGACTGATCTATATGGCCATAGTCAAGTGCAACGCTTTGAAACAAAGGCATGAGTGTATCAAACACATCTTGTAAGCTAATTGTTGGATGTTTTTTGCATTCAAATAGGGAAAAGTGAATTTTTTGCAAATACCACATCTTGCTTGACTCACAAGAATTGTGTTTTTCAATGATGATACAAATGATATTCCTTAATTTCAGCACTATAACCAACAAATATACATTTCTTTGCCTTTTCATCAAGTTTGTGTCATTCTTATGATGGCACAAGAGCATACGCCAAACAAACAAACATGGACATATGGCTAACCATAGGCTTATGTCCATTCCAAGCCTCATAAGGAGTGATGATTCTCAATGATTTTGTTGGTCAATGATTCAACACATTGTTTGCACACATGATCGCTTCCATCCAAAACTTATCAAGAAGGTGCTTTCCTATAACCATACATTATGCCATTTCAAGGGGTGTTCTCTTTTTACACTCTGCAACACCATTTTGTTGAGGTGCATATGGCACCATATATTGATGTGAAATCTTCTTTCACAAAGAAAATCATTAAACTCATGTGACATGTATTCATTGCCATGATTTGTGCATAGAATCGAAAGCTTATTTCTAGAAAAATTTTCAGCCATGGCTAAAAAATGCTTTGAAGCAAGAAAATACCTCATTCTTTGCTTTCATAGGATACACCCATGTATGCCAAGTAGCATCATCAATGAAGGTAACAAAATATACATGCTTCCCAAAAGATGGAGTCTTGATGGGAGCACATACATCACTATGAAGAAGCTACAATTTTCTTGTAGTGTGTGTATGAATATCTTTTGGAAAAGAAGCATGATGCATTTTTTTCCAATAATGCAACCTTCACATGCATGCTTTTCAATGGATTCAAGTGTTGGCAAACCAATTACCATGACCTTCTTTTGCAAGTAAATCAAACTAATGAAGTTCAAGCGACCAAGATGAGCATGCCAAAGCTGCATTTTAGCCATGAAGGATGAGCAATCAAGGTATTTGAGGAAGCCCAGTTGTGTGTATATTGTTGATATATTTAGGTAGTGATGTGTGTGAACACACTAGGATTGTCGGGGCACTTTTTTCCCTCTTTAGGAGGTTTTTTCCCCCGGCTTGTATATACGCCTATTGCCCTAATGGGCTACTTATCTTTGTACATTCTCTAGTAATACATTTCAGTATTGTGTGTTGTGCTCCAAGCTTCTTCTTCTTCCTTGTGTTGTTCGCGTGCTTCTGCAGATGTCTAACTCCAACAATTGGTATCAGAGCAGGTCGTCGCTTCATCTAGGGTGTCGTCAACACTCCTCCATTTGCAGTCTCAGAATCGCGCGATCTGAGCTCGTTTCGACCTTCGAACGCACTATCGCAGCACTTGTGCAGGCTATTTTGTCTTTTTGTGCCAAAGGTATATACCTATTTCTATTCGCCAGTTTAAGTGTCTCGAAGTCTACTACAGGTCTAGCAGAACTCGTCTAGGCAATTCTGTTCAACTTTTTGAGATACATTCAATTTTTTGCATCAAGGTATTTTAGTCACCGGCCATGGCTGAAAGCAGTGATGTATTCCGTATGTTGGCTGTTGAGGATAAGTTGGATGGTACCAACTACGCATTATGGGCTTATATGATGCGACATGTTTTGGTTGCAAAAGGATTATGGAACATTGTGCAGGGTGTTGAAAGATGTCCTGTTACACCTGTAACGACAGGTACTGCAAATACAGGTGCTGGAGCTTATGAAGATGGTGTCGAAGATGATATTCCACAGATTCTTGTTCGTGCTGTTGTTTCTGTTGCACCTACTGCAGAGCAAATTCGTTGGGATGGCAGAGATGCCCAGGCACATGCATTGATAGCTTTGTCTGTCAAACGTGCCATTATTCCTCATATTCACTCTTGTAGAACAGCTAAGGATGCTTGGGATACACTTACCACATTGCACCAAGCTAGGAATGAGGCTCGTGTTGCTTACTTCCGAAAACAGTTGGAGAGTAAGCACATGAATGAAGGTGATTCTATGGACAGTTTCCTAACGAAGATCAAAGATTTGAAGGAACAGTTGATTTCTGCTAATGAGGTTATACCAGATTGCTCACTTGTGTAGACCGTTCTGAATGGTCTTCCTGATTCATATCAGAGTTTTGCTTCTACTCTTCGGTTGATGATGAAAGGAAATCCGAATGCCTTATCATTTGAGGAGTTAGTCTCTGTTCTGTTGCAGGAAGATCAGTCCAGGCAGAACAGGTCCATTCTGCGTGTTGCAGATCAAGCTTTCCTGGCTAGTAAGAAGGGTAAAGGAAAATGGAGCTCTTCTACTAGTAAGCAAAAATCTGCAAGTGCTGCACATTCGAAGAACCATGATAAAGATGAGAAGAAATCAGAAAAGCAGAAATTGTTTTGCAAGTACTGTAAAGGGAATGATCATATCATAAAGAACTGTCCAAAACTGGCTGCAAAAGAGGCAAAGAAAAAGGAGGCTGGAATGGTTGTTGCAGAAGCCTCTACACCAAAAACAGAGTCTGCTAATCTTGTGTAGGAAGAAGAATGGGAGTTTACTACTGTTTGCAGTTTTGACCCATCCTCTCATGAACAGTGCATGTCTGCAGTGGACTCAGATGTTTGATACTTTGACAGTGGGGCGACCAAACATATTACCTCGCAGCGTAGTTTCTTCTCTTCACTCGAGCCTGCCCCTACAGGGAATACTGTAACATGCGCCAACAACTCCTCTTATCCTGTTATGGGAGTTGGTAAGATCATTCTGACTATTGCTGATGGTAGTTCTTTCACCTTGTCAGATGCTTTATTTGTGCCAGGGATCAAGAAGAATCTGTTATCAGTTTCTGCATTAGCCAAGATTGGCTTGGTTGTGAAATTCGTTGATGATAGGTGTACAGTTCATGATCTATCAAATGGAGATGTGATTATTGCTTCTGGCATTTTATGTCGTGGGTTGTATAAGCTCATAGACTATGAAAGATTTGTGAATGATTTGGCATGTGCAGTTCATGATTCTCAGGCTATGTCAGATGCAAAGCGTTGGCATGCACGCTTTGGTCATTTGAATTTTGCTAGTTTGCTATGCCTGTAGAAATCTGATATGGTGTCTTCTTTGCCCAAGCTTGAGGCACCTGGAAAACATGTATGTGAAGGCTGTATTTTGGGCAAAATGCAGCGTTCCTCCTTTCCAAAAGATGGTTCAGTTCGGGCTACGCAGAAATTGCACCTTGTACATAGTGATGTCTGTGGTCCTATGCAGACACCCTCTTTTGGGAATTACCTTTACTTCGTGACTTTCATTGATGATTTTTCCAGGTATGCATGGGTATATCCACTCAAAGCAAAGTCCGAAGTGTTCATGTGCTTTAAACAGTTTTTGGTTCTGGCTGAAAATCTGTCAGCATGTAAAATGGGCACCCTCCGTTCTAATCAAGGGGGGGAATATATGTCTTCTGATTTTAATGCATTTCTGGCTGAACGTGGGATAAAACACCAGTGTACAGTGCCGTATACACCTCAATAGAATGGAGTTGCTGAACGAAAGAACATGTCACTCATGGAGATGGCGAGGTGCATGGTCAAGAGTCAGGCTTTACCACATAGTTTCTGGATTGAGGCTGTCATGTGTGTAGCGTATGTACTGAACAGGTGTTCCACTAAAGCGCTGCAGTCTATCACTCCATATGAGGCTTGGCATGACCGCAAGCCATCTGTTGCTCATCTGCGTGTTTTTGGTTGTTTGGCATATGCATTAGTGCCTGAACAACATCGCAAAAAATTGGATGATAAGGCAGTAAAATGTATTTTTGTTGGGTACAGTTCTGAAAGTAAAGGCTATCGTCTATATCATCCATAGACTAAATGCATTCTGGTTAGCCGTGATGTTGTCTTTGTGGAAGATGCTATTCAGCCATTGCTTTCATGTACTAAGGAGACATCTGTTAGCTCCAAAGACATGTATGATACGTTGATGCCTCTTTTTACAGGTGGACAGTCTAGTGCTGGTCCTAATGAGGCAACTTCTCAGCCTTTGTAGTTTCATATGATGATGCAGATCATTCTATTTTTGATGCAGATTTACATGATGCACTTGTTGATGAGAGAGCTAATATTGCGCAGGCAAAAACTATGCCAAAATGGTTGGTGCAGACTTTGCGTGACAGCAAATTAGATGCACCTTTGTCATATCGTACTCGTTCAGGCTCTCATAGTGCCTCCTTTGCATCAGATTGCTATGCTATGGCTGTGTCTAGTCTCTGTGATGAGAATGAGCCTGTTTCTTTTGATGAAGCACAGAATTCAAAAAATTGGATGGCTGCCATGCAATCTGAATATGATGCTATAATGAAGAATGGTACATGGTCTTTATGTGACTTGCCTCCTGGCAAGAAGGCCATTGGCACTAAGTGGGTATACAAGCTGAAGCGTAAACCTGATGGTACAGTTGATAGGTATAAGGCTAGGCTTGTTGCAAAGGGTTATGTGCAAGAAAGAGGCATTGATTTTGATGAGACCTTTGCACCTACATGCCGTATGACTACTGTTCGGAGCATTTGTTAACTTGTAGCCCATCATGGTTGGAATATACATCAGTTGGACATTAAAACAGCATTTCTGAATGGTGACTTGCATGAAGAAGTGTATGTTTTTCAGCCCCATGGCTTTGTGCAAAAAGGGCATGAAAACCAGGTGTGCAGGTTAAAGAAGGCATTATATGGTTTAAAGCAAGCACCACGTGCTTGGTATGAGAAAATACATGCCTATCTGGTTGCACATGGTTTTGTGAACAGTCCAAGTGAAAGCACCTTATATGTTAAGCATGCTAATGATGTGCTTCTGATCATTGTTGTCTATGTTGATGACATGCTGATCACTGGTCCTATTGAGAAGCATATTGCTGATTTCAAGGCTGATTTGCATGCCTCATTTGAGATGTCTGATTTGGGGCATTTGCATCACTATTTGGGCATTCAATTTATGCAAGTTGATGGTGGAATGGCTTTGTGTCAAACAAAATATATTGACACATTATTGCAGTGTTTTGGCCTTGAAGACTGTAAGCCTATTGCCACTCCTATGGAGACAGGTTTACGCTTGAGTCTTCATGATGGTGGAGATGCATTTGATGCTGTTCTCTATCAGCAGGTTGTTGGATGCTTGATTTACTTATGCATTACTCGGCCAGATATTCAGTTTGATGTCTCACAGATGAGCAGGTTTATGCATTGCCCAGGAATCACGCATTGGAAGGCAGTTAAGCGCATCTTTCGCTACTTGAGTGGTACTCGGCTACTTGGGTTGTTTTATCCCAAGGGGGGATCACTACCGCCAGATTTGCATGCTTTTTCTAACTCAGATTGGGCTGGTTGCTATGACACTGGTGTGTCCACCAGTGGTTTTTGCTTCATGCTTGGTAGCTCATGTATATCTTGGTTGAGCAAGAACCAGCCTATTGTGGCCACTTCCTGTTGTGAGGCTGAGTATAGGGCAGCTTTCACAGCGACTGTTGAGTGTGTGTGGCTCAGACGCCTTATGGCTGATTTGGGTGTTGGCCAGTCTTCTGCCACCACCATCTTCACTGACAGTCAGAGCGCATTCGTAGTTGTGAGGAAACATGTGTTCCATGCTCGCACTAAGCACATTGAGGTGCATTATCACTATGTCAGGGAGAGGTTCTCTACTGGGGAGATCAGCTTGGCATATGTGGCCACGCAGGAGAACATTGCAGACCTTTTCACGAAGGCTCTGCCTAGGGAGAAGTTTGAAGCTTTCCACAAAGCTTTGGGCTTACTTCCTTTTGTGGAGTGATTTCCACATAGCTTGGCACTTCCTTATACATGAGTGCCAGCTCCTTGTTCACTGCATCACTCCGAGGGGGGATTTGTTGATATATTTAGGTAGTGATGTGTGTGAACAAACTAGGACTGCCGGGGCACTTTTTTCCATCTTTAGGAGGTTTTTTCCCTTGGCTTGTATATACGCCTATTGCCCTAATGGGCTACTTATCTTTGTACATTCTCTAGTAATACATTTCAGTATTGTGTGTTGTGCTCCAAGCTTCTTCTTCTTCCTTGTGTTGTTCGCGTGCTTCCGCAGACGTCTAACTCCAACATATATAAGCAATACAAGCCATTGCATAATGTATTAGACATCACAATAACATCACCATTGCTAAAGTCATGAACCATACACTCATCTTCAACAAAGTGTACACAAAGTCCAACTTTGGCAATCAAAGAAATTGAAATTAAGTTGTTCTTGATACAGGTACATACAATGCATTTTTCAAGAGAATCACACCTCCATTTGCAATCATAAGCTCAATTTCTCCTACTCCAATAATAGGATAAGAGGCATTGTTTGCACACACCACATGTCCTCCTTTGGGTGCATCTTTCAAAGATGCAAAAAAAAATTTGCATGAAGCTATCTACTTTGAAGCACCACTATCAAAGAACCAATCCGAATCAGCCTCACTCACAACCATACATTTAGAATGCAATGATGCATCATAATGACATCTAACAACACATGCCCAAAAATCTTGAGCCATGTTGTCTTCGTTATTTTTTGCATTTGAAGAATTTTCAGCAACAAATATGTCGGATTCCTTCTTTTTTCATTGCACTTAGCAAGCTTTCTAACTTATCAATAGTATCATTAGCCTTTTGAAAATATTTGCATCTCTTCTTATTTTACAAATCAGCATCATTAGATGAATGAGTGGAAGAGGGAGGTTGAGGCTTTGATTTTGATGAACCCAAAGTTGAA
This sequence comes from Ceratopteris richardii, assembly GCA_020310875.1. NCBI lineage: Eukaryota > Viridiplantae > Streptophyta > Polypodiopsida > Polypodiales > Pteridaceae > Ceratopteris > Ceratopteris richardii. The sequence goes on from CM035443.1 coordinate 74,498,903, forward strand.
CCATACTTGCTTTTCCTTTTTTGTGAGATAGCAAGTGCTTGCATTCCCTGATTCAAACCACTCATATTCACTCTAGATTTCTCTTCTTGCAAAAAAGAAGACACAAACACATCAAATGCATACATATTTGGATTTCCTTTTACAATCAAATGAAGTGTAGTGGCAAAGCTTTTAAAACTTTCTGGTAGTCCTTTCAACAATGTAGAGATGAGTAATGCATCGAGAATAATCTCATCTATGTTTGTCAATTGCTTCTTTCAAGTCCTTGTGCATGTCACATGCACATCCATAGACTCATTTTTAGCCATACATACATCCTCAAGTTGCTTACTCTAAGTATTCAACACATGCTTCATTATGCACGGAATACAAAGAAGACTTATATGCATAAACCTTCAAGATTGTTAGAAGATGTAACTCTTAGCACGTGTGGCCTAGATTTTTAGCACACTCTCCCCATTTGTGACTTTGGAAAGGAAAGAAATTATGAATTATTTTTAGGAATTCCTTCCTTATGCCAACTACAAGTGGTGCAAGATTACAATGGAAATGTAGTTTACCTACAACATCAAGGCACAACAACCCTGATAGACTTGATGTCTAACTCCTATAGAGACATACCACCACTCCAATGGAATCGATCACAGGGATCGAACCCGAGCACATTGATAGTGCTTTTACTTTGTTCAAGTTAGACCAAATAGGCGCACATGAGTTTGTTGTAAGATCTATTTGTGTTATGTGCACATGACATTTTGTTGTACAATAATTTAGAAGATGTTTGTTTAAGCTTCAATATTGAACCATTGTTGGACTTTGTTTCCAAAAATCCCCCCTTCAATCTCACAATGGTACAAGGTTCAATAACCTTCAAAACTTCTTATGTCTGCAAATATCTTTTAACTGATTTCCACTAAATCTTTAGCTGACTGTGTATGAACCTGGATACTTGAGATACTGCAAACTAAATGTCCTACTGTGTATTGCGTAGATATATCAAGCAACCAACTGTTTGACTATATAATGTAGCATCAAATGGTTCTGAATCTGTTATCGACTGTAATAACACATTGACATCCATTGGTGTTTGTATGGGTTTGGAATCTATCATCTCAAACTTTTTCAATAATTTCTCAATGTATTTCTGTCGTGTCATGTAGATACACTCAGCTTTGTAGTTGAACTCAATCCTAGGACTTGTGATAATCATATCACTTTGTAGTGCATCTTGAACAATAGCTCGTTCATTCTCAACTGAAGTAAGAGCTAAAACATTATGAATCTCAAAATGTTTTGCATAATTTACCTAGTCTTCCTGTTGGCTCCTTGACTGACTTTTGGTTCTTCTTATGTATTCCTTTATACCACTATCCTTCCAAGTTTGATATAATCACTTTGGTGTATTCCTGAAAAGTGGTGGTATATCTTTTGGTTCTTCAGTATCTCTTTCTTCTAGAACTCTGGAACCTTCTCCAACTTCATAAGTTGGAACTTCAAGAGGTACCAATGATGGACTAGCTACTAGTGTAGGTAATAAAATTCTCTCTGCACCTGTATCTTTTAGGGTTTGAGAAGGCTCATCACCCCCCTTGTATGGTTGAATGTAAGCATCCAAATTCTTTCTAAAAAATGCATAGTCATCTACCTTTATGAAATCTGGAATCTCTTCCTTCTTATCATAAATTTGACTTTTTGCAATATATGCATTGACATGTATCTGGAACATAGAATTTGTATCCTTTGCTTTCAATTGCATAATCACTAGAGATCACATTAATGGATTTTACATCAAGCTTACCACGATCCTTCTTGTCAATGTGAACATAAGCTAGGGGACCAAAAACTTTGAAGTAACTCACATTGGGCTTCTTTCCATAATAAGCTTCATAAGGTGTAATGACCTTCAAAGCTTTTTTGGAAGACCTATTCAGAATGTGATTAGCTATATGTACTGCATCAAGCCAAAACTTGGGAGAAAGTCTTTTGGATGACATCATACTATGCATCATCTCAACAAGTATCATATTCTTTCTCTCTGCAACACCATTTTGTTCTAGGGTGTAAGCAATAGTGAGTTGATGAGAGATACCTTTGTCTTCTAAAAAGGGCTTAAAGTCTTTTACATGTACTCTCCTCCTCTATCACTTCTCAAAATCTGGATCTTTAACTGACTTTCATTTTCAACCATAGTGTGTACCTAAGTCAAGAAGTCTTAGGGACTTGTGCCAAAGAGACTAAATCTCATTTGCCACACAAGTGCATATAGTGGGGAATTGGCACACGCTTATTTGTCAATCCGATGAACCGACCTAACCAAGCATATGAGGACATGTGCACGCGTGATGGTAAGAGAAGTAATTCAGCTCTTATGCATGAGAAAAGACTAATCTATCTCTCAAACTCACTCAACTACTGAAAATGTCTGTCGTGATACCACTTACAGTAGTTTTCACTAGATCGAGGATTTCTCCTAGCTCTAAACTCCTAATATAGCCAATAGTGGGTTCATTTCAAAGCCCTCAATGAGACGCATCTATTGATCATAGTCTCACTCGATTTTGACAACTGTCCTTCAAGTTATGACCAAAACAGTGAATGATGGGAAACACACACACTCACTCCACAACTCGTACTAGCTCACACACACACTACAGTAGCTCAAAAACAGTGGGGAGGGGTAGACAACAGTCTTACACACACTTTCCAAGCATCACACACACACATAGAAGATCAAAGAGAAGATGAAAATCTGCAAGAAAGAAGCAATTTCGAAAATTCAGGAGCTCTCTTTCTTCACAATGGCAAAAAGTCTCTACAAAGAGTCACAAAGTGACTTATATACATGTGCCCTAAAAAATGGTCCTTTCACACAAGTGACCGGCACTTTATTGGCTAATCTCTATTTTCCTATTATTTTACAAGAAATATATTACAATGATTTGGGATTATGCATCTAGAGGACTCCTCTAGTGCATTTACATGGCTTGGGGGAATTTCCTAAGACTTTGAAGAAGAAAAAATATTCCCATTAATTTGAAAATTTTGGGGCTCCTCTTTCATGCCTCTTTGCTCTGCAACACTCTCCCCCTCTTTGTCTCTGTCGTCCCTTGATAGGCTTTTGCTTCTCATTTGTAGCTCGTTTAAGACTTCTGAATACACGCACCCCATGGTCGAAGAAGTGACAAGGACTGTCAGGCAATTTGTTATTTTATCCGAGGGATGTCCTTTGCTTCTGTTTGCCCTTGGTATTCCTTATATCACATATCTGGGTTGTTGTATTAACTCGGGCTTCCACGCATGCCATCAGTGGCTAAGAATGTGGTATTCTTAGTCACCCGCTTCAACTTTTCAGCCTCTGCCTCTTTCTAACTTTTGGTCTTCTGATTTGTCTTTATCTTCAAACATCTGATCCTGTTGTATTGCTTTGAGCTTGTTTTCTTTCTGCCACCGCACGCAATTAGTGGAAGGATTATTACTTGCCAAATATCTTCTTGCACTTCTTCATGGATACTTCCTAGCCTTGGTCCGTCCTTCCCTCCTACGTGCTTTCCCTTATTGTGTCGCGCTAAGCTTGTTTTCCTTTTGCCACTGCAAGCATCCAGTGGATGAGGAGATACCTAGGACCTTCAGACAATTGGTTATCTTATCCGATGAAGCATCCTATGTGTTCTGTCTCTCTCCTCGACTTGTTTCGTTTCACCGCCAGCTCCTAGTGGATGAGGAAGATGTGTGCAACCTCCCATGAAATGTCCTGGTTGTTATCTTTCTTTAATTCCACTCCTCAAGACCTGGGCCTTTGGCGTTGTTGCCTGATGCATGCCCCTACGGGGCTTTGGGCAGAGAGTCGTTCTTTGTCTTGATGATCTTCATTCCTCATTGAGAAACTTTATTCTTTGATTTTCTTCTTCTTCTCTTTTTGCTTGATTCCCCTTCCACACGTCCCTCCTCCTAAACTCTGTCATCTCCAACATGCTTTTTTTGGCGACGTGAGTACGTTTGTATTGCAGCTTGCTCTCGTTGATTAAGCAAATTGGCATGACATATCATGAACTCTTTCCACTGGCTTGACTTCACCCCATCCTCTGGTGCTTGTCGGTGATCCGCAAAGAAGCTTGTTTCATAAGCCACCAGCCGTGCATTAAGATTTGAAGTCATTTTTACAAAAATTTCTGAATCAATTTCAAAGAAACCGGTGTAAATGCTTCTTCAAAAGTCTCCATATACGTGCTTGGCAAGAACATAAGCCACGAATAGTATGCCAGAATTGTTAATCGGCTTGGGATAGTTGAAAGATCAAAAACAAGTGCTTCAGATCCCTGTGCAATGCCAATGAAGTTCAAAAAAGTATATTTGGCATGTTGGAAGACTTTGATAACTGTAAGTAGCATGTTGAGAATCTTATTAGTCATTTTGACTACTAAATCCGGTACAGTGGAATATCGAGCAATCCAAAATTCCATGGTTTTCACCATGTATTCTTCCGTTGGTAGATAATTATGAAGTGGACTTGGTAAGAGTGGATAGTTGAGCCATTGATTATTTATGCTACCTTGGCGCTGTCCTTCCCAAAAATGAGACCAGGAGCATCTGCGTGGTACTGGACAAAAAGATGGGTTTACCTGAAGGGCATAAGGCGATGATTCCCACTATACCCGCAGTGTAGGGTTTTTTTCTAGAATTTTTCTCCTCCATACGGGGTCAGCTCTTTCAAATTCCTCTTGAGTATAGTTGAATGTGTTATTGTTGAACTGGAGGTTGTTGTCAGGCTCTTTATTTGTCGTGGACTTTATGTATTGCCGTGTCTGCTCTTTAAGGAGTCCATATGGTACATTAAATGGTTTCGATATCTGTTCTAAATTTTTGCTTTCAATCTGAGCTTCCTTCATGACCTTTATTATTTGATCTTCAAATTTTGCAGTAAGTTGGGACACCAGTAGTGCCCTCTCATGTCGGCTTAGTTCTGCAATATCCGGATGAGTACGTTCAGAGTGGATCTCCGTTTCCTCCCTTATCGGTGAATGATGTAAGGGGGGAGAGAGAGGACGTACCTCAATCTCCTCAATAGCCGCTGTGGAGTGTGGAACTGCTGGTGTCCCCTCTGTCGTCTTCTGTGCGAGTTGATCTTGCAGTTGCTATATCATCTCCTCTTTTTGCTTAATCTCTTCATTGGCCTTCAAAATCATTTCCTTATTCTTTTGGATTTCTTCTGCAACGACAGCGAGTTGATTAGTGTCTTCTTTACATTATGCTAGATATCTATTTTTGGCCTTTTTCCATTTTGTCCTTAGAGCTGCGGTATCATCCATATACCTCTTCTCCCATCCTGCAATGATGGCCTGCTCCTGCTTGAGCTGATCTTCATACCTCGCTAACTTTTCCTCCAATGTCTTGGTGTCCTTTTTTGGAACTTCCTGAACTTCTATAGGTTGATTACTTAAAAGAGTTGTCATCAGCTCCTTGTTTCTGTTCCTTAAGTTCTCTGCCTCATCCATGTATATTTTTATTTGTGATTCCAATATCTTGCTTCTTGCATTCATCCGTGTCTTCTCAGCTTCACTAGCATCATATTTCTTATGTAACTCCTGTAGTTGTTCTTTCAATTTCTCATTTTGTGTCTCTAGGGTTTTACATTGCTGCTTGGATTCTTGGACTTCATTCTCTTTATCTGTTATGTTCTTTTGAGCTTGAATCAATTGGGCAGAGAGATTCTTACCCATTTCCTAAAGTTCATGCTTTTCCTGCATCGCTTTGTCATAGTCAGCATCAACTTCAAGCATTAATTGTTGTGTATCCATAGCTGTCTTGATCATATGTTGTACCACTGGCTTGAGCTGAGCGACATCTACATTCAACCACGTTTTTGGAATGCTTGGAGATTCTCCTGTTAGGACATCCTTTCCATGCTCCACATGTATAGTTTCATTATGTGGTTGTCTGATTTGAAGCTTCACTTCCGGTTCTTTGCTTTTTTCTTCTATATTGATAATTTTCGTGGCACTTCCTTGAAATGTGACATCCATATCGAAGGGTTCTGCCACAACCCTTATTGGTGTGAATGGTGCGGACTCTTCTCCCGTAGTTTCTTTTGGTTCTTCCTTGGGATTCTTGAATGAACCCGCTCCTACCAGCTTGGTCTCATGGATTTGAATGTGAGATGTTTCATTTATTTTTATGACATGTACTCTTTCCTGGGATACTTCTTTGTCTGCGGTGTTGTGATTAGGGTTGATGGGAGTTTCATTTACCTTCATGTCCTCTTCTTCAACATTGTAGTTCACTTCATTTAAGTCCTCCCATTGTCCATCATCTTTTGACTCACTTCAAATGTCTGTATTTAGTAACGAGTTGTCTGGTTCCTCTCGTTCCTCTGAAGATGAGCTCGAATATACTAACCCTAATTCTCTGTATCGATGCACCTTGGTGAGCCTCTTGTTTACTTCCACATCTTGGTGGGCTTGCTGGTAGTGGAGCCCTTGCACTGGTAGATTAACTTGACCTTCAGTGTATTTATGTGTGTCTTCCAGGGCTCTTGTTAATTCCTCTTCGGTAATTGGTTGGTGCTCTTCAATTCTTGTTTTGGGGAGCACATGTGCCCTTTTTGTGGCTGGGACTTCTGCTTCTACTTGCATCACCTCTCTTAGTCATTTTGTACCTCTCATTTTAGGTTGGGAGCTAGTTTCTGCCTCCTCAATGATTTTGACACCTTTTTTCTTTCTCGGGACTGTAGCGACCTTTGCATATTTGGCCATGGCTTCCGATGATGGCATTTCTTGCAAGTGCTCTCTAATGCCCAAGGCATGATATATCAATATGGTCAGAGTTACACTGCCATTCAGGAACTTCTTGTGGTTCCATTGCTTCTTTGCTTCGAATAGCCTCTCTTGAATATAAGGAGTCATATTAATTTGATTCCCAATTTGTTTAATAGCATGAGACAGCATTTGTTCTATGATTTTCTGAGGGGCAGTGTATCTATGCATGTTAGGGAAACAAAAGTGTTGATGAATGAGTCTTACTTCTTCTTCAATATCAATGCGATTAATGTCAGTAAATGTCCTGGTCTTTGCCCCTTGACTTTCCTCTTTTAATACCGTATTGCCATCCTTCTCCCATCCAAAAGCTTCTTTGATTAAATCATGTGTAAATTGGATTACGAACCATTCACCTACTGCATCCATGACTCGTGCCTCTGGCACCAATGGATCGTGTAACGTTGGCTGTAACGTATTCATAACTTGCGTGCACCTTTGAAAGTCGCGTTTGTAGATTGGCAATTCAAAATATTTGTGGATGCCCGCTTTCTTCATGATTTCAATGGTAGATGGAAGCTCATGTACCACTTTAAAATCTTGGGACATAACCGGGAGCTGATGATCCGTGTCCATGATCTTGATGGTCACCAGGAATAGATAATCCCCAACTAGTTGATCCTCTCTAAACCAGTGTCCCTTTGTTTTAGTCACGCTTTGTAGAGGAAATTCCATCACTTCCTCCTGAATGGTTGCTTCAAAATCTTCAGAGGCCATCTGCACTTGTAATGAACAGAGCATTATCTTCAATAGAAGATTTAGCATTAGCATTGTGTATTGTAGTGACATGTTGCTCGTTTCGTCACTCCGTTCTCCTTGCTTGCATAAGTAAGATCTCTTACAGCATATTTTTCATTTTCTTTTCTGAAAGAAAACAAGGAGTTAATATAGCTGAAGGATTTATTTATTTACATAGTAGGTCTGTAGCTCAGTGACGAGTAGCACCTCCTTTAATGTCAATCCGGGAAGACGTGAGGATGGTATGAAGACCTCGAGCAAGTGAAGGCACAAGTGCATGAGTGAGAAGCACACTAACATGCACACACATACACACACACGCGCACACACAACAAGACAAAGAGTGAGAAGCAATGGAGTTCTTAGATTACTTTCAAAAAGCTCTTACAAGTTCAAATCAATTACAAGCTAACCTCAAAAATGAGCTCTCTAGCTCTATTTATAGTTTTTGACTAGGTTTTGGCCTTGTCCAGACCTAGTGTCCGGCCTAGTTAAAAATTAGGTTCTCTACCCTATTTGGAGGTTCAAACGGAGTCTAAAAAATGTGAAAACTGATAGGTAGGTACTTCTAAAGCTCTCAAGCTCAAGGACTCCTTAGCTTGCACAAAATGGAGCTACAAAAATGTGAAATGGCATTTACAATGGTTTTTAGTGATGAAAATCACTATTTTTGTAGGGATTTCTTCTAGAATTTTGACATACATTCCCTGGAGCTCCCTACTTGCTCCTTCTTCTTGTGTGCCCAACTCTTTAATGCCTGAAAATTTGAAATGGCCTACTTGCCAGATCTTCTTTGACTACTGTGTCTGCCCGTGCTTTCTCTTCGTTCCGACTCCCTTCGTAGGCTTCCTTGTCTTGCAACTCCTTCAGTTCCTTGACTACTGCCAACAACCCCCCCTCTCTCGCGTCTGTCGTCTCTGACAGACCCTTGTCTAGCAGTGCGTTGGACATAATATTGGACAACATCGGCAGCGAGGTGGTGTAAATCTAATCGTAGCCCCCGTGCTAGATCTGTTAACAATGCATCCCAATTCACTGGTCCTGGTACGTCCGGATGTGGCACCCGCAATTGTTCTGAATGGATGGTTCTCTCCACAGCAAATAAGTGGAGGAGATGTGAGGGCCTGGGTACAAATATTTCTGAGTGATATTCCCAGAACCCTGTTACGAACATCTCCTCGAATGTCTGTTTAAAGCAAGCTGGGAGGTACTTTATTCTGGCGTGCCAAGCATATATTACCTCTAATGATGGGATGGTACTCATGTCGTATACCAAATCTTGGTTGCCTGTAAGAAAGCCAACACCTGAGAAGTGGGGGTCTTTAATATTCTTGAATGTCTTGAATGTGATTAGCATTAGTTCAAAGATTTTCATGCACATTTGGGCCATCACATCGGGGGAATTCCGTCGAATGCTCCAGTGACGGATGGTAGAAATCATGTAATTCACAGTGGGAGGTCCTTGAGGAGGTGCTAGATACACATGGTTTAACCACTTTGTGCAACCTTTGATGTTCTTGACAGCAATTGTAAACTCTGGCCAGGTGCGCCTGCGGAAGAGTGGAACATAACAAGGATTGTATTTAATAAAAAGTGGCATGTTAGTCCAAGTACAAACCATCTCTGGGTAGGTCTCAAGAAGACGGATCCTTCAGGTGGATTGATGAATAGATCCTTTCTTAGCACTTTCTGGGATATCATCAGGCCCAAATTGTGTGGCGAAAGTTGGAGGTTTGCCACATCTGCGTTGAATCTCTGTGTTGTAATCTGCAAGGAGTACACAATATGGCACATATTGATCGTCGTTGGTGCCGATCCATCTATGATGAGACATGCTGCGGAAATATTCTGACTTAATAATGGTGTCTTCTAACTTTGCCATTGATTGGATTTGAATTGCCACTCGATCTTCATGGGTTGTTGTTGTTTTCTCTAGTGTCTGGAGCCATTCAGGTACTTCAACTTCTAAGGTGTCCATTCCTTCTGAGGTCTGGGCGCCACCTGGCATCGGCATAGGAACATATGGTTCCTCATACGTTTCGTCCACCTCAATGGGTACCAAGTCCTCAGGCTCTGGTTCTACGACTGGAGAGGGCTACCTTTCATATTCCAATAACTTCTTCTGCAGCTGAGCTGGATACGTAGTTCATCCCATTCCCTCTCCAAATCATCATGTGCTTCTAATAAATCCGCATAACTTTCCAAGATTGTTTTCATTGTTTCTGAGGGAACTGCTTTGAATTGTTCTGGGTCAATTTCATGGGGAGAGCCTTCCATGGCAGCTTCCAGGTTCTCTTCGTTTTGTTTCTGCAAACGTTTGTTTTCTTCAAGGGCTGTAGCCATATGTTTTCGGAGTAGAGTTAGATTTCGCCTGACTCTCAGGTTGTTTGTTTGGTAAACCTCCAGTAAGGCTTCGAGTTGTTTGACACCTGACTCTTGTGATGGTTGGGGTGTCTCCAGGAGGGTTTGATGAGCTTGCTCGAGAGTGGTGTAGCGTTGATTGAGTTTTGCATTTTCTTCTTCTATACTGGTAAGCCGTCTTTGTAGTTGTTGATGATTCGTCGTCAGCTGATGATGACGGTCTTCTAGAGCCTGGTACTCACTCTAAAGTTGATACACGAATTGATGTAATGCTATGAATATACTATTTACATTAAACGATGCAGGGAAAGATGAAGATGCAAGGGGGATGGGGAAGGGGAAGGGAGTTGTGAATGCTGTGGAGTCAAGTGGTGAGGTAGGTGGAGGGGGTATGGGAGATTGAGGTTGTGTGGGGGGTGGGAGTGGTGCTGTGGTTGGTGATGTCTCCATTGTGTCGAATGTGTGTGTGACTGTAAAGATGGGAACAGTGGGTGGGGTGGATGTGATATTTGTGAAGAGTGTTGTGTAGGTGGGCATGGTAGCTCCTCCGAATTGGATGTCGGGCGAGAGAGGAATTCCCATGACAACTGTGGTAATGGCAGAAATAGGTGTGGTAGTGCTAGGTGGTGAGGTGACTTGTGTAGTGAGAGGTGAGGTGGGTGGTGAGGGTGGTTCCTCCTGATGTTCTTTTGTTTGTGTGTGGCCTCCTGTTTCTAATACATTGATGTGTATTTGTTTGCCAGATCGCATGGGACGGGTAGGCACACGTTTCTCAAATCGATTAATATAAGTCATGGCTGCATGCACAGCCTCATCTAAGCCCACTGCGTCAGCGTGCAAGTTCATTGATTCGATGAACATGTCATCCACACCTTCCTCGGCTAACATTTGGCTCATGATCATTTTTCCTGTTTCGAGCGACAGCTTGTGTTGCTCCTGGACTCGCTTCATAGTTTCGTATAATCTTTTTATTTGGGCCGAGTATGCCGGGGCACTTGCTAGTTCTGAAAGTTCTTCATATTCTTGATCATACTCCTCATGTTCCTCTTGTTCTTTTGTCTCTTCTTCATCGTCTTCTACTTCTACTACTCCCGGTTGGGTCGGGGCTAAAGTGGTAGTCGTGGGTTGTTGTTCTTGGGTCTGCTCCGCTTCTGTCTCCAGGTTAGATTCATTGATCAAACGGGTGATTTCTTCATCTGTTAGATCAGCAAGGGTGTAACCTTGAGGGAATTCCAAGTCTACTCGAATAGGAGGAAACACCAGGTTGGGTCCTTCTGCACTTGGTCTGGGTAGACGAATGGTGAATGTTCGGACACGCCTCGTTTGGGGAGGAGTCACCTCGGGTGTGGTAGTGGCTCCTCTTGGTTGAGCGCATGGTAATTGGACTCCCCCTCTCATCTTCTTCGATGGAGGACCCGCTGTTGATAGCCGTCTTTGGAACTCTTGAGCCCTGGACCATACTAGTGCTCTTTGAATGGGCACGTTGTACGCTAAGCACCTGTAAATTATTCTTGTGAGAGCACAACATCCATGAAGTACATTTTTCTGCTTCTTATTCCACCGTTGATGGGCTAGGTGTATTTGATCGATGATCCAGTGTGGTATGTTGATGGTGAGGTTCTCTGTCTCCGCCAAGTACAAGCTGAACCATATCTTTTTTGGTGGCATAGTGAATCGTTCTTGGGCAGGAAAAGCAAAATGTTGCATGATAGTTCGTAGGTGTAGAGCAATGGTAGGTGTCATTGCGACCATGTCCTTCAATTCGTTGAGATCCTTATGCTTCATCCTGCCTGGAACCATTAGTACTTTCTCAGTGGGGATATGCATTCCTTGCATGTTCAATGCTGCCCGTACCAAATTGAGGGTCAGTTTGAATCTCTTGAGTTCGTGGCCTGGCAATAGTGAGGGTAGCACAAAAGTGCTATCGCCTCCCTTGGCCCTGCTAGGAGTGATGGTACTGATAAAGTAGGAGCAGCGAAGAAAATCTGGCTTAGGCAAATGTGCTCTGAAGTAGCTATCCAATCCCGCTTTGGTCCAAACCGATCACATTACTTCTGCATTCTGATAGTTTTCAAATTCGCGAGTGAAAAAATGATAACGTCCCCATTTGCCATTGAATTCAATTTCTGCCTCCCAGAAATAGGTGCCATCACCCAATGGCCCTGCGACATCGCTAAACCAATGAGCATGTTTACCCACTTGAGAGGTGTGTCCCTGAGGAGGGTCCTGAATGGGGAGAACATGCACAGCTTGAAGCTCTTGAGGCCTTTCGGTGAGTGGTGGTTCCAGGAGGAGGGTTTCAATGTCCACAATCTGTGTGTTAGACCCTGCCTGGGAACTGGTGCCTCCTTCTTCTGCCATTGTTATTGCTTGCTTGCTAGTTCTGTGAGAATATAGATCATGCGTTAATATTGTAAAGGACAAGATAGAACACTTTTTTTGGTCCCCGTTACAACATTATCATGAAGTGAGTAATGGGTTAGTGGGTCAGTGAGTGCTCGATGACTGTGTGTGTAGTTAATGAATGGATAGTCCTAGGAGCTAGATGGAAAGATGCAGTGTATGAGTGATGTAGTTAGCAAGTGGAGATGGATTTACAAATTGGGGTCGGGGGGTTTATTACAAGTCTTAGGTTGCCAAACACAATGGATGGCTTTCGGTTTTGGTTTTGTGGAGACTCTAGAGGGTTTTATGAGTAATTCTTCTTGGGGATGATGCGTGTTTGGAACCCATTTACAAGTGAGTTTGTGCGTGCTTCTGGGCGACTGTGTGTTCGTGCGTATTAAACAAGAGTGGGTACCGGCTCCTTGAGTGAGTGAACCCTATCGTGTATGATGTGATTCATGCGGGACTAGTTGAGCCCGCAAGCAAGCCTTAGGCACCCAAATTTGTCTTGATTGTGGGCCAGCCTTCATCGACTTCTTGGGTACCCAGATAGTTTTTACTTTCTCAAAAGAAGTTTTGGAAGTCTTCTTATTAGTATCATGTCGCTGATTACTAATAGGAAGTTGAGATGATTGTTGTTGCTTGACGGTCATAGGCCGCTCTCCTTTTTGCACCCACAATTGTTTCAGTGGCTGAGTCATTTTGCTTCGCACGTTCTTTTGGCCTCCCGCATAGGTAGTCTTCAGTAATTGATCTTCCTTTGGTTGCTGCCTCCCTCTGGCCTTTGGAAAAGAAGAGAGTTCCATCGAGGCCTTGACTTCTTTATTGAGATCTCCATTCCTCTGCATCACATAGCTTTGGTCAAGAACAGCATGGTCAACTTGATGTGTACCCCTAGAAGGACCAGGAGTCTCTGCCTTTTCTAGTTCCTTGAGTGCTCCATTATCTAACTCAACTGTAATTCTACTCTGATTCACCCATACCTGAAGAAGTCCACTCCTTAGGTTTAAGTTGACTGCATGGTCATAGATCCAGTCTTGACCCAAGACCAGAGGCTCAGTGAGATCCTCATCTTGACACACTAGTACCTTAACTGTCATTGGAGCATCTTGAATGGAGAGGGGAAGTTCCACCTCGCCCATGCAAGGGGTTTCCACACCTCCCAATCCTATTAGATATGCTTCTATAGGATTGACAACTCTCATGGACACATAATCTTAGATAACCATCTTTACCACGCTTGTATAGATTATCACCAATGAGTGAGTAATCTTGGGCTTCTTGTTCTAAACTCCTTTTCCTAGCCAGAGTCATGTCTGGAGGGAATGTGTTCGTCCTCAGGAAGGATACTAGTGGTTCACTCCAATCTGGCACTATGGACACTTGATAAAGAGTGGCATGTTCCACAGGTGGTTTAGTGCAACAGATTGGGCATTCTTTACACATCTTATGTACATCAGCTTCCATAGTAGGCCAATGCACTCCGAGTCTCCTTAGTGTATGTAGGGTTCGTTGTTTTGAGTAGTGTTGCTCTAATGCACCTACATGTGCTAATTGCAACCATTTAGCATACTCATCCTCTTCCACACAACAAGCCAAGATCCCTTGATTGGTGTGCTTGTACATACTACCTGCCATGATGTGATACTTTTGGGCTTTTACTACCTCTTTATCCTGTGTGTTTATTACTGGGTGGTTAGGCCCGTATGTCAATACTGGCACTAATGGCTTAGCCCACTGTGGCACCACTTCCAAATTAAACAGGTAAGCATCAGGAAGGTCATCTGACACTCCTTGTGGGGCTTCTCCAGATGTGAGCCTAGAGAGATGATCTGCTCTCAAATGAGTCTTCCCTTTCCTTACAACAACCTTGAAATCATATTCCATTAGTAAGAGAAACCATCTTACTAATCTTCCTGTATTGCATGTCTTGTTGACGAGATATAGCAGTGCCTGATGGTCAATAAAATTTAAACTTATTTGCAAGCAAATAATGTCTAAACTTTTTAACTGCATATACCATGCCTAGTCCTCTCTCCGTAGTGGTATAATTTCGTTCAGCTGCATTCAATTGTCTACTAGCATAGGCAATTGGAAGATCCATATTACCTTCACCGGTAGGCTGCGCAAGTACACACCCTATAGCATAATTGGATGCATCAACATGAACACGAAAAGGCTTATTCCAATCTGGTGTGGTTAAGATTGGTGCTAAACACAATCTTCTTTTAAGCTCATCGAAGGAGTTTTCACATTCATCAGTCCACTCAAATTTAGTCAACAGTCCATACAGAGGCTTTGCTATGATGGCATACATGTGTATAAACCGTCGGTAATAACCACAATGCCCCATGAAAGCTTGTACTTCCTTGACATTCTTTGGCCTAGGTAACTCGGCTATGGCTCTTACTTTCTCTTCATCGGTGGATATGCCATTCTTTGACACTATGTGTCCTAGAATCTTGCCTTGCCTGACCATGAAAACACACTTTTCTGGGTTTAGGCAGACTTGATATTCTCTACATTTGTCAAAAATTTATCTGAGTTCAAGTATATGGGTCTGTCTAATGTTGGAATGAGCACAAAGATCATCAACATAGACTTCTAAGTTCTTCCTCAAGAACTCTTTAAACACATGGCACATCAGTCTCTGCAAGGTAGCTGGAGCATTGGTAAGCCCAAATGGCATTACTCTAAAGGCAAAAATGCCCCATTCAGTGGCAAAAGCCGTCTTATGCTGATCTTCTGGAGCTATGGCTACTTGATTGTAGCCCAAAAATCCGTCAAGGAAGCTGTACACTTCCTTGCCTGCTACTCTTTTTAAGAGATGTTTTGTGATAGGGAGCGGATAGTTATCTCGAATTGTGGCTGCATTGACCTTCTTCAAGTTAATGCATACACGCAGCTTGCCATTCTTCTTGGGCACCACAACAATGGGGGATACCCATTCAGTGTGCTAAATTTCATAGATGAATCTAGCTTCTACCAGTCTATCTATCTCCTCTTTGATCTTAGCAGCATAGTTATCATTATATGTGTATGGCTTTTGCTTGGAGGGTTTGGCATCTGAGGTCATGGGGATAGTGTGTGAGCATATGTCTGGATCAACACCCTTCAAATCCTTGTAACTCCAAGCGAATACATCTCTGTATTCTCTTAGCAAGGCTATTAACACATGCTCTTCTTCCTCTGTTAGGTCATGGCCTATGTACGTGCATCTCTCCTCTCCTTCTTCTAGGGCCACTACTATTTTCTTGGTGGTTTCTTTGTTATCATAGGCTTCCCCTGATTGTGCCTCTCGTTTAGGCATTCTTATCATGACTCTCCTGTCATCTATCTCATATTTCTTAAAATTTTCCGGGACCTCAAACAAAGATTCTTCCTCTCCTAGAGTGACTTCTCTCTTCTTTCTTTTCTTTCCTTCTTCCTTCGGGGTCACATGTGTGGCTAGCCTTACATCATTTGTAAACTCTCCATGCCTCTGGGGTAGAAATTCTACTTCATAGAAGTATTCTTCATCTGATGCAAAAGGTGGGTCCATAATGATTGACTCTAGATCGGAGTCACTTGCATCCTCAAATGCATCAGGGCTAGGTTCACACTCTTCTAACACTGCATCCCATGATCGGCTCTATGGAGAAGACTGAAATGTCATAGCCATCTTCATCACAGTGAGGTGTCCATTGTTCTTCATTGATGGCTACATCCATTGTTGCTAGGATTTCTTCCCAGCCGTGGGGTTCAAATTCTTCGTCAGGAAAGACTACAGGTGCATAGGCTGGGTCTTGAATTGATCGATGTGTTTCTTTTGCACCTACCTCTCTGGCTTTTTCTCTCTTCTCTTCTTCTACTGCTACTTTGCACATCCATAAGTGGGTGTCTTCATGCATCCATGAGGATCTTGATCCTATGGAATGCATCGATTCTGTATCATCTTTGGCTCTATGGAGGGGATTCCATTGGATAGGAGGGACATCTCTATGAGAGTAATCTTTGAGATTCACTTTGGTCGTAACACCTAAGTGTTGCAGGTACAAGGAATTGGTTCCCCAGTCTTGTACCACTTGCAACTGTCGCATAAAGGGTCGTCCCAAGATCATTTCATAGGCATGATTTTTGCTAAAATCACATATAGCAAATGTATGCTCGAACTCAACTCCACACATGGTGAGAGTTATTCCTTCTAACAGCCCTAAGGGTCGCTCTATGTGACCATCGGCCATTTGCAATTTCATCCTCGTGGGCCTGAGTGTTGGCTTACCCCAACGCTTCCATAGGGAAGTGGTAGCAATTGCAACACCTGCGCCTGAATCTAGAATGGCATTGGTGGTGTATCCTTGATGGGTGATAGGAAGATATGTGTTTCCCTCTTCGCCCTCACTCATGTCTCCTATCTTGTCCAATGGTATTTTTGGCACTGTTCTCTGGGATCCTACCTGGGAACGAGGTTTTGCTATCTCTAGTACTTGTTTGGCTACATGTTTCCATAGCTCTGGCCTAACTTTGAGTAGCTCTTCCAAGGTGAGGTTGCACTGCACTTTAGTATTCTTTACTACCTCCGTATTCCTAGGTATGACCGAGTCTTCGTTTCTTACCATGGCAGTGGGTGCTCTCATACAGGTCGACTTGGCTTCCCATGGGCCTGTGAAGTGGGGTAGTTCTTGTAAAGAATTAGACTCAAAGTCTAATCTCGCTTGAGACTGGGTGCTCTCCTGCTCACCATAAATGGATGGAATGTCTTGTGCGAATTGATCGTGCGTGTCATCCACAAGTTCAA
Organism: Ceratopteris richardii; assembly: GCA_020310875.1. Lineage (NCBI taxonomy): Eukaryota > Viridiplantae > Streptophyta > Polypodiopsida > Polypodiales > Pteridaceae > Ceratopteris > Ceratopteris richardii. The sequence continues at coordinate 74,515,973 of CM035443.1, forward strand.
TGGGAGGAGGGACTTCACTTTCTTTAGCCCATTTGTCTTCTTGAATCTCTTGTAAGAATTCTGGAGTGAACCTATTCATAGAAGAGGAGGTGTCTGGTCTAGTGGAATTGGGCACATAAGCTTCCTATGGGGGATGGCTTATGTTTTTGCTTGCCCCTTCTCTTTCTTGATTTTTTTCTTCCTTGGCAGATCTTGCAATTATGCTCTCTAACTTCTCTAGGAGTCCATCCAAGTGCAATTGTGTCTTAGCTGAGCCTGAGTAGTTGAAAAGGCGACTGGCTTCAAACATGGTCTGAGCCAATGCTACCATTTTCGCACATAGCTTGGTTCTCTCTATCTCTAGGTCAGCTCTAGGGTAGCACTTGTCATGATCCGTCACATTTGGCCCTTCTTGGATTCTGGCCTGATATGCCTTAAGCATCACGTCTATGTCTTCAGGAGTGGGGTCAGCTAACACTGATCCTACTCTAGGGGGTGGTGGGATGGTCTGAGGTAGGTGGACAGATGGTGGGTTAGATGGTGATGGAAGTGAGGGTGGTGGTGGTGGTATGTGAGAGTTTGTTTGAGAGGTGAGTTCAACAATTTTGGCTTTTGTTTCTCTTATGCTTTCTTCTAAGTCGCTCATCTTTTTAGACCATTGTCTTTTCATTCTTTCTTGACTATGCCTCCAGGCTCTCGACCGTTTCTTGGCTATACTCTCGGTTTCACTAACATCTGCACTCTTCTCTTGACCTATTCCTGGGTTTTGGTGCAAAGCTTGGGCTCTAGTGACTACCAGTACTGGTGCAGTGGACGTCACACTTCCTGTAGAGTCTACTACTAAGCCAATAACATTGATAGGAGTAATTTTTGGCATATTATTAGGATTCTTAGGGCAGTCTCGTAAGAGATGCTCCTTCCCGCAGTCTTGGCAAAAGCCTTGAATCGTCACTGACTGGGGTTGTGTAGGTGGGGGTAAGGGGCAATCACGGATGAGGTGATCTCCCTGACATCTGTAGCATGGTCCTCTAGGGAATGGGGGTCTCACCTGCCTAGATTGGGGGTCTAGAGTTAGGGTTTGTGTACATTACATTTGTGTACTCTGGCTCCCAACTAGGTTCACCTGGTTCTTCACTGTAGTAGGACTCACCATGTTCAGGAGATTGCATGTAGTAAGCCTGGGGACTATCAATATGTGTAGAATCAAAGCTATGATCACTTGGGTCACTTTCTGATAGCAGTGGTGTTACTGGCACTATAGCTCTATTCAAATTTTCCTCGGCTTCTGCATACTTTACAGGAATCACATTAGCTGGGGTTGGAGGTTGTTGAGCTAACATAGGCTGTGGCCTTTGTTGGTTCTGGTAGGGCTGTTGATAGGGTTGGTTCGGTCTACCATATTGTTGTGGGGGGTACTGGTTCTGGTATCTTCCTTGTTGTGGATAGGGCTGAGGGTAGGTTTGTCTAACTGCTTGCTTATTGTATGGGCAATCTTGTGCTGTGTGATTTGTGTATCTCCGTTCTATGGTACAATATTGGCTGCTAGGATTCACTTGGGGTTGAGCCATGATGGGGCATGTGTTCGCCATATGGTCACCTCCGCAAGTATAGCACCTCTTTACTGGGGAAAATCTAGGAATTTGTTTACTAGAGACACCTAGTTTTTGAGCTACTTTCTCCGCAAGTTCCTCAATTGATGTGGATTGTGAGGAAGAGAGGCTAGAGGCACTATCCGAATCTTTGTAGATTTTGGAAAGTTCTAACTCCTCCCCTAGGTTATCCTCAATGTCGATGCACATGCGTACACACTCTTTTATGGTCCTAGGGTCCTTCAAGTACACATAGGACCTCAATTTGGTACTTAGCAATCCATCCAAGAATAAAGCCACTTGTTTGGCTGGTGTGGGTAACTCAGGAATAGGGCATCTCTCAAGATACTGCCTAAATCTTCTTCCTGCAAGTCTCACAGTCTCCTGGGGGGTCTGCTTGAAGTTGTATATCAATGAGGAAGTATTATGCCTTATGCCACTTTTAGAGAACTCGGTGATGAAAGCCTCTAAGAGTTGGTCGATGCTCCTGAACTGTCTCTCGTTCAATGGTTGAAACCACATCAGGGTGGTGTTCCTAAGGGTTAGACCAAAGGCATTGTACTGTGTGAACAGATCTTCAACTTGTTCAGCTCTCAAGACTTGCCTAAACTCGGCCACATGATCATATGGGTCTCCTGTGCCATCGAAGTAATTCTTCATGGACTTAACTAACTGAGTCGGTCTCAAAATCCTGGTGTGTTCCCTAGACCTTGACAGAGCCACCGCGTCAACTCTACATCTTACCATCACACGCTCGTCCTCAAAGCTCGGTCCCCGGCAGCGGCGCCAAAATTTGGTGTAGCTCAGTGACGAGTAGCACCTCCTTTAATGTCAATCCGGGAAGACATGAGGATGGTATGAAGACCTCGAGCAAGTGAAGGCACAAGTGCGTGAGTGAGAAGCACACTAACATGCACACACATACACACACACGCGCACACACAACAAGACAAAGAGTGAGAAGCAATGGAGTTCTTAGATTACTTTCAAAAAGCTCTTACAAGTTCAAATCAATTACAAGCTAACCTCAAAAATGAGCTCTTTAGCTCTATTTATAGTTTTTGACTAGGTTTTGGCCTTGTCCATACCTAGTGTCCGGCCTAGTTAAAAATTAGGTTCTCTACCCTATTTGGAGGTTCAAACGGAGTCTAAAAAATGTGAAAACTGATAGGTAGGTACTTCTAAAGCTCCTCAAGCTGAAGGACTCCTTGGCTTGCACAAAATGGAGCTACAAAATGTGAAATGGCATTTACAATGGTTTTTAGTGATGAAAATCACTATTTTTGTAGGGATTTCTTCTAGCATTTTGACATACATTCCCTGGAGCTCCCTACTTGCTCCTTCTTCTTGTGTGCCCAACTCTTTAATGCCTGAAAATTTGAAATGGCCTACTTGCCAGATCTTCTTTGACTACTGTGTATGCCCGTGCTTTCTCTTCGTTCTGACTCCCTTCGTAGGCTTCCTTGTCTTGCAACTCCTTCAGTTCCTTGACTACTGCCAACAAGGTCCATTCCTAGGAAGTAGAATCTATGGCCTATTCCCCATTGGAGAATGTGCACCACTAATTCTCTTAAGTACATCATGTGCCGAATCCCTTGCCTTGTATTGTGGCCCTATCATGCATACTTTAGGTGCATTGGAAGCTTCATGAGTGCAACAGAAATCTTCATGTTTTTGGTGTGCCATTCCTTGTTGTTGCTTGGGTTTCTAGATCCATTTCGTAGTAGAGGTATTGAACCTTGTTTTTATCTCATTGTGATGTGCTCCATGTGTATCTCTTCTCTTTTTGGTTATCGAAGGTGTGGGGTTTCTTCTCTTGAGGTATTCGTGACGAAGCTCGTCAGTCCTTATGGTCTTGTGGTGTTGATACAATGTTTCCTCGTGCTTGTCTATCTCTTTAATGGCCGCTTGTCTGACCTTCTTAGGAATCCACATTTTTGGCCGTGCTTTTTGAGCTTCAATTAAAGGCCTAGGAAGCCATCCTTGCAAGATTCGTTTTGGTTCGGATTTCGGTGAAGAAGAATTCTTGCCCAGCTTCTCCTCTTTATGAGTTGGTGTTGCGATCTCTGATTCCTTCACTCAGTCCTTGCGCACCCATTTGAAGTTGACGTTTCCCGAATGCAAGTAGTTGAGGGTGATTTTCCAAGTTGGTGATCGTTCTTTCATGTGAGAAACTCTAAGAGTATTAATCTCCTTGGTGTCTTTCTGTTCATCAATCGAGTATAATGAATCGACTTCTTCCTTGGATATATTACGGTTTGAAATTACTTCGTCCTTCGGACCTGCTTCTGAGTGATTGATGCTGGAATCATTTTCTATGTGCTCTTCTTTGAGTTGTTCCGCACTTTCGATGACTTTCGATCTCTGTGAGGGTCTCTCCCCTAATAGACTAAAGATTTCCTTGTGCCCTATCTTGGCTGAAATGTATCCTTGCGCTAGGTGGATGCTTACCTCATTCTCAATGATCGAGTCTTGTCCTAGTATCAAGTTTTCTATTAAGTCTTCATCTCTGCATACTAGAACTCATTGTTCCATAGTTGAATTTCCTAGGTGGAGGGATACTATGGCTTCTCCAATGCATGTTATGGCTTGACCTCCAACCCCTATCATATGTGCTTTCGTGGGTGTCATAACCATTTGAAGATCTCGGGTGACCGTATTTCGTATGCAACTGAGTCCTACTCCTTAGTCTATCAAGGCATCTATCAGTCGGTACTCCGTTGTTCCAATTCCTAGGTTTAAATAAGGCTGGGACATGTTGACATTAGTCGTGTCAGACTTATGAACTTGGTAATTAGCCATGGGAATAGGCTCTTCTCCTTGGAGATACCATTCATCTCTTTGCTTTAACCACTCCCTCTGTTTCTTAATACGCTCCAAGGCTTCTAGCCGTGCTTCCTCTCTAATCCGTTCTTCTTCTTTCTTCCTATTTTGTGCACCTACAAGGCGTGCTAGCATTTCATCCGTCAATGGCTCCATAAATCATTTGACTCGGCATCCACTTATGTAGTTAGGAAGAACATCTCCATCTAGAGTAGCTAGATTAATTGCTCCACTTGTGGAAATCCTAATGATGATTAGAGGTCCATATCCACGTTTTTGTAATTTCTTGACATGTTGCTTCAAGGTGTAGACGAGGACCACGTCTCCTTCTTTTAGTCCCTTGTCTTTCATATGTGCATCATAATATGCCTTTTGTCTTTGCTTAGCTGCATAAATATCTGCTACCGCTTGTACTCTAGTCTCATGTAGCTTCTCAATTTGGTCTACTTGCTTGGATAATTCATGTCCTGTCCATTCATACTACTGGGCCACTCTTAGAGTGGGTATTAAAAAATCAATTGGCAAGATTGCCTTCTATCCGTATACTAGATTGAATGGGGTAGTTCCAATGGCAGTATTGTAAGCGACTCGGAAGGCCCAAATTGCATGATGCAATTGTTTGTCCCAGTCAGACCTCCCATTATTGACGATTTTTGTCAATACTATGCATAACACCTTATTGGAACTTTCCGCTTGACCATTGGCTTGGGGGTGGTATGGGGCTGATTTTTTATGGATCACTAAAAACTCATTCATTAAAGACTCTATTACTTCATTAATGAAGTGCGTCCCTCGGTCACTCACAATCTCAATTGGTAATCTGAAACGAGTGAATATATGCTCAAAAAGAAACTTAGCAGTGGTTTGAGCATCATTTCTTCTAGTAGCCTTTGCCTCTACCAATTTTGTCAAATAATATGTGGCTACTATGATATATTCGGCATGAGACCCTTTGGCTGGTGGATTAATGGGTCCTATGAAATCTATATCCCATTTGGAAAATGCTCTAACGCAGACCATAGGTCTCAATGGCATGTCATCTCTCCGAATCGGGTATTTAGCCCTTTGACATGTCTCACAACTTCATACATAGGTTTCTGCATCCATATGTAGAGTTGTCCACCACAAGCCCGCAAAGAGGATCATTTTTATAGTTCTCTCCACGGAAAAATGACCTCCTGTAGCACCTGCATGTGCCATCTCTAATATGGGTAAATATTCTCCTTCATGTACACATAGCCGTAATTGATTGTCTTTCCCTCTCTTAAACAAGTGTCTTCCCATGAGTACATAATCGTTGCTCATTTCCTCTAGGAATCACTTCCTTGCCAAGCTAATTCCCTCCTCATGTTCTCTGGTCTTTAGGAATTTCACTAATGCTTCACTCCATTTGGGTGCTATTGTATAGAAAGTTAAGGATGTATGATCCTCAAGAATGGTCTCCTGGCATTCTGAGCAGCTACTGGCATAATCATGGACTGCTTTAGGCATATCAAGCCAATATACTCCTAATCGTTTCAATTCTCTTAGAGTTCCGTGAATTCCTTTGCGTGTCCTCCATTTGTTCACATGGGCTTGTTCAATCAGCGTCCTTTGTTTGTCCTCCTCAACACATCTCAATAGTACACCATTGGGTTCCTTATAGTACACACTTCCCACAATAATGTGCAAATTCCTCGACTGCAGAATTTCTTTTTTATTCTCTTTATTGATTGAGTGTTGTGGGCCATGAGTGAGTATCAGAATTAGTTTTTCTGCCCACTTTGGACACACTTCTAGATTAAACAGATAAGTGTCTGACAAATCGTTCGGTACTACATTTGGTGGTTCTCCATGTATTAATCTAGAGAGGTGATCTGCTCTTATATGGGTATTTCCCTTTTTCACTATTACTTCAAAATTGAACTCCATCAATAGCAGAAACCATCTCACGTCTTCCCGTGTTACAAAGCTTATTGACTAGGTACGACAAAGCTTGATGATCTATGAAGAACTTGAACTTGTTGGCTAAGAGATAGTGTCTAAATTTTTTCACTGCATAGACCATTCCTAATCCCTCTCGCTCTGTAGTTGTATAGTTCCTTTCAGCTTGATTCAGTTCTCTACTCGCATAGGCAATTGGGTGATCTAACTTCCCTTCGTCTGCTGGCTGGACTAAGATACATCCTATCCACATACACTTCCATACTCTTCTTCAGAAATTCTTTGAACACATGACACATCAATCATTGGAAAGTAGCAGGCGCATTAGTGAGTCCAAAAGGCATCACTCGGAAAGCATAGACTCCCCATTCAGTTGCGAATGCGATCTTATGTTGATCCTCAGTAGCAATAGCTACTTGGTTGTATCCAGAGAATCCATCTAAGAAGCTATAGACTTCTTTTCCTGCAACTCTTTCCAATAGATGGTCAGTGATGGGTAAAGGGTAGCTATCGTGAATCGTGGCTGCATTCACTTTTTTCAGGTTAATGCATACTCTGAGTTTTCCATTCTTCTTAGGCACAACCACTAGTGGTGATACCCATTCAGTGTGTTCTATTTCATAAATGAATCCAGCCGCTAATAGCTTGTCTATTTCTTCTTTTATTTTAGCAGCATAGACCTCATTGTATGTATAAGGGCGTTGTTTAGATGTTTTTTCCTCCGCCGTCATTGGTATTCTATGGGAGCAAATAGAAGGTTCCACACCCTTGAGATCCTTATATGTCCAAGCAAATACATCTCGATATTCTCATATCAATTGTATTAATTCTTCTTCCTCCTCAGTTGACACATCTTTACCTATGTATGTACATCTTTCTTCTCCATCTTCCACCGTTACTATGATCTTTTTTGTTTGTTCTCTTTTGTTGTACGCTTCTCTTTCTCTAGCCTCTCTCTTAGGCATTTGAATGGCTATCTTTCTCTCTTCTACTTCGTACCTTTTAAAATGCTCAAAAACCTCAAAAAGGTTGGGATTTGGTCAGATTTTACTCACACTTTCCTCTTGATTTGGTACTATGGGGGCTGCTTCTATTGCTAACACTTTGGTCATTTCCTGCTTATCTTTGGTTCAAATGGTTTCTAGGTAGCTTTCTTCTTAATCAAATTCTGGTTCCATTTCTATACTCTCATATTCCTCTTTCCACTCCTTTTCTAAGAGTTCCCCTGCTTCTACCTCTTGAAGGACAACCATGTACAAATTCACGTCATAGCCTTCTTCCTCTACATTCATTCATCATCAGAACTTCCTCATTCACACATACATCCAAGGTTGCTAAGATTTCCATCCATCCATGCAGTTCAAATGTTTCATTCGGAAAGATTTGAGGCATATACATTGGGTCCTCTACCGGTCGGTAGTTAGGATGTCCTATTGGCCACAGCTGCCTTTTATTATCCTCTTTCTTGGCTTCTTTACACATACATAATTGGGCATCCTCATGCATCCATGATTGATCGCATGATCCAGCGCTATGAATAGATAGATCATCTTCTTCTTTATGTGTGGGATTCCATTGTAGTGGGGGTACATCTCGATATGCAAACATATGCAAGTTTATTTTGGTTGTGTTTCCCTGATGTTGAAGGTATAAAAAGTCGCGTCCCCAATCTTGCACTACCCTAAGTTGTCTCATAAAGGGTCATCTCGTAATTATTTGCTTTTCTGAATTGACAGATGGCTAAAGTATGTTCAAATTCAACTCCACAAGTGGTCAATTTGATCTTTTCTAATATTCCTAATGGTTTCTCAACATGGCCATCTGCTAATTGAAGCTTCATGCGAGTGGGTCGTAAGGCAGGCTTTCCCCATTTCTCCCAAATCTCCTTGGTGGCAATTCCTACTCCTGCCCCTGTGTCTAGTATAGGTTTGGTCATATAGACATTGTAAGTGATGGGTAAATAGGTGTTACCTTCATCTCCTTCACTAAATTCTCCAACCTTATCCACTGGGATTTGTACCTTAGATGGGTTTTCTTTTCCCTTCTTTTCGTCCTTCTCCTGCCCTAGTTCCAATTGACCTGCTAACTGTTTCCATATTTGCGGTTTAACCCGGAGTTGGCATTGTACTTTTGTCTTTCTAAGTTATGTTAGATTGTGTGAATTCTTATCTAAGTTTCCCTTTCCTTTTCCTCGTACTGTGGGTGCTCGGAATATCATGGATTCCTTTTCGTACTCTCCCATGTCATTGGGTAGGGTCGAAATGCTTTGAGCTTCTTCTCTATTTCGGTCTAGTCTTGATACTTCTTCATATACTTCTTCCATGTTGGGATTTGGCTGATAAACTTCCACATGTAATTCCTCAAAGGGACGTTTAGTCACTCCATTCCTCTTCGAGTGTTCTTCTTGGATTCTATTCCATAATTCTTTTGGTCATTCCGTCTCTAAGTCAGGTATTGTTGACATAGGTTCGTCCTGGGTTTTCACTAGCTCACATTTATCATTCTTTTCTTTAGGTTCGTTATCCTTGGCTTTGACACAATCCTTGTATTGATCCTCCGCTATCCTCGTCTTGGGGAGGCCTGGGATGGTCTTTTCTAGGGTTGCTTGTGCTACCTCTATGAGTTTTCTGCATATGGAAAGCCTCTCTTTTTTTAACTCTCCTTGAGGGTAAAGCTTTTTGTGTTGCTCCACATTCGGTCTAGTCTTAATTCTAGCTTGGTACACTTTCAACCACATGTCCAAATCATCCGGTTTTGGGTCAGCTAGAATTGATCCTAGTTTCTTTGATTCGTGGATGGGCGATGGAATGGGAACTTCTTCCCGAATCTCTGGTTCATTATGCTTTTTAGTGCTTTTTATGTGTTTCTTATTTTCTTGAATTTTGTTTTTCATCCATTTTTCTTTGAGCTTCTCTCTTCTTTCCTTCCATTTTTGTGCTTTCATGTTTTGGGTATTCTCATGTGGGTCCTCTGAATCTTCCACTATTTGAATTTTGGGGTTTAAGGTTATATGGTTTGTTTGATCTAGATCCGGTTGTTTTCCTTTTCGTTCCTTCATTTGTGCTCGTGTAATGGCCTTTAAAGGTACGGTGTACTCCTTATCACTTCTCGGTGCTTCTATCACTTCGATTACATTAATAGGTGCAGTGTCTTGAGCCTTGTTGGGGTTTTTTGGGCAATCACGCAAGAGATGTTCCTTTCCACAATCACTACAATATCCTTCCCAAGTCCTAGGAGGTGGTGGATTGTAAGGCCGAGTGCATTCTCTGATAAAATGGTATCCTCCGCATCTATAACAAGGTCCTCTTTGCATAGGTGGTCTGAGGGGTGGTCTTACGGGTGGTTGAGCTTTAGGTGCGGTGTACATTAATGTTGCCACTTCTGGCCCATATGCATATCCGTATCCTTCATATCCGTAGTAGTGTGGATCATAAGTTTGTTCATACTCTGACATGTTAGTGTCATAGGGATAGTACTCTCCCTGAGATGGCTCATAACCTGGGTTTGTCGACTCCACGCTGGTCATAGGTGATGTTGGCACAATGGCTCTTTCTAGGTTTTCCTCTGGTTGAGCATACTTAACTGATACCACATGTTGGGGCTATGACAGTTGTGGTCCTAACACTGGTTGGGGTTTTGGATATTGTGCTTTCTTGTATGGTCTCGGTGCTCCTGGTGGTGTTGGGTAGGGATTGTACCTGGGCATATCTCTACCTGGCTCTCTAGGTGGGTACCCATATGGTCAATATTGAGGTGGTTGTAGAGGCCGTGTCTACCTATTGAACGGGCAATTGTGATTGGTGTATTTTTGTTCTATGTAACAATACAAGGCCGTTCCTTGATGGGGTTGTCTATTGTAAGGATATGTCTGCGGTACACCTGTTCCTCCTCGTACACACATGCGTGTGGGGTGACCTCCTCCACATAGACTACAACTTTGCAACATGGGTACTCTTAGGGGTTGATGTTGATAGTTTCTCTGTCCTTGGACTCCTAATTTCTTGGCCAATAGCTCAGCTAATTCTTCCACATTACTAGAGTTGGATGTAACTGTACTCCGAGAGTCTTTTGATTTAGTGGGGCTGGGCGCACTCTTCAGATCATCCGCTAGGTTGTCCTCTAAGTCAATACATTCCCACAGGCATTTGCTCAATGTATGTAGCCTCTTTACGTATACTAGCGTTCTTAAGGTTCCGTTTGTTAATCCGTCCAAGAATAATGAAATCATTTTTTGCTAAGTGGGTCTCTCTGCTGCAAGACATCTATCAACATACTGATTGAATCTTCGGGTAGTGGTTTTCACGATTTCATTAGGGTTCTGTTTAAAACTATGGATTAAAGACGCGGAATTGTGTTTAATCCCTCTCTTAGTGAATTCCCCTATGAATTCTTGAAAGAATTGCTCCATGTTTCCAAATTGATTGGGATTTAGAGGTTGGAACCACGTCAGATTTGTTCCTGTGAGGGTGAGTCCGAAAGACTCATACTGTACAAAGAAGTCGTCTACTTTTTCAGCTCTTAGAACTTGTTTAAATTCAGCAATGTGGTCGTAAGGTTCTCTCAATCCATCATAGTGATTCCTCACACATTTGGCCACCTGAATAGGTCTCAATCTTCTCATTGGTTCTGGCTATCTGGGCACTACAGGGAAGGCGGGGATTGCTCGTCTAACTGGGGGCATTCCAAGCTGCACTCCTATTGGTATTCGTGGCCTTACTGGTGGTCGGTATTGATTTCCTATTCCAGGGTGGGTCTGATTGTGTGTCTGCATTCCTGGAGTCGCGAATTGTACATGTGCACGGTTCAGAACACTCCGTTGGCTTGTTTGTCCCGACATTGTGTGCTTTGCCTCTTGTTGTGTTCCGAAGGAGTTCTGAGAAGGAGTTCTGAGAGGTGGTTGCCTGCTCTCTCTGAGGGAATACAGGAAATCCCATGTATTTCAATCGATCCATGTCTATGGCATCTACCAACCAATACCTTCTCTGGTTCTTATCTAGATATGTTATTCTAGACTCGTCTTCCAAATCCTTTAGCTCATAAAATGTCATCGGGCTTTCTTCTCTTCCTTGAGTCGGTGAGTCAGTTTGAAGTAACAAGTCCAAACCATGGATCAAATAGACTTCCAGTAAGTAGTCGTCTTGAGGTATCAAGTCCCCTCTCAAGACTCGCGTTACTATTGACTTGCCTCTAGGGGTAGTCACTAACTCCTCAGGGTTTGGTCTCCCTGAGTTTTCTTGTCCCACTAGCTCTCCCCTCTCATTGATCAAATCAGGATATTCAGTCACTATGTAGATGTGACCCAACTTGTCCATGTATGCTCCACCTTCATACTTGACAGCTGGTCTGGGCACAATTGTTGCATATAGGGAAGTCACCATCCTAGCCACAGATCTGTTTAATCCGTCCAGGTACATGGGGATATCCAGGGCATTAGTGGAAACATACAGTAAGGAAGTGTGATACTCTCCTTCAACAGTGGTCATGAAGTTTCTCCCAGGAGCAGGACCCTGCATGTCTTCTGAGGCCATGGGTATCTCCCCCTCTGAGTCACTAGAGGTATCCGAATAGGTAGATCGGTGACTAACCTGAGCGGTACTTCCAACGGATGATATAACACTTCTTCGGCTACTTAAAACCCTTCCTGATATGAAGTTCATTCACCCTCCTGGGGCTCTCTAGACCTCTAAAACTCTCCCTAAGTGGTTCCTCAAATGCCTCAAATTTACCCTTGAAAATGCTCCAAATGTTCTAGGTGATACCACCTTGGCAATGCTACTCGTCATACGATATGATACCACTTTATGCACGATGCGATACTTGGAAAATCCATGATATGATATTAGAGAACTAGACGGTACGATACCACTTCTCTAGGCGATACGATACTATGGCAAAGGACAATATGATACCACTATTTGAGCACGATACAATACTTGAATCTCTGGCAATACGGTACCTCAAATCTGGACGATACGATACCAGATTAATTGATGATATGATACCACTTCGTGCGTGATACGATACTAAGATAGGGACGATATGATACTGGAAACTGCACGATACGATACCACATAGGCTCACGATACGATACCTGGGAAGTTCACGATACGATAGAAGGAAGTGAGGCGATACGATACCAGTGCAGTTGGCAATACAATACCGCCAATTTGCACAATACAATACTAAAATGGTATCACGATACGATACTGGAAGTGAGACGATACGATACCAAAAGTGGACCACGATATGATACCACTTTGATAAAGTGCAATCGCAATACCAACCAGGTGATACGATACCAAAATGGTATCGCGATACCACGGTTGGTAATCGACGATATGATACTTCGGCGAGTATCGCGATACAAGGGAATTTTTGGTATCGCGTTACCAAAAACTCAACCGATCGCAATACTCAAGCCAAAACACCTCCAAATTAAGAAATTTTTTCACCCCCTTGCTCTTCTCTCACCCCTCTTCACTCCTACACCATGTTTCACAAGAAGAGATCCTCCAAACACTCTGTCCCACCCCACGATACCGATCGAGACTTTAATCACGTGAAATTGCAAATTTTCAGAATTCTTGAGATTAATGTTTGATTGTAGCTTACCTTTAGGTTGCAATGCTCAGGCCTTGAGGTCACTAGGTAAGTATGAGGGCTCAGTTTGTATGATACCAACTCGGCGATACTGATCGCTGTGCTCAGACGATACCAGAATGAAGCAAGTGTCAAATGAACTTCAAATTTTTGGTTTTTATACTTTTTGGTGACTGAAGCTTAACTACACTAATTTGGCAAATTTTTTTTGGAATTTTTCTTGGTAATATTGGCTTACTCCTACTCCACTTCTCTTCCTAACCTAACCCTAACTCTTTCTTCTCTCCCTCTCTTCTAACCCTAAACCTAAAAACTCATTACACACACCTCCGAGATGTGAAGTAACAAGTGCTGAAGTGTTTGACTACTTGCCACTGAACGAATTCACTTTTACAAGTACGATTTCCTCACTCTCGAACTATAACCATCACGAAGGCACCTTGGTTGAGTTGTTCCCCGGCAACGGTGCCAAAAACGTGTGTACCTAAGTCAAGAAGTCTTAGGGACTTGTGCCAAAGAGACAAAATCTCATTTGCCACACAAGTGCATATAGTGGGGAATTGACACACGTTTATTTGTCAATCCGATGAACCGACCTAACCAAGCGTATGAGGACATGTGCACACGTGATGGTAAGAGAAGTGAATCAACTCTTATGCATGAGAAAAGACTAATCTATCTCCCAAACTCACTCAACTACTGAAAATGTCTGCCACGATACCACTTACAGCAGTTTTCACTAGATCGAGGATTTCTCCCAGCTCTGAACTACGAATATGGACAATAGCAGGTTCATTTTGAAGCTCTTAATGAGATGCATCTATTGCTGGTAGTTTCACTTGATTCAGACAACTGTGATTCAAGTTATTACCAAAACAGTGAATGGTGGGAAACACACACACTCACTCCAGAACTCGTACTAGCTCACACACACACACTACAGTAGCTCAAAAACAGTGGGGAGGGTTAGACAACAGTCTTACACACACTTTCCAAGCATCACACATACACATAGAAAATCAAATAGAAGATGAAAATCTGCAAGAAAGAAGCAATTTCAAAAATTCAGGAGCTCTCCTTCTTCACAATGGCAAAAAGTCTCTACTAAGAGTCACAAAGTGACTTATATACATGTGCCCTAAAAAATGGTCCTTTCACACAAGTGACCGGCACTTTATTGGCTAATCTCTATTTTCCTATTATTTTACAAGAAATATATTCCAATGATTTGGGATTATGCATCTAGAGGACTCCTCTAGTGCATTTACATGGCTTGAGGGAATTTCCTAAGACTTTGAGGAAGAAAAAATATGCCCATTAATTTGAAAATTTTGGGGCTCCTCTTTTGTGCCTCTTTGCTATGCAACACATAGCTAAGAACTTTTTGAAATTAGGAAAAAAATCTGACTTCACTTTAAGACCGTAAATCCATTAATATCTTGAGAAATCATCAATGAACATAACAAAGTACCTGTAACCTTGAATAGAATTTGTTCTCATCGGACCATTCACATCTGAATGTCTGATCTCAAACTTCCTTGTGTCCATGATAAATCTATGTTTCTTGAAAGGTAGTTTGTGAAGCTTTCCTTAAAGACATCCTTCACATGAACGTGCATCATCTGGTAAAGCGAAAGTAGGCAAACTCTCCACCGTACCTTGATCTTTGATACGCTTGAGAGTTGTGTAACTAATATGACCAAATCTAGCATGCCATAACTTCATGTTCTCCTTAGGTATAGTAGAATTAGCAACATTAACATGACTAATTTTGGATAACACAAACATGCCACTTCTATTTTCACCTTGAAGTAGACAATGCTCCTGATCAGGTGAGAGGATCTGACATGAATCTTTCTTAAAAACTACTTTATAACCATCTGACAAGAAAGTCGAGATAGAGAGCAAATTCTTCTTTATGTCTGGAACATAAAGAACATTGGAAATTGTGAAATTTCCACATGCTTTAGACTTAAGGTTTACTTCTCCAACACCAACAACACCCAAATCATGACCATCTGCAATGGTCACTCTTCTCCATGAAGATTTAGAAAGTGAGGAAAATACCTTTCTACAACCTGTCATATGCTTAGTAGCTCCAGAATAAAAAATCCAAGGATTATCTGAGAGTGCATTTAATGTTGTGTGATCAAAAGCTATCTCTTCAATAGTAGCACATGCATATGTATCCACCTTTGAAGATTTAGGTTTTGGATCATCTTCAACACTATTACCTAATGCTTTCTTCTTCTCATTGAAAATCCTTGCTTTGCATTCTGCTATGAAATGACTTGGCTTCTTACAGTAATGGCATACTTTTTTCTTTGAATCGGATGTAGTCAAAGATTTTTCTTTGGGTGTAAAGGAAGTATTAGGGGTAGAATTGGAAAACTTAAGATCAAAAGACTTACTTTCCTTCTTGGATTGCTAAATCTTCTACTCCTTTGTCTCCTTCTTCTTCTTTCCCTTTGATGATGATAACATGGATTCATCATTCTCTTCCATACCCTTTTGTTGATCTTCATCTTGAAGTAATAGGAACTATAGCTCTTCAAATGAAATTTCTTTATCTCTTGTAGAGAGGGATAAAGAAGTAACAAAATGACGGTTTGTAGATGGAAGTGAGTTTAGAAGTGTGTTTACCATCTCTTCATCTGAAATGTTGATTCCAAAATTCAATAATTGATCTCATAAATCTTTAAGCTTTAAAATATGTGTTTGAACTGATTCACCAACTTTCATCCTTGTGTTGGCTAGTTAGCTCCTTAGGTGAGCTTTCCTAGCAAGGTTTCTACTCTGATAGAGATTCTTTAACTCCAACCAAGCCTCATGAGAGCTTTTGCGAGACCTGATTTGAGGTATTATATGCCTCTTGACTCCCATAGCAATATATGAATGTGCTAAAGCATCCCTTGAATCCCATCTAGATTTCTCTTCTATAGGAAGTAATATGGTAGTAGTACGGACTCTTGATGATGAAGTGGTTCCTTCTTCTTCACTAACCTCCTGTTGAGCAGAAATAGAAACAGAGGTTCTTCTAAAAGATGAAGTAGCCTCTTCTCCAACTTGTCTTGGCCTTGGATAAGTGCCATTGACAATATTCCATAAGTCCTTTGTTACTAACAGATTCATCATCATAAAACTCCTCATTGCATAATTAGACATGCCCTCAAGCTTTTCTTCATTCTCAAGTCTATAGTCATTCATCTTATTAAGGGTGTACATCAACTAGGCTCTGATACCAAATGTTGGTATTCTAAGGTCTAAATACCATATGTTGGAAGTGGTAGTGGGCCATAATAACAATATATCACAGGTTTATAGGATCTTCCAATAGATGAACCTTAACATACACACCTTAATACTCAAAAATAGATGAGTGAGAGATAGAGAGAGAATAGACATGATTTCAAGTGTAATGGTAAGCTATGAGGCTCGCCTACACTATCTATATTCAAATGTCAAATTACAATGTGTGTATATGATACAAACTAACAATATCTATATCTAGGTTGAAATAGGAACTAGATACAAGAGATTGTGTGCCTAAGAGGTATGAAGAGTGTGTGTGTGTGTGTATGTGTGTGTGTGTGAATATGGAGAATACGAACAGTTTATAACTGTTTTATTGCAAACCCAAATTCTGATCAACCTAAATCAGAAACGAGTGACCTAGCAAGTAAGAACGGAAATAGAATTGCTACTCATAGTAAATCAACAATGGATGTTGATGGTAAGCTAGCAGAATCTCCTCAAAATAATCACCAAGATATAGACCACAACTCCTCCAAGAGTGTGAGAACTCCTCCTCCAAGATGGCCTCCAAGATGGCCTCCAAGATCTTCTCCTTGCTTGAGAAGATTGATCACCTCCAAGTTGCAAGCACTCTTGCTAGAGCTTGTGTGATGATGAACAATGATCTTTGGCAATCTTTATATAGCTTACAAGCTATCTATGAAAAGCAAAAGTAAAAGCCAAAAACGTATATGATGTCCAAAAAGCCATCGTTCACGAATTTGGCATTCATTCAAAAAAAACCTATATCTAAAAAGCTAATTTGCATGTTGTCGCTCGCGGGGGATCGAACCCATGCACATTGATAGTGCTTTTACTTTGTTCGAGCTAGACCAAATAGGCGCATGTGTGTAAGATTTAATAAAGATCTATTTTCGCTATGTGCACATGACATTTTGTTGTACAATACTATAGAAGATGTTTGTTTAATCTTCAATATTGGACCATGTTTGGACTTTGTTTCCAACATTGAATGAGTCTCTCCAATGTCGTAGCAAAAAATATTTGGAAACTTTTTGTGTGTATTGATTTGAAAAAATTCGATGAAGCTACCATTAGAGATCGTTATCCTTTGCGGATAACTAATTATTTGGAACAAGTGGCAAG
The DNA here is from genome assembly GCA_020310875.1 of Ceratopteris richardii. NCBI lineage: Eukaryota > Viridiplantae > Streptophyta > Polypodiopsida > Polypodiales > Pteridaceae > Ceratopteris > Ceratopteris richardii. The sequence goes on from CM035443.1 coordinate 74,533,288, forward strand.
AAAAGAAGTGTATAGCTTCAGAGATGGATTCTCATTATATAACCAAGTATCCATTACCCCCAAGGACTAACATAAAAAATGTTTTTGACACTGAATAGGGTATCTTTGCATTCAAAATCATGCCATTTGGTTTGACCAATGCACTAGCTACCTTTCAAGGACTTATATGTCAATTTTTCAAAGAATTCTTAAATTAGAGAATGCTTAGAAGTATATGTTGAAGAACTATGTACACATTCTAAAGCACAACAACACATTCTTGATCTCAAACAAGTATTTGATAAGTGGAAGTTTTATAAGGTATGTTTGAATCCAAAAAGTGTGTGTTTATGGTGTGCCAAGGTAAAAACCTTGGGCACATCATCTATAAACATGGTATTTCAATTGATCAATAGAAATTCATAGTGATTGTTGAATTAGGAAGACTTAGAAATGAAAGAGCAATACAAGTCTTTATGGGCCATTGTGGCTATTACCACCACTTCATTCACATGTATGCGATAATTGCACATCCTCTTCAGTCATTAATCAATCACTTTGAATGGGCAGAATAGTGTGAGAAGTCTTTCCAAGAACTGAAAAGATGCATGTTGTGCCATTGTAACAAGAATGAATGGTAAATTTAGAGGATTGAATGTTGTGCCTTTAAGATATTGCAGTATTACGTTTCAAAAGTATAGCTACAACCTTGGTTGAAGTAGGTTGCAAATCTCTTGAGCCTCCACTAGTTATTGGAGTTCTTTCTTGAGGTTATTCAGGTTCACTCTTTTCTCCTCACAACCTTAGTCACATCCTCTTATTGGTCCCTTCACTTGGTGCCCTTGGTTAGTGTGATAATTTCTAGTAAGGCTCTTTAGTCACTTCCTAACAATGTAATCACTTCATTTGTCCAATCGGTTGATTCATGAGACCTATAAGTGTCAATGGAGTAAAATCAGCCAAAAAATTATATTTCCATGCATCTATGTGAGCATGTATCATGTGTGAACCATGGTGAAAAGCTTGAATCTCTCTTATCGGATATACACATTGACCTAGTGGGATCATTAAATAGGTGTAGTGGGATGAATGATTCAAAATAATCATCTCTCTAGATTGTGGTCTATAGATATAAAGATAAATGCATAAAAGGCACTACAAGTAACCTTAACCACAAATATGGATTCAATAATTGAATGTAGTTGGAATCGCATACTAATCACACAATGCCAAAGAATTAATGAAGTAACTAAAAATCCTTATTTATGCATATATGTTGCTATTGGGTGAAGTATTTCAACCTCGATGCAATGATGAAGCACGAATGAGCTCCCCAGATACCCAACTGCACACCAAAAATGCTCTTTCTCATAGCATATGCAAAGACCTCTAGTGGGCTCTTGTGGACCCCTGTTACAAACCAAGAGCTTTCCATTGAAACAAATTTCACTCCAAATGGATGCTTATGCAAAGAGAAACAATGTCCACAAGATGAGCTAGTTGAATGTTCACAAGTGTTAGTCAAGCAAAGACCTTACTTCACTCCAACAAGCTTTTCTCAGAGAATGTACAGAGAATGAACCTCAAAATTTGCTTAACTTGAGAGCACTTTAAAAGATACCCAATGACACCAATTTCATAGCAAATGTATAAATAGAGAAAGAGAATTTGCCATCTCAACTCAAAGTAAAATAGTTCCATTAGAGCTTACACACAAAGAGAGATATCAATCACCCAACTTCACCAAAATGAATGTTTCTCCCAACCTACTGAGCAAATGCTCTAGAGAACTAGTGATCTTAAAATAGAATCCAATATCTATCCAATGAGACAAGAATTATATCAAACAGATACATAAGGAGGGAGAACCAATGCTCATAACTCAAGGTTAGAGAGTTGTAACATTGCATGTGCACACACATAGATATGCCTACTCAAAGGAAACAAACAAGCAAGCAGGGGGCTTGTTTATTGCAACTCCAACACTTAGTGATCACTCTAAATGAACTAAAAACTCAATGAAGATGGCCAAAAAAAATTTAGGATATATGCTTCTTTTATAGTAAGAAGTATTCCCTAAAATCTAGAAACTACCTTTCCAAATCAGCCTCCTAAATTGGAGGGCTTAGTTTAGCTGACTTGGTGAGTGTTTGATTGAATTTTTCTTGATGGAATCTTGTGGCTTTTGACCTATTTAGATTGCTCCACATTTTCATGATTGATTTCCCATGACTTTTTTGCTTGAATCTTGACTTTTAACACTCCCCCTCAAGCTTCAATTCTTCATCTTCGTCCAAACTCCTTCATGTTGATGCATTGCTTGAACTTTGAATTCTTCATTCCATCCAAAGCCTTTGTAAACATGTTAGCAACCTGGTCCTTGGTATCAATGTTATGTACTGAAATTCCTTGGATATGATTTTTTCCCTTATGAAGTGATAGTTCACTTCAATATGCTTGATTCTAGCATGATAGAAAGGATTTGTAGATGAATGCTACTCATATTTTCAAAAAAGATCAGATATATGTCAACCTGCAAATTAAGCTCCATAAATAACTTCTTAATCCATTTAGCTTACATGTGACTTGAGCGAAAGCTCTATACTCAGCCTTAGTGGAAGATAATGCCATTGTGGGTTGCTGCTTTGAAATCCATGAGATGATCTTGCTACCTAGCATGACTAGGTAACCACTTGTATTCCTTCTATCTTCCTTCAAACTGGCCCAATCAGCATCGGCGTAGGATTTGACTTGCATATCATCATCAACTGAGTAGAAAAGTCCTTCATTTATAGTAGCCTTGAGATATCATAACATTTGTAGAGGAGGTACTGGGGTATCCACTTTTAACAAAAGTAGAGATTAAAGATTAACACATCCAGTACGTCGCCTACTCAAGGGGGTTCTCTTTAGGGAAGTATACCCTTTAACATTTCTGTGAGCAGGTAGATAACAAGGATTGCACAGAGTGGTACATACTTCAAAAAATATGAACAACAATTGACCAAGGAAGATCATACACTTCTTGATTCGAATCAGATGATTACAAGATTTGTCAAGGAAATGCTCAAAAACTAATGCTCAGAGCTTCGTGGCACTCTATGCAGATAAACACAAATCAATACAAATGGTGAAGGAATTGCTCAAGAGGATAGAGCTTAACACCAATACTGACTCACAGAAAAGAAAGAAAATCCAAGGCACTATCTTACACTATAGTGCTCATAGCCCTCCACTGAGAAGCCTACCCTCTGTATCCACACTACAGAGTAGCTCCTACAATAGGCTTGAAACCACCAAGTGCAAGAGAGAACTTCTGCATGTATACACGCGTCAATGTAACTCCAAAAAATGTACCCCGAATGAGCACAAATCCATTGTTTTTATAGGCCCCAATAGGCCAAGAGAGCCTTGCCAGATCTTCACGTCCACTAATCACGCGCCAGTTGATCACCCAAAATTGGGGGGTAGGTCAAATATTCCACTTGATTTGAATTAGATCCACAAAAATAGGTAATCGCTGTGAATGGTTGGTGTCAGTTCCACTTCCATTTTCTAACAATTACCTTTTACCTTTGCACCTGCCATCTAAGATTCTCATTGATTTAATCCGGGAAATTCAACATGAAGTGCCCTCCACTCTGGAAGTGTAGGAGGAGACCACCATGGGATGTTTGGCCATAGTACTACATAATGTGTAGTAAAGCGTTCTGCACCATTATCTTGAGCCTTCTTCTACCACGCTTGATGTGCGAGACCCAATCTTGCTTTTGATTCATTGTGTACTTCTGGACCCATGTTCATCCTGAGAAGAGCTCCTTCATGTTGGCTTAGATGTCATGTTTCTTCTATGCTTCTGCATGCTCCTCAAAGCCAAGTGTCTTCTGTCATCTCCGGGTGTGTGCATGTAAGAGTATGGGTGTGTAGGTGCGTGTGGGCCTATATGTGAGGTGAGAGTGTATGTGTGTGGGGGTGCATGTGTGTATGTGTCGGTGTGTGTGTGATGGGTGGGTGTGCATGTGTGGAAGTGTGTGTGGGAGTGTGTGCATATGTATGGGTGTGAGGGTGTGTGTGTTCATGTGCGCGATTGTGTGTGAGTGTGTGTGTATGTGTGTGAGTGGGTGGCGGGGTGGTGTGAGTGGAGGGGGAGAGGCGGGGGCGGAGATAAGGGGGGGCTCGCGGGGGAAGGTGGGGGGGGGGGGATGAGGAGGGTCGAGGGGGAAGGCGGAGGGGGAGGGAAAAGGGGGGGGGGGGGGGGGGGGGGGGGCTCGCGGGGGAAGGTGGAGGGGGAGGGATGAGGAGGGAGGAGGGGAAAGGCGGAGGGGGAGGGAAGAGGGGGGGGGCTCGCGGGGGAAGGTGGAGGGGGAGGGATGAGGAGGGAGGAGGGGGAAGGCGGAGGGGGAGGGAAGAGGGGGGGGCTTGCGGGGAAAGGTGGAGGGGGAGGGATGAGGAGGGAGGAGGGGGAAGGCGGAGGGGGAGGGAAAAGGGGGAGCTTGCGGGGGAAGGTGGAGGGGGGGGGGATGAGGAGGGAGGAGGGGGAAGACGGAGGGGGAGGGAAAAGGGGGGGGGCTCGCGGGGGAAGGTGGAGGGGGAGGGATGAGGAGGGAGGAGGGGGAACGCGGAGGGGGAGGGAAAAGGGGGGGGGGGGGGGGGGCTCGCGGGGAAAAGTGGAGGGGGAGGGATGAGGAGGGAGGAGGGGGAAGGCGGAGGGGGAGGAAAAAAGGGGGGGCTTGCGGGGGAAGGTGGAAGGGGGGGGATGAGGAGGGAGGAGGGGGAAGGCGGAGGGGGAGGGATAAGGGGGGGGCTCACGGGGGAAGGTGGAGGGGGAGGGATGAGGAGGGAGGAGGGGGAAGGCGGAGGGGGAGGGAAGAGGGGGGGCTTGCGGGGAAAGGCGAAGGGGGAGGGAAGAGGGGGGGGCTTGCAGGGGAAGGTGGAGGGGGAGGGATGAGGAGGGAGGAGGGGGAAGGCGGAGGGGGAGGGAAGAGGGGGGGAACTTGCGTGGAAAGGTGGAGGGGGAGGGAAGAGGGGGGGGGCTCGCAGGGGAAGGTGGAGGGGGAGGGATGAGGAGGGAGGAGGGGGAAGGCGGAGGGGGAGGGAAGAGGGGGGGCTTGCGGGGAAAGGCGGAAGGGGAGGGAAGAGGGGGGGGCTCGCGGGGGAAGGTGGAGGGGGAGGGATGAGGAGGGAGGAGGGGGAAGGCGGAGGGGGAGGGAAGAGGGGGGGACTTGCGGGGAAAGGTGGAGGGGGAGGGAAGAGGGGGGCTTGCGGGGGAAGGTGGAGGGGGAGGGATGAGGAGGGAGGAGGGGGAAGGCGGAGGGGGAGGGAAAAGGGGGAGCTTGCGGGGGAAGGTGGAGGGGGGGGGATGAGGAGGGAGGAGGGGGAAGGCGGAGGGGGAGGGATAAGGGGGGGGGCTCGCGGGGGAAGGTGGAGGGGGAGGGATGAGGAGGGAGGAGGGGGAAGGCGGAGGGGGAGGGAAGAGGGGGGGCTTGCGGGGAAAGGCGGAGGGGGAGGGAAGAGGGGGGGGCTCGCAGGGGAAGGTGGAGGGGGAGGGATGAGGAGGGAGGAGGGGGAAGGCGGAGGGGGAGGGAAGAGGGGGGAACTTGCGGGGAAAGGTGGAGGGGGAGGGAAGAGGGGGGGGGGGCTCGCGGGGGAAGGTGGAGGGGGAGGGATGAGGAGGGAGGAGGGGGAAGGCGGAGGGGGAGGGAAGAGGGGGGGAAGAGAGAGAGAGAGAAGGAGAAGAGAAAGAGAGAGGGGGAAAGGAAGAGAAAGAGAGAGGACGGGAGAGAGAGAGAGAGAGAAGAAAGGGGCGGTGCAGGCCCTGAGAAAGAGAGGGAGGAGAGAAAGAGAAAAGAAGAAGGGGTTGAGGGGAGGAACACAACAATCCCCCACACCAAGTCATTGCACCGTCCCGGTGCAGCCTGCTTATTTTGAATAAAAACAAATAATTTGCAAGTACTGAATGAAAACCGAGGTATGTACAATGTCCTTCTTATCCTTAATTCAGGTATCTTTTCACCCTATAAATATTGACCAGAGGAATCCTTTTACCCTGCAAATCCTCCATGTGCACTGCGCCGTGTGGTAATACCTTGATCACCCTATATGGTCCTATCCATTTGGGTGCCAATTTAGTTGAAATTGCTGGAACTTGATGCACTAAAACCATGGATCCTTCCTGAACTTCATTCAATCTCATATACCTGTCATGCAATCTTTTGCGCTCTTCTTGTGTTACCTGAAGTTTTTGCATTGCTCCTTCTCTGTATTCTTCTAATGCCACCAATCTCTCAATGGGAGGTTCAATTCCAATGGTTTTGGTTCCCATTTCCTTTTTGATAATGAATTCGAACGGTGCCAATGCCTCTTTCCCATAAACTAAACGAAATGGAGTCTCGCCTGTGGTTCCCCTCTTCGTGGTTCTGAAAGCCCAAATTGCACCGATCAGTGCTAGCGGCCAAGAGCTTTGATGATCAAAAGATAATTTGCGTAAGAGCCCAATCAAAATCTTGTTGGAGCTTTCCGCTTGGCCATTTGCCCTTGGGTAGTAGGCACAAGATTTTTTGTGGAAGATTTCGTACCTGTCAAATATAAACTGGAGCAATTGATTTACAAAATGTGTGCCCCTATCACTAGTAATTTCCAGTGGGCAACCAAACCTTGAGAAAATACGTTTATACACAAATTTAGCTACTGTTAAAGCCGTGCAGTCCATAGTAGCTTTAGCCTCTATCCATTTAGTGGCATAACATGTGGCCATCAAAATATACTTTTTACCTCTTGGTTGCCCAGTTGGGCTAATTGGCCCTATGAAATCAAGACCCCATCGTTCAAATGGAAGCCATCCGGTAGATATGACTAATGGTTGGAAATTCAATCTGGTTGGCCCGGGAGCACACCTCTGGCAGATGTGGCATTCTTTTGCAAACTTGATGGCATCCTTGAAAATATGAGGCCACCATAAACCTTTGTGGATGATTCTATGAGCCAATTCTTCCCCCCTTAGATGTCCTTCACTGTGTGCAGCCTCTAGCAGAAGATTTACCTCCTCTGGATAGACACACTTTCTCAATATATCATCCTGATAGTATTTATATAAATTTCCGTTTATAAGAGAATATGCTTTGGTTTTCAAGAGCAATCTTCTCTTTTCTACAGGTGTCAAGTGTTCTGGGATCTTTCCAGTAGTAAGAACATGGAGAATTTCATCATACCAACCAGTCCGTATTGCTACTAGAAAAAGATTGCTATCCACCAATTCATCATTAATACCTGTTGCCTTTTCGCTCATTGCCATCCTGGACACTTGATCTGTCATGTAGTGCTCTTTTCCTGGCTTAATATGAATATCAAAATTAAATTCTTGAAATAGGAGTAACCATCTCCAGATCCTTCCAGCTACTCTAGGCTTGTTTATCAAATACTTCAAGGGCTGATGATCAGAAATAACAATGAAATGTACACCAAGGAGATAATGTCGGAACTTCTGAAGAGCAAATACGATAGCCAAACCTTCTCTTTCCGTTGTATTGTAATTTCTTTCAGCTTGGTTGAGTAGTCTGCTTGCATAAGAGATAGGTCTATCCACTTTGTGAGATGATGGTTGAGCTAGAACTGCACCAACAGCATGAAGACTAGCATCTGTATGCACATGAAATTCCAATGACCAATTAGGAACACTTAAAAGTGGAGCAGTACATAGCCTCAACTTTAGTTCACAAAATGCTTTGTCGGCTTCAGCACTCCATGAGAAAGGGATCTTTTTACTGGTAAGCCTTGACAAGGGCTTAGCAATTTCTGAATACATCCTAATGAATCTTCTGTGATACCCTGCATGGCCCAAGAAACTTTGCACTTCCTTTGGGCTTTGTGGAATTGGCATGGAAAGAATAGCTGTAACCTTTGTAGGGTCAACAGTTATACCTTCAGCAGATACTATGTGACCAAGAAGAGTGCCCTTAGTGACCAAAAAGTGACATTTATCAGGATTCAATTTCAAACCTGTTTTGAGACATTGCTCAAAAATTTCTTTTAGATTTTCCAAATGGTCATGGAAATCTTGAACTGCTGCCCTTCTATCTGTACCTGAAAATATTGAAAAGTCATCCATGAAAATGCGTAGAAAGGTTGTTAACCATTTGCCCAATATCAGATACATCGTTCTATTAAATGAAGCTGGTGCATTCTTCAAACCAAAAGCCATTCGAGTATATACATAAGTGCCCCAGGGAGTGACAAAGGCTGTTTTGTCCCTATCATCAGGATGGATCACTATCTGATTGTAGCCACTAAAACCATCCAAGAAACTATACAAAGTGTGACCAGCTACTTCCTCAAGCACTTGCTCTGTGAAGGGCTGAGGAAATCCATCTTGAATAGTCACTTTATTCAAAGCACGGAAATCAACACATACTCTTATTTTTCCACTATTTTTCTTGGGCACAATAACCATAGAAGAAAGCCACCTGGAATGTTCTACTGGCACAATTATACCTGCTTCTTCTAGTTTTGTAATCTCTGCTTTTACCGCCTCTGCATACTTCGGATTGAGTCGATATGGCCTACTTCTTACAGGTGCGGCTCCCTCAACTAAGGGTATCCGATGTAACCCAAGCTCTTCTGGTATCCCTGTTAGATCTTTGTAGGACCATGCGAAGACACTTTTGTAAGTAAAAAGCAACGAAGTTACCTTTTGTAGCAAAGGAGGATAATGCCACAACCAGGATGCCAAATGGACTACTTTAGGGTTCTCTTCATTCCCTAAATTTACTTCTTGAACCAATGTTTCAGGACTGGTCTTGTTTGAGAAATCATCTCCACTATATGCAGGAGTGGATTTTAATTTATATTCTACAACATGTTCTTCCATCCATCCTTGAGGTATATCTGCAAAAGGAAGATCTTCTCTGCTCTTAGGTTCATAATCTTCCCTCTCTGAGACTTTTATATTGGTTGCCTCTTCAAAGCTTGTATTTTCCTTCAATTGCTCATTTTCCAACACCTTGTGGTCTTCATTGCCTTTTTCTGTAATTTCCTTATCTGCAACTTCTTCCACAATTTCATTGATCTCCACTGTGCAACACTCTGCACTTCCCATCATCCAATTTAACAATGTATCATCTTCTTGGGGTAGAGAGGGCATTACCTGAGTGTCCACAGTATATCCAGTAGTTTTCCCGGAGTCAAATCCTTCCTCCAAGTGTAGTTGCAGTTGGCTATTGGTGCTTGTTGAAATCCATAGTTTATTTTTTCCCCAATCTTGCAAAGCTTTTGCTTGTCTCAGCCAGGGTCTCCCCAGGAGTAAAGGGTAAGAAGTCTCCTATGGAAGTGCAATAACAACAAAATCTAAAACAAAGTGGCAGCCCTGTACTACCATCAATACCTTTTCAATAATGCCAAGTGGGGCAACCCGATGTTGATCTGCTAAAGTAACCGTGAATGGTGCCAACTTGGTGGGGTTCAATTTCAGCCTCTTCATTGTAAAATCTGGCATTAAATTGATACCAGAGCCTCCATCTATGATCACACCTGTGAGAGCTTCATCCTTTATACAAACAGATAATCTTGAGCTTTGGTAGTCTGCTAAGGGTGCAGGGGGAAAATCAACCATGAAACCATCTATACTGGGTGATTGGACCAAGTGGGCAGAGTGTATAATCTTTAATAAATCACTTCTGATTTTTGAATCCATCTTTATAAGTTCATACAGACTAATCTTGTGATGAATACCTTTCAAGATCTGTTCAATGTTTACCTCCTGAATGTTTTCTTGCAGACTTGTTGGTTGGCCCTTTAGAGTGGTAGCCATCTTATCATAAGCTCCTTCAATTTCTACTTGATCCTTCCATCCAGACTTCTTTTCTTCCTCTTTATCCTGAATTCCTTGTGGTTTCCCCCCAAGGTTTGTTGTTGCTTGCCTAGCTCTGGTCATCATGGGCATTGCAGAGGATGAAACAGCATAAGATTGAGTAGTCATACCTTCTTCTGATGGAGAGACTGCAATCATGTGGATTGGAGCAGGACGACCTCTTGGGCAATCTTTGGTATAATGATCCTTTGCCTCGGGACAATGTTGACAAGGAGGTGCATCTTCTAGAAGAGAACACCTATTTTGCATGTGGCCGTATTCACCACAACGATAGCACATCAAGGGTCTATTATATCTAGGCTTTGCAGGCCTATTCTCCTCTCTGTTAGGTGTATTTGAAGTACTAGCATAGTATGAATCCAAAGTTTGAGGGTTACTTCTTTGCTGTGTACCCTTGAGGTAGTAGCAATCTCTAGCTTCATGACCATCCTTTCCACAAAATTGACAGCTTACCTTATTAGGGCAGTTAGCATTGGAATGTCCATTGTTGTTACAGATCGTGCACCAAATTTGTCTCCTTATATCTTGTGTGGTCTTCAAATCTTCTAACTCACGGCGAAGTTGGGCTACTTCATCATCCGTGCGTCGCAGCGGTGGCAAGACCTTCTCTTCTTGTTGATTTTGTTGCATTTTTAATGCCTCCAGTTCCCTCCTTAGTTGCTCAATAGGATCCAGGTCTGCAGCATACTTAGGTTGTGTATCCCCTTCAAAATGTTGCCTTGCTTCTTCAATGCGTGATGCCGCTGCAACAAAATCATTGAGGGTGGCATCCAATCTAAGAGACTCACGAAGCTTCTGCTGAGATGACCTGGGCAGAGCCTTCTCTATCCACTTTTTAACCAAAAAGTCACCTGGAGCATGTGGCAGACGTGCAACAAGTGCTTTTGTTCTAGTGTGAAGTTCATGAAAAGATTCACCTGATCTTAGCTTCAAATTCTCTAGCTGATCTAGAGCTCTTTCTGAGGAATCACTTGGTCGGAATGTCTGTGAGAATGCCGCCTTCAGAGCCTCCCATGTAGTGAAATGGCCATCTGCATATTGACTATACCATTTATCTGCAAGACCCTCCAATGTGGATGGAAAGAGTGCCAACATTGCATCCTCTCTATTCTGCAGACCTCGTCCACGACATAAAGAGATGAATCTCCTCACATGATCATCAGCATCCTCATAAGCTTGTCCCTTGAAGGTAGGGAATTTGATGTTTAATCTGGAGAGCAAATGAGAGAGGTCCTCCATTTGTACTGGTGTTTCTTCGGACGTATCTGAGGAGAAGTCTAGGGTTCTCCTATACCTCTCTTTTGACAATGGTGTCGTACCCAAATCATTAGATAAATTTAGGGAAGGCAGAGGGGAGGTAGACTCACTAGCCGTGGTTATTGCTAACTTGTTAAGGCTCCTCCGAACACGAAGAGACTCCTTATCTGCTCGATGGGTCATCTACCTACTTGCCAATGTAATAGGGCAAAAAATACCTCTCACAGAAATGCAAAGGTCCCACCGTGCGTGCCAAACTGTAGAGGAGGTACTGGGGTATCCACTTTTAACAAAAGTAGAGATTAAAGATTAACACATCCAGTACGTCGCCTACTCAAGGGGGTTCTCTTTAGGGAAGTATACCCTTTAACATTTCTGTGAGCAGGTAGATAACAAGGATTGCACAGAGTGGTACATACTTCAAAAAATATGAACAACAATTGACCAAGGAAGATCATACACTTCTTGATTCGAATCATATGATTACAAGATTTGTCAAGGAAATGCTCAAAAACTAATGCTCAGAGCTTCGTGGCACTCTATGCAGATAAACACAGATCAATACAAATGGTGAAGGAATTGCTCAAGAGGATAGAGCTTAACACCAATACTGACTCACAGAAAAGAAAGAAAATCCAAGGCACTCTCTTACACTATAGTGCTCATAGCCCTCCACTGAGAAGCCTACCCTCTGTATCCACACTACAGAGTAGCTCCTACAATAGGCTTGAAACCACCAAGTGCAAGAGAGAACTTCTGCATGTATACACGCGTCAATGTAACTCCAAAAAATGTACCCCGAATGAGCACAAATCCATTGTTTTTATAGGCCCCAAGAGACCAAGAGAGCCTTGCCAGATCTTCACGTCCACTAATCACGCACCGGTTGATCACCCAAAATTGGGGGGTAGGTCAAATATTCCACTTGATTTGAATTAGATCCACAAAAATAGGTAATCGCTGTGAATGGTTGGTGTCAGTTCCACTTCCATTTTCTAACAATTACATTTTACCTTTGCACCTGCCATCTAAGATTCTCATTGATTTAATCCGAGAAATTCAACATGAAGTGCCCTCCACTCTGGAAGTGTAGGAGGAGACCACCATGGGATGTTTGGCCATAGTACTACATAATGTGTAGTAAAGCGTTCTGCACCATTATCTTGAGCCTTCTTCTGCCACGCTTGATGTGCGAGACCCAATCTTGCTTTTGATTCATTGTGTACTTCTGGACCCATGTTCATCCTGAGAAGAGCTCCTTCATGTTGGCTTAGATGTCATGTTTCTTCTATGCTTCTGCATGCTCCTCAAAGCCAAGTGTCTTCTGTCATCTCCAGGTGTGTGCATGTATGAGTATGGGTGTGTAGGTGCGTGTGGGCCTATATGTGAGGTGAGAGTGTATGTGTGTGGGGGTGCATGTGTGTATGTGTCGGTGTGTGTGTGATGGGTGGGTGTGCATGTGTGGAAGTGTGTGTGGGAGTGTGTGCATATGTATGGGTGTGAGGGTGTGTGTGTTCATGTGCGCGATTGTGTGTGAGTGTGTGTGTATGTGTGTGAGTGGGTGGCGGGGTGGTGTGAGTGGAGGGGGAGAGGCGGGGGCGGAGATGAGGGGGGGCTCGCGGGGGAAGGTGGGGGGGGGGGATGAGGAGGGTCGAGGGGGAAGGCAGAGGGGGAGGGAAAAGGGGGGGGGGGGGGGCTCGGGGGGGAAGGTGGAGGGGGAGGGATGAGGAGGGAGGAGGGGAAAGGCGGAGGGGGAGGGAAGAGGGGGGGGGGCTCGCGGGGGAAGGTGGAGGGGGAGGGATGAGGAGGGAGGAGGGGGAAGGCGGAGGGGGAGGGAAGAGGGGGGGGGCTTGCGGGGAAAGGTGGAGGGGGAGGGATGAGGAGGGAGGAGGGGGAAGGCGGAGGGGGAGGGAAAAGGGGGAGCTTGCGGGGGAAGGTGGAGGGGGGGGGGGATGAGGAGGGAGGAGGGGGAAGGCGGAGGGGGAGGGAAAAGGGGGGGGGGCTTGCGGGGAAAGGCGGAAGGGGAGGGAAGAGGGGGGGGGCTCGTGGGGGAAGGTGGAGGGGGAGGGATGAGGAGGGAGGAGGGGGAAGGCGGAGGGGGAGGGAAGAGGGGGGGACTTGCGGGGAAAGGTGGAGGGGGAGGGAAGAGGGGGGGCTCGCGGGGGAAGGTGGAGGGGGAGGGATGAGGAGGGAGGAGGGGGAAGGCGGAGGGGGAGGGAAAAGGGGGAGCTTGCGGGGGAAGGTGGAGGGGGGGGGGGGGGGGGGGGATGAGGAGGAAGGAGGGGGAAGGCGGAGGGGGAGGGATAAGGGGGGGGGCTCGCGGGGGAAGGTGGAGGGGGAGGGATGAGGAGGGAGGAGGGGGAAGGCGGAGGGGGAGGGAAGAGGGGGGGCTTGCGGGGAAAGGCGGAGGGGGAGGGAAGAGGGGGGGGCTCGCGGGGGAAGGTGGAGGGAGAGGGATGAGGAGGGAGGAGGGGGAAGGCGGAGGGGGAGGGAAGAGGGGGGAACTTGCGGGGAAAGGTGGAGGGGGAGGGAAGAGGGGGGGGGGCTCGCGGGGGAAGGTGGAGGGGGAGGGATGAGGAGTGAGGAGGGGGAAGGCGGAGGGGGAGGGAAGAGGGGGGGAAGAGAGAGAGAGAGAGAGAGAGAAGGAGAAGAGAAAGAGAGAGGGGGAAAGGAAGAGAAAGAGAGAGGACGGGAGAGAGAGAGAGAGAGAAGAAAGGGGCGGTGCAGGCCCTGAGAAAGAGAGGGAGGAGAGAAAGAGAAAAGAAGAAGGGGTTGAGGGGAGGAACACAACAACATTCTTCTTGCAACTTTCAAGTGTCTAGTCCTTGGACTATGCATAAACTATGATAAAACTCCAACTCCATATGCTATGTCGGGCCTCGTTACGGTGGCATAATTGAAAGAGCCTACAATAGATCGATACAAAGTTACATCCTCTAATGGTTCTTGTTATGAAAAATCTTCTTCCTAGAATATAGCATCCACCAGAGAGTGAGTGAGTACATCTCCACCCATCCAACTCCACTCATATTTATACCAAAGGTCCAAGGGGTGCATGTCTTAATATTCATCCATGTGTCCTTCCAAATGTCCTTCATGTGGATACTTTCCAAAGAAAATCACATGGCTACTATTTCAATTGAAGCCTTCCCTTCACGTACAAGTCAAGGTGTCACTTGGAAGAAGCTTCTCCCAAGACTAAGGTTCCTTTTACCTTCAGATAATTATTCCTAAGGTAAAAACCCTTCAATTGAGAATTCAATTAAAATAAATCCTCAAGGGTTAAAATCAAGAAGCATAGGTTCCTATTTCAAGGGTCTAACCCATTAAATTAAACAAAGGGTTCCCCAAGATAAATACCAATATTTGAGGGTCTAACCCAAGGTTTATACAACATTCTTCCCCCCTTCAACGTTTTCGTCCTCAAAAATGTGTGTTGGTATAATATGTGGAGTATTCCCTCATGCACCATGATTCAGTTCGTTGATCATGGACTCACTCTCAAAAAATATTTGCCTTGTTTCTAATTGATAGTTGGAAAAGAGGGAAATCTTCTGTTTATGGAACTTACTCATTTCCAAGTGGCGCTTTCTTCGGTTCTATTCCTTCATTTAACTAGGCACTCTTTATATAGATGATTTCTCGTCTTTTTATCTCGAGTGGGGATATTGGTTGAATTATTGTATCTAAAGATACAAGATTATCGTTCTTAGCCAGTTTTCCTTTTAATCTACTTACATGAAATACAAGATGAAGTAAACAATCATATGGAAGTTCTAACTCATAAGCCAAAGTGCCTATTCTTTTGAGAACCTTGAAAGGGCCACAGAACCTTGGAGAGAGCTTAGGACAAGGTCCTGATTTCAAAGTTTTAGATTTCTCAAGAAGTTTAAGATATACTAATTCACTAATTTGAAAGGAAATATCTCATCTTTTAGGGTCGCTAAATGATTTAGCTCTATCATGGGCTTTCC
Source organism: Ceratopteris richardii (assembly GCA_020310875.1). Taxonomy (NCBI): domain Eukaryota; kingdom Viridiplantae; phylum Streptophyta; class Polypodiopsida; order Polypodiales; family Pteridaceae; genus Ceratopteris; species Ceratopteris richardii. Next base: position 74,548,360 of record CM035443.1, read on the forward strand.
TCAGGTTTTCTTTAGCTATTCTTAGCTTAAAGTCCATGTCTTCTAAGAAATCTTTAGTTGCTTGGACTTTTTCATTTTGTAGTCCAAGTGCATAGGGTGCTCTTGGTTGGAACCCATACGTTAGCATGAAAGGACTATATTCAGTTGCAGAGTGCTTTGCACTATTCTAAGCAAACTCTACTAACAGTAAATAATCTTCCCAGTCAGTTTGGGTAGAAGATATGTATGCTCATAACATATCTTCAAGTATTCGATCGATGCTTTTAGTTTGACCATCCATTTGTGGATGTTCTGCAATACTCGTGTAGGTTGGTTTCCAACCTACTGAGCATAGCTCTCCAAAAATGACTAGTAAATTTTCTATCTCTATCAGACACTATGTCTTGAGGCAGTCCATAGAGTGTGTAAATTTGTTCTATGAACATTTTACCTAATTCTAGAGTTTTTACTGTAGCACGAGTAGGTATGAACTGAGCCATTTTGGTCAATTGATCAACTATGAGCCAAATAGCATCATGGCCTTTTTGGGTTCGTGGCAAGCCTGTAATGAAGTCCATGGAAATACTTTCCCATTTTCCATTGGGAATTTTGCAACAAGCCTCCTATCTTAAACTTTTCGGCTTTGTTTACTTGGCACTTGGTACATCTAAGTACATAGTTATGTACATCTTTATGTACACTTGGCCAATAAAATTGCCTTTTGATTCATTCATAAGTTCTATTGATTCCAAGATTTCCAACACTTGGGGCATCATGACATTCAAAAAAAAGGCTTTTCCTAAGTTCTAGTTCACAGGGGACACAAATCTTTCCCTTGTATAACAGATATTCATCTTGAATATTGTAGTGTTTAAACTTATCTTCATTTGATAAGTTTGTACTTTGAGTTGAAACCTTCTTCCAGGCTTCTTTAAAGCTTGTATCTTCCTGATACTTGCCTTTCATAAATGTTATTAAATCATTAGAAATTTGTATGAAACTCAAAGAATTTAACATTGGCATCTTACTTAGTGCGTCTATCACTACATTAAATTTTCCTCTTCAATATTTGATTTCATTTCAAATTCTTGGAGTAGCTCGACCCATCGAACTTTTCTACCTAATAGCTCAGATTGGTTTGCAAACCATTTAATACTTGCTTGATCAAAAACTATAGTTAATTTGGTGCCAAACAAGTAATGTCTCCATTTTTTTAAAGCATGCACAATTGCATAAAGATCTTTTTCATAGGTAGAATAATTTCTTTGATCTTGGTTTATATTTTGACTTTCAAAAGCAATTGATCGACCATTTTGATTCAAAACAGCTCCTATTGCTAGATCACTAGCATATGTTTCAACTACAAAGGGTTCATTTGGATCTAGTATCTGTAGAATTAGGGCAGAAGCTAAGGCTTTCTTAAGTCTTTCCATACTTTCAGCCTATTGTTTCTCCCAATTAAGACTTTTGGGTTTTTCCTTTAATTTCTCAAATAAAGGAATTGAGATTTTTGCAAAGTTTGGTATAAATTTCCTGTAGTATCCTACTAAGCCTACAAAAATTTGAAGTTTTGTAATGGTTTAAGGGTGAGGCTAGTTAATCTTGGAACTTTTCATGATCTACTTGAATACCCTTCTTAGATATAATGTGCCCAAGATATCTGATTTTTGTTGAAAAGAATTCACATTTATCTTCTTTTTTGAACCATTTATTTTCTCTTAGAACTTGGAAAACTCTTTCCAAATGTTTTAAATGAGAAAATGCATCCCAAGTATAGACAAGACTGTCTTCAAGGAAATTAAATACAAACTTTCCTAAATAAGGGCTTAATATAGTGTTCATTAGCATCATGAATGTAGTCGGGGCATTGGTCAGTCCAAAATGCATGACAAAAAATTTCAAAATGCCCATATTTAGTTCTAAAAGCTATTTTAGGAACATCTTCAGATCTAATCTTAACTTGATGATATCCTTGATGGAGATCAAGTTTCAGAAATATCTTAGCCCCTTTACTTGATCAAATAAATCATCAATTCAGGGCATTGGATATTTATTCTTGATCGTAACTTTATTCAGGGCTAGATAGTCAATGCATAGTCTCATTGATCCATCTTTTTTCTTTACTAAGAGAATGGGTGTTGCCTAGGATGAAAGGCTAGGCTGAATGAATCCCTTAGCTAGCTATTCATTTAGTTGTTTCTCTACTTCAGCTTGTTGGAAAAAAGGGAGTCTATAGGGGGGAGGGATTATATATAGGCTTAGTTCTTGGGAACAAGTCTATAGCATGATCAACTTGTCCACGAGAAGAAGATAAGGCATGGGGAAGTTCTTTTGGAAAAACATCCCGATGACTATTCACTAAACACTTAAATTTAAACTTTTCATGTTCAAATAATGGAGATGAGACATAAGGAATTGGATTCATATTATAAACATTGTTTACATTGGTTGGAAGTATCATAAAGACTTCTGCTTTTTGGGTATTCACAAGTCTTTTCGATTCCATGCCAGAAATCAAAGGAGCACTCAATAGATCATGCTCTCCTTGAATTAGGTAATAGATTCCATTCTTATCGAACTCCAAAGTATTCAATTGATAGCTTCTTTTAAGTGTTTTTTCTAAACCCCAAAGCCACTCCCTACCCAAAACCATATGAGTTCTTTCCATGTGCATGAACTTGAAGTCCAATTTATCTTTATTACCTTGAAATTATATTTCCAAGTCAAAAATCATAGTGTCCTATACCTTCTTGTCTTGACCCCGCATCAAGGATACTATATATTGATGTGGCGAGTTTTGTTGGGGTAACTTCAATCTCTTCACCGTTGAGTAGTTTAGGAAATTATGGTTGGTCGAGTTGTCTATCATGGCTCTGGCCTTTTCCCCTCTTATGCAAGCACGAAGTTTGACCAAATCTAGACCTTCATGAAGTTTGACCAAGTCATGAGGTCCAAACTGATTTCAGACCCATATTGAATCAGACAAATAATATTGATGTGTGCAGTCTTCATGAAGGACTTCCACTTTTTTCCAAACTTTGCTATTTTTAAGATTTAAAGTTTGAACTAAGTGGATTCCTGCCTTATCTTTTCCCTTCAACTCACGGGTGGCTTTTCATTGCACTCTTGCAGTACAATTCTTACTAAGATGTCCTAGGTTGAGGGATTTAAAGCAAAGGTTTTCATTTTTTGCTTTCTCACACACCTCAAGGTCAAGTCTAGGCCATAAGGGTCTAGGAGTCTTAAAGTCTTCTTCTTTGAAAGTGCCTAACTTTCTTTCACCTCTTTTAAAGTTTTTATTTTCCTCGACAAGATGAAGTGGTTGTGTTTCAGTATTAACATGATCCTCATAGATTTTCTTTATAGCATCTTCTAAACTTTTTGGAGCACTTCTCTTCACTTCATGTTTGATCTGCTTGTCAAGACCATGGATAAAGCCTCTTACTTTATGAAAATCATCTAGGTTTTGAATTTTAAGTACTATTTCTCAATAATGAGAAATGTACAAAGAGAGGGGTTGTCCTCGCTGAAGGACTTTGTCCCATTCTTCCCAGTTTCACTTGTCTTTGTTTTCTTGTAAGAATTCTTATTTAAAGAATTCTTCAAATTGATTCCAAGTTTTTGGGATTCTCTAAGCCTCTTTCAAGTTCATCTATCATTTATAAGCCTTAGGTCCAAGTGAAAAACTTGTTTCTAAGACTTGATAGGTTGCAGGGGTGTTTTTCAATTCGTGCAAGTCTTTTTATCTTTCTAAAAATGTCAAGACTACATCCTTGTTTTGGTCTTTATCTTCCCCTAAGAATTGAGGTGGTTTTAAGTCTTTCACTAATGAAAGAGTCCTAGACCAAGTAGGAGAAGGATTTATAGTTACTTCATCATTCTTATTTTTTAAAGATAAGTTACTATGGATTGGTAAAGGAGCATCTAGTCCTTTACTTGATGATCGGTTCCTTGGTCGAATGGACAAGGAACCCATTTGGGCAAGTAGGGATAAAGATGGACAGTGTATTCAAAATTTTTTCCATCTTCCCTTTAACTTCATTAATTGAAGTACGAAGGGTATCCATCTCATTTTGGATTTCCTTAACAATTAACATATCTGCTTGGATATCATTCATCTTCTCATCTAATCCATTTAACTCTTTATAAATATTCACTTCTTGTGTTTTCTGTCATCCTATTTTAGGAAGACCTAGAATGTAATCTAATTGTCTACCCCCTTCCTGTAACGCATAATCTACTTCTTATCTAGGTATGTCTAATAACATATTGCTAGCATAAGAGTCCCCCATTATTGAGTGAATACTTTGGAATCAACTAGAAATGAGAAAATGCCATTCCTAATGCCAAATAAAAAATAGATGAAAATAAATCAAGTACTTCCTCGATTATTTTTTTGAAAGGTGATTCTAGTTGTAGGTTGGCTTGGGCCACCTTGGACGATTCGCTAACCCACGGGTGTCAATAGATGAACTCCTTTTGAAACGAGACTTTTCTTTGGATGGGCTTCCTCTTACACTTCCGCTGATGTCTTCTTGATCCTTCAGATCTCTCTGAAAATGGGATCCTTGTTATACTCAAAAGTGGAAAATGCCCTCGCAAGATGGTGATGTTGATTGAGCTTCATACCTTGTCCTTGGAAGTTGGGAAGCCCTTCAACCAACCTCTTGAATTGCATTTCCTTCAGTTTTTGTATGTTGATGTGAAATATCCTCTTGTGCCACACATCCAACTCCAAAATCTTCTTGTTTCCATATGTGAAGTAGGGACATGTTGAGTGGAATGAGAATTTACCTCCAAATTGAAGAGTCTCCCTTGCTTCCTTCCTCTTGCTGCCTTGTACCCTTGCTTAGGGTTGTCGACAAAGCATCCACCTTTGTTGAACCTTACTTGATAGCCTCTTTCAACACCAACTTCTTTGTGATGGTAGGTACATGCAAGACATTCTTGAGACATCTTCCTTCTTCCCTGTCATCCAAATCTACATCTCCAACATGGGATATCTCATGGGTTGTATCATCACCTATTTCTACATGTCCTCTTGATATATTTTGGAAGTGATGTGTGTGAAGACACTAGGACCGCCAGGGCACTTTTTTCCTTCTTTAGGAGTCCCCCCCCCTGTATATACGCCTATAATCCTAAAGGGTCACTTATCTTTGTACAGTCTCTTGATAATACATTCAATATTGTGTGTTGTACTCCAAGCTTCTTCTTCTTCATTGTGTTGTTTGTGTGCTTTTGCAGACCTCAAACTCTAATAATTGGTATCAGAGTAGGTCGTCACTTCATCTAGGATGTCATCAACACCCCTCTGGTCACAGTCTCATAATCGCACAAAAATTGGTGAGCATATTCAGGGTGATAAGGAGTTCAAAATAGCTTTGCTATGTGGTGTCGAAATCATGATCTGAGCTTGTTTCAGCCTCCAAACGCACTATCGTGATGCTTGTACAAGTAACTTCATCTTTTTGTGCCAAAGATAATACAGGTATCGATTCGTCAATATAAGTGCCTCAAAGTTTGCTACAAGTTTAGCAAAACTCAACAAGGTAGTTTTGTTCAACTTTTTGAGATAGTCATTTTTCTACATGAAGGTATTTTAATCAGTGGTCATGGCTGAAAGCAGTGATATATTTCGTATGTTATCTATTGAGGATAAGTTGGATGGTATCAATTACCCATTATGGGCTTATATGATGGGTCATAAATTGGTTGCAAAAGAACTGTGGAATATTGTGTAAGGTATTGAAATACATCCTATTTCACTTGCGAACACAGTTGGTGAAGAAGATGCAGATGGCATTGAAGATGGTGATATTCTTCAAGTCCATGTTCATGTTGCGGTTCCTATTGCACCTACTACAGAACAACTTCAATGGGATGGTAGAGATGCTCAGGCATATGCATTGATAGCCTTGTTTATCAAACATGCCATTATTCCCCACATTCACTCTTGCAAAACAACAAAGGATGCTTGGGATACACTAACTACTTTATACCAGGCAAGGAATGAGGCTCATGTTGCTTACCTGAAAAAAACAATTGGAGAGTGAGCTCATGAATAAAGGAGATTCCATGGACAGTTTTTTGACAAAGATTAAAGATTTGAAGGAGCAGTTGATTTCTACTGATGAAGTCTTGCCTCATAGTTCACTTGTGTAGAGTGTTTTGAATGGTCTTCCATATTCATATCAGAGTTTTGCTTCTACTCTTCGTTTGATGATGAAAGGCAATCCAAATGCCTTAACATTTGAGGACTTTGTCTCTATTATGTTGCAAGAAGATCAGTCTAGGTAGAATAGTCCATTATGTGTGTTGCATATCAAGCTTTACTGGCTAATCATAAGGGAAAAGGTAGATAGAGATCTTCTACTGTTAAGCAAAATTCTGCAAATTATGCACACTCAAAGGATGATAGAGAAGAGAAGAAAACAGAAAAGCAGAACTTGTTTTGCAAATATTGTAAAGAAAATGATCATGTCATAAAGAGTTGTCCAAAACTCGCTGCAAAAAAGCAAAAGAAAAAAGAGGTTGGAATGGTTGTTGCAAAGGCCTCTACACCCAAAACAGTCTGCTAATCTTGTGTAGAATGAAGAATGGGCATTTAATATTGTTTGCAGTTACAAGCCATCTTCTCATGAATAGGTATGTCTATAGTAGACTCAAATGTTTGGTACTTTAATAGTGGGGCAACCAAACATATTACCTAGCAGTGCAGTTTCTTCACTTCACTTGAGCCTTCCCCTATAGGGAATACTATCACATGCACCAATGACTCTTATCTTGTTATGGGAGTTGGTAAGATCATTCTTGTTGACGTCATGATTGCTCCTATTTCTACATTTGTATCTGCATGAGTGCTTACCTAGCAGTGCAATTTCTTCACTTCACTTGAGCCTTCCCCTATAGGGAATACTATCGGAATACTATCACATGCACCGACTCCTCTTATCCTGCTATAGGAGTTGGTAAGATCATTCTTGTTGACGACATGTTTGCTCCTACATCTACATTTGTATCCGCATGAGTGCATCTCCATTTTGTATCTAGGAGGCACTCCATTTCTAGTTTATTTCCATTTTTATATTATATTTCTTTTGTATTTGGGTACCTTGTCATTTACTTCTACCATTGTATTCATTCTCCTTTCAGGGAAAATTATCCCACATGAGATGTACTTTGGAGACCCCTTCCAAATCTATATAAGAAGCACCTCTCCCCCCATACTTGGCAAGCTCATTTCTAATCCACATGAGTCTACTCATTTTGAGTCTCACACACTCTTTTGTGAATACTCTTCTTTTCATTTTGCTTCCGCATGTGTACTTTCTACATGGTATCAAAGCATTAGCTGGAGTCCTTGGTGGTGCATTTGACGGTGATTTTGATGGTGATAGTGGTGGTGGTGCTTTACTTTGGTGGTGTGCTTTCTCCTCACTAAAAGAAACCTTTTGCCATCAACTTTTGAGACTCATTTTGCCCATTTGCCCACACCCTCCCACCCCTCTTCTTCACCATTTTCTCATTATGTACTTGTTTACCCCATTTTCCCTCCCACCCTGGCAACATTTGCTGGTTAACATCAATTCTATGCTCTTGAAGTGGAGTTAATATTCAATGTCATCATCTTTGATAGTGTCTATGAACACTATTTCGCATCCCTTTTGGTACACTTTTACCTCATGTTCCTATGAAGTTCAAGTCAACACATATCAATTAACTATATTGTGATATTACATGACCATTGTTTGGATCTTTATGGCATTAGTGATATCTCTCATTGTTTGAAGTGCTTATAAGCACTATTTGATGCTCGTAAGTAGTGTCGCAACTTGTTTTGTATGATAGACATTAGCATAGCTTTTGGAGCACTCACGGCTCAATGCCATCATCTAGAAGCCTTGCTATTGTGCTTCCAAATTAAACTTCAAGGAATGGTTGCTCTATTCGAATGCACAAGATTACAAAGCCTCTTATCGTGGACTATGTCATTGCATATCTCTACCTTTGATTGAAAAGATCAGCTGCATCTACCATGCACTCAGGATCAGCGAAGTTCTTGTTTTGTACTAGATTTGTGGCATTTGGATTAATCTTTGTGGCACCTCTATTCTCTATCAGCAAAACTTAATGAAAATTGTGCAAACACCATGGTGGATATGCAGAGATGGGTGGCAATGAGCGCACAAGTCGGTGGGGCACAGCCTCCTCTCAAACACAGAGGGGCTCTCGTTCACAGAGAGAGAGAGAGAGAAAGAGAGAGACACACGAAGATCGAATTTTTGTTCTGTATCCTGAGAGCAAGAAAAGACTATGTGCCAGCTTCATCTCTGTGCATCTTTGATTGTACTCTCCAACAGCCACCTCCACACATCTCCGTGCATCCAGCAAGAACAGATGCATCCGGCTGGGAAGCTATACAACCCAAATAGTTTCGCTCAGAAGTAGCTAGAGAGAGAGAGAAGAGCATTAGTACGTTGGACATCTACAAAGCGGCTGACAATCTCAGTTGCACGTAGCCGAGAACTCTCAAGTGTTGAAGGACTCGAGGATGACCGTCTCATCTGCACATAGTTGCGAATGACAACCAGCTGCACTCTAATTTACACCCCTTGACCGATTATAATAATCTTCAGATCTATATAATTTAAAAATACGAAAAAAATATCCATTAGGTAAAGATCACCCATCATATTTTTAAGATTTATTTTTATTATAGACTTAAATTAACAGGTACAAAGTATCAGTATTAGATAAAACTCGTTTTTTTCAAGACCATTCATTTCTGCAAGGCGTTTTTTTAATAATGCCCAAAATAGGGCCACTGAGAACGCGACATTGTTAGCAAATCCCATCTATTCCACTCGTCAATTTTTAAAATTTTATTTTATTATGGATTCAAATGAATAAAATTTTAAAATTCCGCAATTAGATAAAAACAATTCTTAGCTCATTCATTTCTGGAAGGCATTTCTTAATATTTCCACAGATCACATATTTCAAGTTTCTTTTACTGTACATTCATATTAAGAAATACGACGATATCAAAACTAGATTAAATTCAGTTTTTTTCAAGATCATTCATTTCTGAGACACATTAAAATGCCCATTAATGGGCAATTGGGAATGTGGAGACAAGCAGCCTTAAAATGAGCCCTACCTCCGAATCATTTGAGGTAGGACTACAGACATCATTCAACGCAAAAAACCCTCCGATATCATTAGCCCTTACCATACATTCGATCATCCAAAGAGGGTTCGTAAGTACAGACCAACAGAGAATCTGATGGTCAGGAGCTCGCTACCCATGTAGGCTACCGTCGAAATTCGAATGGCGACGCAATCAATTCCATGTAACATTAACTGAACAGGTGCATTTGCGAATAAAAATGTTCAGCGGATACCACAAAAACATGCATACTCAACCGTAGCAATGAACTTAATTTATCTGCGAATAATATATTCAGAATTGTGAATAGGGCACAAGCTATGGCCTACATGGCACCGAAAAAACCTACTTAGTGGCAGATAAAAACGCCTGCAATTTCATTTGCCTCGCATGGTAAAAACTTACATAAACAAGTTTTCGGGTCGTAGCGGTGAATAGATGGGTTCATTGCCACAATAAGATGAGGACCGAATAAATTTAAAGTGATACAAATGTAAACACAATCCAAAATAATTCAAATCAATCAAACTTCGTCCACGGAAGCAAAATTTCGAGCTGAAGAATCTGCTTAATCCACTTCCTCGATCTTAGGACCTGCACCACCAGCTGAATGGCCTGGTCCGTCATCACCAGCACCATAAGCGCCTGGAGGAACATCAGCACCTCCCTGATACATACGAGCAATAATTGGATTACATATACTTTCAAGCTCTTTCATCTTGTCATCAAACTCGTCGGCCTCTGCAAGCTGATTGTGGTCCAGCCATTGTATCGCCTGCTCCACAGCATCTTCAATCTTCTTCTTGTCCGCAGCATCAAGCTTCCCTGCAATCTTGTCATCTCGAATTGTATTCCTCATGTTGTAGGCATAGTTCTCAAGAGAGTTCTTAGACTCCACTTTTTTCTTATGTTCTTCATCTTCAGACTTGTATTTCTCAGCATCTTGCACCATCTTTTCGATCTCTTCCTTGCTTAGCCTACCCTTGTCATTAGTGATAGTAATCTTATTCTTCTGACCAGTTGTTTTATCTTCTGCAGAGACATTAAGAATCCCATTGGCATCGATATCAAAGCAGACTGTGATCTGTGGAACTCCTCTTGGGGCAGGGGGAATGCCAGACAACTCAAACTTGCCGAGCAGGTTATTATCCCTGGTCCGAGTTCGTTCACCTTCATACACTTGAATCAAAACACCAGGCTGATTGTCAGAGTATGTAGAGAATATCTGTTCTTTCTTTGTTGGGATAGTGGTATTGCGTGGAATAAGAACAGTCATTACACCTCCAGCTGTCTCTAATCCAAGAGAGAGTGGAGTGACATCCAGGAGAAGTAAATCTTGTACCTTCTCATTACCCTCTCCACTCAGGATAGCAGCCTGAACAGCTGCACCATATGCAACTGCTTCATCAGGGTTAATGCTCTTGCACAGCTCCTTCCCATTGAAGAAATCTTGTAAGAGCTGCTGCACCTTAGGAATCCTGGTCGAACCCCCAACAAGGACAACATCATGAATGCTACTCTTGTCCATCTTCGCATCTCGAAGACACTTCTCAACGGGCTCCATGCACTTTCTAAAGAGGTCCATGTTTAGCTCCTCAAACCTGGCTCGGGTGATAGTGGAGTAAAAGTCAATGCCCTCGTAAAGGGAGTCGATCTCAATGGTTGTCTGAGCAGTTGATGACAACGTCCTCTTTGCTCTCTCGCAAGATGTTCTGAGTCTCCTGAGGGCCCGAGCGTTTCCAGTGATATCCTTCTTGTATTTCCTCTTGAATTCCTGAACAAAATGATTAACCATGCGGTTGTCAAAGTCTTCTCCCCCAAGGTGTGTATCACCAGCAGTGGCCTTCACTTCAAAGATACCTTCCTCAATAGTCAGAAGAGACACATCGAATGTACCACCACCTAAGTCAAAAATCAACACATTTTTCTCCCCAACACTGGTGGCCTTTTTATCAAGACCATACGCAATAGCAGCTGCAGTAGGCTCATTGATGATACGCATCACATTCAATCCAGATATCACTCCAGCATCTTTGGTGGCCTGCCTTTGAGAATCGTTGAAATATGCTGGAACAGTTACGACAGCATTCTTTACAGTACTACCAAGAAAAGCCTCTGCAATTTCCTTCATTTTGACGAGAACCATAGAGGAAATCTCTTCCGCAGCAAAGGACTTCTCCTCGCCCTTGTGCTGAACAACAATTGTAGGCTTGTCACCAGGCCCAGCCACAACCTTGAAGGGCCATAGCTTAATATCACTTTGAACGGAGGCGTCCGAAAACCTTCTCCCAATTAAACGTTTTGCATCTACGTTTACACATGGACAAGAGTCAGAAATGAAAATAACTAAAATCCACATATTCAAATTCTACTAAAGAGAAAAACTTCAACAATAGAGAGCTGAACCAGCTCAACCCCTGCGTAACAAACTATCAACTTCCTTTGTACATAGGATGTTTAGACTAAATTACTGTGTAAGCACGTGAAAAAGGTGCAACAAACATTCGAGCAGCCACCACCTTACGTAACATGCGCTTACTGTAGATGTAATCGTAAAGCAGTGGTGCACCAAAATAAATACAAAATAATTCAGTAAAGGGAAGCATCGTTCATGCAGGCTGAAAAAATTTTGGTACAATGAAACAACGTATGGACCACCATAATACACTACCGACATGTCCCGTTGCTTAAATGTCTAGAGAATAATTGCAGGAGCTTTTCGTACTAGAGATAAGCCTCTTCGTCCGCGACTTAATAAACAGAATATCCTCAAAGAAAAAATTTCCTGAGACCGTTATTATCAGACAGCAAAAGACCATGGACTAATAATTGATATGCAACGAAATGCAGTTCGTTAAACGCATCATAGAACGGTATATAGTTCCCATATAAACACGGTCATGCAATTAGAGGGACGGATCACTCACCGAAGACAGTGTTCGTGGGATTCATGGCAACCTGATTCTTGGCAGCATCGCCGATCAAACGCTCTGTGTCAGTGAAAGCGACATAGGACGGCGTGGTCCTATTACCTTGGTCGTTGGCAATGATTTCAACACGATCATGCTGCCATACACCAACACAAGAATACGTTGTTCCAAGGTCAATACCGATCGCAGGGCCTTCCTTAGACATGATCTCAGGAGAGAGCAGAAGACAGCGGATCTCAGGAGAGAGCAGAAGACAGCAGATCAAGCTCTACAAACAGGCGACCCGAAGCGAAACTATGCAGATCTGGCTACTGGAGGCAGCATTTGAAAGCGTCTGCTCCTAAATGCTTCCAGAACCTTCCGGTTTTAACGAAAAAGCTGGCCATCAGATCATTCATTTCTTTGATCGGACGGTCTGAAGCCGCTACCTTCCCTTTCCCTTTCACAGTTCTAGGGCTTTAACCGTCGAACGACTCATCTTCGCACTACTCGTTCACACTGCCGGACAGTTCGCAAGGATTTGGGGACGCTTTTTTTGTATAATGCAGAAAGTTAAAAAAAATGAGACACACACCCAACCTCGTAGTAGGGGCACCTTTCATATCCCGAAATAGAGTAAAGGCTCCCTTCGTATCTCCAAAAATAGGGGCACCCTTTACATCCCAATTCCCAAAGATAAAGGATGCACAGCCCTCTAAATATAAGACAAATCTGGATATGTGGAGACCAAGATAGGAATTGAGCTTTAAACATCGTTCCAATGAGTCGAAGGCACGTTTCAATAGGCCATGATCGCTTGAGGAAGTGAATTGTTTTCACCTTTATGGCTCTCTCCTCGATCGAAGTTGAGTATTGTGGCTTAGCACAAGTCTCCTGTGAGCTTATGTGACCCAAGAAATTGATTGTTGATCTTGATTTGCATGTTAAGCAAGTACCTTTTTTTTCAACATAAGTAGCATGCTGTTGACTCAAAATCTTGTGTTTTATGCAAGTTTCAAGCATATAGAAATGCACTACCACTTTATTAGTGAGAATATCATGTCAAAGGATATAAAGGTGGAGCATTGCATTACAAACGACCAATATGCATATATGTTTACCAAAGATATGTTTACCAAAGATTTGGATGGAATAAAGCTACAACACTTCAAGACATCCATTGAAATGAAGGACCAAATGAGACATTTGAGATGCATGTGGATATGAACTGCATGCCTCAATCACTAACAATATCATCAAGCAATCCATGTAGCCTAAAGATGTATGTGAGGAAAATTCTAGAAGTGGTTGCACCTGTGATTACCTTGGTAGTTGGAATGAAGTGTGCCATCTTCATAAATCTATCCACTATAACAAGAATGGCATCATACTTATCTGACTTTGGTTGGTAGGTCTAGGATGAAATTCATAGACTATGAAGCCAATGGCCTTATTAGAATAGGTAAAGGTTTCGAGAGGCCATGAGGTTTATGCCATAGTACTTTAAATCTATCGCAAGTGTCACAGGTTCAGATATATTCTTTGACTTCCTTCCACATTTGGGGCCACCAAAAATCCCTTGATATTAGTTCTATTGTTTTATTCACTCCAAAATATCTTGCTGCAAGGTTGTCATGATGTTGTTGAAGTACTTGGATCCTGGGATTTCTTAGAGGGACATACAATAGGTTATTATAGAATAGTAACCCATCCTTTTCTTGGAATTCATTTACTTCTTGAATTTTTCCTTCTTGAGTTTTTGCTTAACGTTACAAAATAATTCATCTCAGTGGTAGAGTCTCACGGATCAGATGATTCAAGGTTGAATCTTCATGATAGCTTGAAGAAATAGCTACTAATTGGAGATGCTCAAGCTTGATTAATAAAGTCTCCTATTGATCAAAGGCCTCTTCACCCTTCTTTGGTGCAAGGTAAGATCTTCTTGATAAGGCATCTGACTGACATTGTTGACGTCCTGGACGGTATGTGATGACAAAGTCAAACCTAGATAAAAAGTTCCTCCATCGAGATTACCTTCCATTGAGGATGCGGGTGGTCATAAAATACTCTAGGTGAGTGTGATCTATATACACAGTAACTTTATGAGCTTCTCCTTCTAGATGGTGATGCCAGGTATCAAATGCATCCACTATGGCAAGAAGTTCTTTATCATGAATTTCATAATTAATATCTGGAGGGGAAAATTTCCTTGAATGATATGCAACTGGATGTAGGTGTCCATCATCTCCATATTGAGAAAGAATGGCCCCTAGGGCAAAGTCTGATGCATCTGTCTCTAGGAAGAAGGGCTTGCTTGAATCAGAATGAACCAGAATTGGAGCAGCAGTGAATGTTGATTTCAAGGTCTAAAAGGCTTTTTCTACTTCTTCGGTCCATGAGAATTTGGAGTTTCCTGTAAGCTAGGTAAGAGGTGTCACTGTCTTGGAGTAATCTCTGATGAATATTTTGTAGAAATTGGAAAACTGTAGAAAACATTGTACATCTTGAACATATGAAGGTGGTTGCCAATCAATGATTGTCTCAATATTCTTTGGGTCCATAAAGATCCCTTTCTCTGATACAATGTACCCTAAAAACTCCACTTTTGTATGACAGAAAGAGCACTCCTCCAATTTCGCATATAAACCTTTTTCTCTTAGTTTCTCTAAAACTATCTTTACATGATATTCATGATCCTCTAAATTTTTGGAGAACATCAAGATATCATCGAGATATATTACCACAAAATCATCCAAATACTCTCGAAAGATATCATTCATCATATGTCGAAAGATAGCTGGAGCATTTGTGAGACCAAATGGCATAACTACATATTCAAAGTGCCCATGCCTTGTTCGAAATGTTTTCTTCCATCCGTCTCCTTCTCTGATCTTGACAAGATTGTAAGCTCCTTGAAGGTCAATCTTCGTGAAGAACTTTGCTTTTTCAAGGCGTTCCAAGAGCTTTGATATAAGTAGTAGAGGGTATCTGTTCTTTATTGTGACCTTATTCAACGCTCGATAGTATACACGCCTTCTTTACAAATAGGATAGGGGCTCCTATAGGAGACTTTGATGTTTTGATAAACCCCTTGGTTAGATTCTCATCAATATTCTTACGTATTTTTGTAAGTTCCTCTAGGGATAGTCTATAGATTGGTCAGAAGGGTAGTTGTGCTCCCTCTTGAAGTTCTATGGCACAATCATAATGTCTATGCTCTGGGAGGATATCTACATTCTTCTTTTCAAAAACATCTTCAAAACCTTGGTGTTGTTCGGGTTAGCTTCACTAAATCATCTTTCTTGGGATCTTGAGTTGGTATGGCATAGATCATATATGTCGGTTCCTTCCTTATTGCATGTATGAAGGCTTTGGCTCTGACATATATTGAGTTCTTTTGGATATCTTGACAGGTGATTTTATTATGTTCCCAATTAATTTTTGGATTATGTTTCTTTAACCAAGGCATTCCGATTATAACTAGATTTATTTGAGTCGTTATTACGTTGGAACATATGTGGGAATCATGGTCACCAAGGTTTAGTCTGAATGTTATGGTTTCCATGGTTATATTCCCAGATGCTAGAGGTCGTCCATCTACTACTTTAGCTACTACTGGTTTGTTCTTCCAAAGTACTAGAATTCCATGTTTCTTAACCAATCCTTCATCGATGAAACATGATGAGGCTCCTAAAACATGATGAGGCTCCTAAAACATGATGAGGCTCCTGAAAGATGATGAGGACACCCACACAAGGCTTTCTCCAAGGCTTATGACTAAGGCAATGACCAAGGCATAGACCTTGGCATACCTTGTCATCCGAGTCACCAAAGTCATTGTTGGTGCCATTGGCTGCACGCAAGGGGGGACCTCAACGATCAAGGAAGATAGAGGTTCCCGATACTTCTAGGGAGGTCACCCATCCTAGTATTATTCCCCCCAGGCCTCGCTTAACCGTGGAAATCTCTTCCCACTAAGCTACACTCTTATGGTGTATAAAGAAGGGGAAAGATTAAGGTTAACATTACCCTGAACAAGTTTTGGTCCCTCAAAGCTTCATTATTTGCTTTCAAAGCCTGTTTTTGAAGCATTTTTCAGATGTCTTTTGGAGCCATTTTGGAGTACTTTCGCACATAGTTCTCTCCACACATGTCCAACAACATCAAGAAGAGTGTTTGTTGTACTTCTCTGACAATAAATATCAACCTTTGGTGCTTTGTTTTTAGCCACAGTCGTAAAACTATAGGTTTCTCAAAAGGTTTTCAGTTTTGGTGGGAGCAAGTACTGCAAATTTGTGCAGGTTTTTTAGCCTGAAACATCAGAGTTGACAGACACTTGCAGGTGTTGTTAGTTAGTTTTTGGGCTATGCATTCAGTATTTTAGTGTCATTTTACCTAATGTATTGAGCACATACACACCATGTATGCTTTTGTAGATACCACTTATGTACGTCCATGTGGTCATTGATACAACGGTTACGTTTCTACATAAAGCCTTTTACATTTGATAAAGAGGGTTGTGGTGAGGTTTTCTTAACTGGGAGACATCCAGATGTCAGGATCTCTTCGGTGATCCAGGTGGAAGACTTACCCAGCCTCACCATAGGAGATGTATGATAGTTGTTCATAGGTGCTCCATAAGCCTAGTTGGCTTCTATTGGGTAATTGATTATATGCAGTGGAGTCAGTGATTCACTATGCAGGTAAACATTTCAATACTTGCAGTTTTATGATATTTTGACACTTTTATATTCTCATTTTGCAGAGGACACTCTCGCCTAAGATCCGAAAATTTGATGGCAAAAACTTTGCTCTATGGAAGAATCAGATTAAAGATGTGCTGATTCAAAGGAGGCAATGCAAGCGAGTAAATAGAATTTCAAAGAAGCCTACTGACATGGATGAAGATGATTGGGATGAGTTAGATGAAATGGCCATGTCTACCATTCACTTGCACCTGGCAGATAATGTTTACTTTACAATATTAGACTATAAAAGTGCAAAGGAGCTCTGGAAGAAGTTATGCAATACATATGAAAAAGAGATGGCATTGAATAAAGTGTATCTGATGAGAAAATTATATGACCTTCACATGAAGGACATAGATAGTGTTGCTACTCATGTAAATGAGTTTAATGCTATATTCTTCTAGTTACAAGCTCAGAATAGATATGGATAATGAAATGAAAGAAGTATTGGTGTTATGCACCTTGCCATCATCATGGGATACATTTTGCACAACTATTGGCAACAATGCATCTAGCGGTAAACTCGTCTATGATGACATATGTGGAGCACTCTTAAGTGAGGAGTGACAGGAGCAAGAACAAGGAAAAGAAGGTCAACAGAATAAGAGTAGAAGTAAATCAAGGAAGAGGGATATCGAATGCCATTATTTTCATAAGAAAGGAAACATGAAGAAAGACTATTATGCATTAAAAAATGCTAAAGGTAAAGGACATGATGTTGATGGGCATGTTAAACAGTTACTTGCACCATCTATTTTGACTGTGAAGATTGAAGAAATTAATCCTATTTCTGATGATGCTAATGTGTTGACACTTGATAGTATTGTGCTAACTGAGGCTCTTATGGTTGTTTCTCTTTCCCATACATGGCTGCTAGATTCTGGTGCTTCTTTCAATGTGACACCACATAGAGAATGGTTCTCTAATTATGTAGCAAAGTCTCTTGGTACCATCAGACTTGGTGAGTTCTACCAGTGTGATGTTGTGGGGATTGGAGATGTGGTTGTGTAGTTCATTGATGGTTCAAAATTTACTATGCATATTGTATGCCATGTACCTCAGTTATCACGTAGTTTGATGTCACTTGGTCAACTTGATGACCTTGGTTACAAGGTGTTCTACTATGTTGAGTCCTTTCATATATCAAAGGTCAATATGGTTATCGCAAAAGTAAGCAAAGTTGACTCACTTTATCCTTTATTTGTATCAAATAAAGCACACTTGTTAGTCGTTATTGAATAGCCTATGCCTTGTATTTGGCATGATCGTTTGGGCCATATATCTCGTAGTGGACTAGAATATCTTTCTCTTTGTGGCTACTTACCTCTATTATCTTTCTCTGGTTTTTCATTTTGTGAGTATTGTCAATATGGAAAGCAAACCAAAAATGTGCATAGAATGCACATTGACTCCTCAATTCAGCCTTTCGATCTCATTCATACATATGTGTGTGGTCCTATGCCCACTAGGTCCTTAGTTGGTTCTCTTTAGTTTGTCACTTTCATAGATGATGCTACTATAAAAGTTTGGGTATATCCTATCAAATGAAGGATGAGGTATTCCCTACTTTCAGAAAATGGCTTTCTTCAGTTGAGACTGAAAAAGGAACTAAGTTTAAGGCTTTACATTCAGATAATGGGGGTGAGTATACCTCACATGAATTCAACCTTTTCTGTCAGTCTAGAGGGATTCATAGAGAGTTTATAGCTCCTTATACCCCAGTACATAATGGTGTAGCTGAAAGGATGAATATAACTATTCAAGATAGAATAGTTTCTAGGTTGCATCATGCAAACCTCTCACAAGGCTTTTGGGCAAAAGCAGTATTGATTTCAGTTCATGTGATTAACCTTTCACCTAGTACTGTCAAAGGTCTGAAAGTGGCATGAGTTATGGACAGGGAAGCCACCATATTATGATCATCTTCGAGTTTTTGGGTGTGAAGTATATATTCATATACCCAAGAATCTTAGATAAAATGTTATCAGTTCCTTCAGCGCACGCACACACAGAGGCAGTAAGTAGACGAAACAGGAATCAAAAACTAAGAAACAATCGACGCGATATTGGGTGCAATCTCCCCCCGTGTACTCTGATACGAGTCTCTCAAAGTACACACATTTATAGGTGAGTACACGTATTTATAGGTTTATTTCTATTACGTCCTGAAAATAGAAGTTACATGAGGGCCATTCACTTTTAGAAGCGTCTTTTAGGAAAAACTACTTTATTTACAAAAGGCATCGCTTTTTGAAGCGAACCACTACTTTTACAACAAGATAAACCTAAATATAACTATTCTAGAAGTCTTTGATTTAGTCTTTGAATTTGTTTATTTACGCGCATCCACTTGTATCCACGCCCTCATGCTTCTTCACCTGCTATTCAAACACAAAAAAGAAGAAATCTTTACATGCAGAAATAGTACTTTGTATGCCCCTATGACCCATAGGGGCATTATGATGTGGAATCCATTATGAAATGTGTAATGATCCTCATGATGTGATGTGGAATTATTGAAAGCAATCCATGCTTTTGAAAAATACAGGTCAGATGCATAAGTGGGAATCATATCATGAAATGAATGAATCTAGATAGCATAAATATTATTAATTGAAACAGTAGTTGTTTGTGGGGATGGGAAACGACTTAAAGCATCAGCTACAACATTATCTTTTCCCGTTTGATATTGAATTAGAGGTTGGAAGTTTTGTATAAATGAAGCCCATTTAATATGTCTACCGGAAATCAATGGTTGATGTAATAAATGCTTAATAGCTTGTTGGTCGGTTTTAATTAGAACTTTCGAACCCATAAGGTAATGTTTCGAAATTTTCAATGCATGCAAAACAACTAACAGTTCCTTATCATATGTACTATATTTGCATTCAGAAGGTTTGAGTTTCCTACTTTCAAATGCAAGAGGATGATCATTTTGCATTAGAACAACACCTATACCAGAACCACTAGCATCTGTAACTACGCAAAATGGTTGTGCAAAATCAGGTAATTGCAGAATAGGCGCATGTGAAAGTGCATACTTAAGTTTATCAAAAGATTGTTGTTGGGCTACTCCCATACAAATTTTAGATTTTTCTTCAATAATAAAGTAAGGGGAAGGGCTATATAAGAAAACCCCTTTACAAACTTTTGATAAAAGCTAGCTAATCCTAAAAACGAATGGACATCATTCACTAATTGAGGTTTAGGCCATTCTTCAATTACTTTAATCTTCTTGGGATCTACATGAACGCCTTGACTAGAGACGATATGTCCAAGATATTCTATCTTGTTTTGGAAGAAACAACTCTTTTCAAAATTAGCATAAAGTTTATTTTTACGTAACAAATCAAAGACTGCTGCTAAATGAGTTTCATGTTCATTGTCATCCCTACTATAAATAAGTATATCATCAAAGAAGACAAGAACAAAGTCTTGGTATTCAAGGAAAATATTATTCATCATACATGCAAAGGTGGCGGGTGCATTGGTAAGTCCAAAAGGCATTACCATGAATTCAAAATGGTCGTGTTGAGTTCTGAATGCAGTTTTATAAATGTCTTGCGATGTCATTCTTATCTGATGATACCCAGATTTGAGGTCGATTTTACTGAAGACACAAGCTCCATGAAGTTTATCTAGCAAGTCATCTATCCTAGGGATAGGATACCTATTCTTAATGGTAATTTTATTAAGTGCTCTATAATCAATGCACATTCTATACGTCTTGTTCTTCTTTTCAACTAAAAGAACAGGGGCTCCAAAAGGAGAAGAGCTAGGCCGTATTAGTCCTTTGTTGAGTAAATCTTTAACTTGTCTAGCTATTTCATTTTGGTGTAACGGTCCATGCTTATAAGGTGCTTTATGAGGAGGAGAGCTACCAAGAATTAAATCAATCCTATGGTCAAGAGCTCCCCTAGAAGGTGGTAATGCAGAAGGAAAATCAGCCATAAAACAATCCTTATACGAGTCCATAAATAACTTATGTGCACTTGGAAGTGTATGTGTATAATCAATTATATTATTCACAAAGACAATACATGAGTTATAACCTTTCCTAAAAGCTCGTTTGACTTGTGTATGACTAATGAACAGTAAGGGTTGAAAATCATGAATCACAGACAGTGAAACATCTTGATTTCGAAATTTGAAAGTAATCGTATGTGTATCATAATCAATGTAGGAGTTGTAATTATGTCGAAACAGCATGCCAAGTATAACATCATATGACTGCAATGGAGCAATTAAAAATGAATGTTCATCTACATATGAGCCTATACAAATTTGAATATTATGCACCTCATTCGTAACATTATACCTATTCCCTATAAACGTAGCCTCAACCTAATACATAGAAGGATGAATAGTAAGGCTAAGATTTTTAACTAGCTTATGAGAAATAAAATCATGCGAGCTACTATCGTCATGTAAAACATTTACTACTACACCATTAATAGTGCCATGCATGCAGAGTAGAGAATGGTTAGAAATTAAGGAAAGCTTTACCATGTAAATGGGTATATAAGCTAAAATTCACATCAGATAGTGCTTCTCTAAAGTATAAAGCACAACTTGTTGGAAAGGGTTTTAAGCAACAAGATGGTGTTGATTTTGAGGAAATCTTCTCTCCAGTCCTCAAGATGACTACCCTGTGCATGTTGCTTGGATTCGTTGCAATGGAGGACTTAGAGCTAGTCCAAATGGATGTGAAAACTGCCTTCTTGCATGGAGATCTTACAGATGAGATCTATATGGAACAACTAGAGGGTTATGTAGTTCCTGGCAAGGAAAGTCTAGTTTGTAAGCTCAAGGCGAGCTTCTATGGACTTAAAATGTCCCCTAGACAATGGTACCAAAATTTTGATGCTTTTATGGAGTCTCAAGGCTTTTCTCGAAGCAATGAGGATCATTGTCTCTACACAAAGAGATGCTCATATGGCAGCTTGATATGCTTGATACTTTGTGTCGATGATATGTTGATTGCTGGGAAGTCCTCTTATCAATTGTCAAGTCTCAAAAAGAAGTTGAGTTAGACATTTGATATGAAGGTTTTTGGGGATGCCAAAGATATTCTTGGCATGTGCATTACTCATGATAGGAGTAAAAGATGCATATACTTGTCTCAAAGTGAGTACAAATCCAAAGTACTTCACATGTTCAATATGTAGGGTGGAAAGGCATTGAGTACACCTTTACCCACATATGTGAAATTGAGCAAGGATGATTGCCCCAAATCAGATGAGGAAAAGGAATTCATGACCAAAATTCCCTGTCAGTCCATTGTTGGTAGTCTCATGTATGCTACGGTAGCTATGAGACTAGACATTGCATTTCTAGTGGGATTTGTGAGCAGATATACGTCTAATCGTGATAAGAAACATTGGGAAGCGGTGAAGATGATTTTGAGATATTTGAGTGGCATTAAGGACAAGTGTATATGCTTAGGTAGAGGGAAATAATCCATTATTGGTTACACAGATTCTGACTATGCTGATTGTGTAGACAATCGTAAGTCTACATCAGGGTACATTTTTTATTTTGCTCGAGGTGCTATCTCTTGGAGATCTCATCTTCATGAATGTATAATTGTTTCCACCACAGAAGCAAAGTATGTTGTAGCAAGTGAGGCATGTAAGGAAGCATTGTGGCTTTCTTGTCTTGCTTGTGATATGAGTTTACCTCAACATGTACCTCGTTTGCTCAGTGATAGTTAGAGTGCCATTGCTTTGGCTAAGAATCCGGTCTATCATGCAAAGACCAAGCACATTGAGGTGAGGTATCACTTCATTAGAGATTGATTAGCCACTAAGCACATTATTCTTGAGAAGGTTCACACTCGATATAATGTGGTAGATGCTTTGACTAAAGCTCTGCCACATGATAACTTTTGACACTTTTGTCACTTGATGGGGGTTACTTGGTTCATGATCTTACACATTCACTTGTATACTATGTAACATGCCCATCAGGTGGGAGGTATACTTTGTATACTTACACTCAGTTATTCTTTATCATTCTTTATTTTTCTCCCATAGTTACTTTGGCCATATTGGCCTTTTGTGTGAGATTGTTACCGTTAGTGTCCATGTGAAAGGCCAAATGGCCACCTAAAACTTCTTTGTATATGTTCTTCAATAAAACATATAGTGGTCTGGTCAGTCACAAACTAAAAGTTCAACCGCATTTGTAACACCTAAGAAGTTTGTGTTCGTGCTCCTTGTGTACTACGTTTTTCTATGTATTTTGTAGCCTTTGTGCGGAGTACCGTGTGTGGACCTAGGAGCTCGGTTTTCTACTATGAAGATATCCTCACGGAGCTCTCAAGAAGGAGAGTGCATTGTGGTGCATCACCATCAAAATACTTCACTTGGTTGATATATTCATTCAATGTCTTAACCTTTGGCATCGTGAGTAGAAAGTCATTTACATCATCTCTTAGACCCCATCTAAATTGGCTTCTGAAATAATCTTCATGCCAAGTGAGGTCACATATTAACTATCTAAATTCTTATGCATAGGTAGAGGTAGGGCTGTTACCTTGACGTAGCTTTTGAATTTTTGTTTCTGCCACTTGACTCATGTCTACATCTCCAAATGTGAGAGTGAGCTCTCAAAGAAGCCCCTCATAGTCATGAAGTACTGCCATATCCTTCTCCAAGATTAGGGCAAACCATGATAATGATTGACCATAGAGCAAGGTTCCAATAAAACTGACCTTGGATGCATCATCAAGGTATCTATCAGGTTGCATATGGATGTACAATTTGAATTGTTGCACGAACCCTCGAAACTTCGTGCAATCACCATCGACCTTTTCTAGCATGCAAATTTTGGTTTCCTTCAT
This sequence comes from Ceratopteris richardii, assembly GCA_020310875.1. NCBI lineage: Eukaryota > Viridiplantae > Streptophyta > Polypodiopsida > Polypodiales > Pteridaceae > Ceratopteris > Ceratopteris richardii. The sequence goes on from CM035443.1 coordinate 74,572,012, forward strand.
GAGGGATGAATTAGGACATTGGTTCACTTGAATGCTTCCTTGATTTGCTTGAATATTCTTGAATAGTTCTTGTAGTTCTTGGATGAGCATGCCTACATACACCAGATGTTTCATCTCGACTTGTGTCTATCTATGAGTTAGTTCCTTGATTTGTTGTTGAAGACTTTGAAGTGATGCCACAATCTATATATAAGCACTCTCCATGATGCGTGGTCCTGGATAGAAGCTAGTCTTGCCAAAATCCCAATGGAGCACTAGATTGTGCTCTTTGACTACACTAGACAAGATTTTGGAAATATACTTATGATTACAAGAACACCCATGTAGGGAAAATGATACAAGAATATGTGATTGATACAAGAAGTCCCACAACCTGTGACTGATAGGTATGAATAACTCGACTAGAGATGATATACGAGATCCCATAGCTCAGGGTCATAAGTATGAAACAAGATATCAGGATTATGAGAATTCCCTTCAGGGAGATGAACTAGATACATGAAATAACTCAACAAGATCTCATACTATGAGATTACAAGAGGACAGGACAGGATGTCCAAGAACTAGACTAGACAAGACTAGAACAAGGAACAAGACAAGAATTGGAACTAGAACTTAGAGAGTACTTACTTTGTGGTCACGACTCCTTGAGCTCCCAAGACAGGTATTAGCAAGACTGAGTATGTATGTGGCCAACCCCTCCTTATATAGGCTTTCAAAGGTAGTTACCAATTGATGATGTCATTGATGATATCATCAATTCAAAACATGATCTTTGGATGTCAAAATCAAGCAAGAATACAATCCTTAGGGTTTTCATGTTTCGGATGCAATGGAAGCATTGTTTTCTCCAAATTCTGAACCAATCATGAGATATATAAGTCACATGGAATCTGAGGTCCAGGATGGTTTCTTTTGTCCATGACATACACCTTCTTTTGATAACTACCTTTACTTCATGACTTTTATTGATGATTTCTCTAGGCATGCATGCGTGTATTCATTTAAAGCAAGTTCCAAGGTGTTTATGTGCTTCAAACAATTTTTGGTTTTGGTTGAAAATATGTCAGCATGTAAATTGGGCACCCTCCATTTTGAATGAGGGGGCAAGTACATGTGTTTTGATTTTAATGCATTTTTGGCTGAGCATGGGATAAAACATTAGTGTATAGTTTCGTATACACCTCAACAAAATGGAGTTTCTGAAAGAAAGAATAGGTCTGTCATGGAAATGGCAAGGTGTATGGTCAAAATTCATGCTTTACCACATAACTTCTTGCTTGAAGTTTTTATGTGTGCAACATATGTACTTAATAGGTGTCCCACCAAAGCACTCCAATCTTTCACTCCATATGAGGCTTAGAATGGTCACAAGACGTCTTTGGTTGTATGGCATATGCTTTAGTGCTTGAACAACAACATAGGAAATTGGATGATAAAGCAATGAAATGTATGTTTGTTGAGTATAGTTTTGAAAGCAAAGGCTATCATCTGCATCATCAACATAATAAATGCATTTTGGTTAGTCATGATGTTGTTTTTTATGAAGATGCAATTCAACCATTACTTTCATGTACCAAGGAGACTTCAGTTGGCTTTAAAGATGTCTATGCCACTTTGTTGCCTCTTTTTACAAATGGAAAGTCAATTGTTGGATCAAATGAGGCAATTTCTGAGCCTTTACAAGTTTCAAATAATGATGCAGATTAGTCCATTTCTAATGCAGATCTACATGATGCACTTATTGATGAGAGGGTTGATACAAAGGAGGAAAAAACTATGCCTAAATGGGTGGTGCTGACTTTGTAAGATAACAAATTAGATGCACCTCTATCATGTTGTACTTGTTTAGGCTCTCATAATGCTTCTTTTGCATCAAATTGCTATGCAATGGTTGCCTCTAGTTTTTGTGATGAGAATGAGCCTATTTATTTTAATGAAGCACAAAATTCGAAAAAATGGATGGTTGTTATGCAATCAGAGTATGATTCTATTATGAAGAATGGTACTTGGTCTCTATGTGATTTGCCTCTAGGCCAAAATGCCATTCACACAAAATGGCTATACAAGCTAAAACGTAACCTTGATGGAACAGTTGACAGGTATTAAGGGAGGCTTGTTGCAAAAGGTTATGCTCAAGAGAGAGTCATTGATTTTGATGAGACCTTTGCTCCCACATGCCGAATGAACATTGTTCATAGCATTTGTGCACTTCAAGCTCATCATGGTTGGAATGTATATCAATTGGACATTAAAATTACATTTTTGAATGATGACTTACATGAAGAAGTGTATGTATTCAGCCCCATGGTTTTGTGCAAAAAGGGCATGAAAACAAAGTGTCTAGGTTGAGGAAGGCATTATATTGTTTGAAGCAAGCACCACATGGTTGGTATGGAAAGATACATGCCTACTTGATTGCATATGGATTTGAGAACAATCCAACAGAGAACACCTTGTATGTTAAGCATGTAGATGATGTACTTCTGATCATCACACTATATGTTAATGACATGCTGCTCATTGGTCCTAAACGTAATGCTTTTGCATTACTATGAGTAAAGAGAATGAATTTATTGAGTTACACTAGAAACATGGTCTTAACTTCACTTGTCTAACCTTGGTTGAAATGAAAGCATATTGCTAAATTTAAGGCTAATTTGCATTCCTCTTGTTGAGATGTCATATATGGGGGCATTTGCATCATTATTTGGGCATGCAGTTTATGCAAGTTGATGGGTGAATAGCTGTGTGTCAAACAAAATATATTGACACATTATTGTAGCATTTTGTGCTTGAATATTGCAAACCTATTACCATTCCTATGGAAACATGTTTACGATTGAGTCTTCATGACGTTGGAGATGCATTTGAGGTTTTTCCTATCAACAGAATGTTGGATGGTTGATTTAATTATGCATAACTCGACCTAATATTCGGTTTGTTGTCTCTCAGATGAACAGGTTTATGCATTGCCCAAGTGTCAAGCATTGGCAAGTGGTTAAGTGCATCTTTTGCTACTTGAGTGATATGCAAATACTTGGATTGCTTTATTCCAAGGGGGATCATTATCGCCACATTTACATGCTTTTTCTAACTCAGACTAGGCTAGTTGCTATGACACTCATGTGTCCACCAATGGTTTTTGCTTCATGCTTGGTATCTCATGCATATCTTGGTTGAGCAAGAAGCATCCTACTATGGCTGCTTCTAGTTGTGAGGTTGAGTATAGGGAAGCTTTCATAGCGATTGTTGAGTGTGTGTGGCTCAGATGCCTTTTGAATGATTTCAGTGTTGCTCAATCTTCCACCACCACCATCTTCATTGACAGTCAGAGCAACATTGCCAGTTGCAAGGAGCCATGTGTTCCATGCTCGCACTAAGCACATTGAGGTGCACTATCATTATGTCAAGGATAGGTTCTCTACTAGAGAGATCTATTTGGCATATGTGCCCACACAAGATAATGTTGTAGACCTTTTCACAAAGGCTCTGCCTAGGGAGAAATTTAAAGCTTTTTGCAAAGCTTTGGGCTTATTTCCTTTTGTGGATTGATCTCCTTCCACATAGCTTGGAACTTCCTTAGACATGAGTACGACCTCCTTGTTCATCATGTCACTCCCAAGGGAGATTTTTTGATATATTTTGATAGTGATGTGTGTGAACACACATAGGACCTTTTTTCTTTCTTTAGGAGGTTTTTTTCCCATAGCTTGTATACATACCTATAACCCTAATGGATCACTTATCTTTGTAAATTCACGTGGTAATACATTTTGTGTTGTGTTCCAAGCTTCTTCTCCTTTTGAAAGAATTCCATGCACATTATTTTTTTTATAACATTTGGTAAAAGAAACTTTGCATACACATGATTTCTATCATATAAAGAAAGACAAACTAGAAAAAGGATTCATGATAGGATGGCTGCATGATCTTTTGCATATATAAACTTTTGCAGCAATGTTAAAGGGGTTTAAACATTGAAGGTAAGAGCATATACTCATGAGGAGAAAACATGAATCTCTTAGGGATTTTTTTTCTATTATTTGCTTGGGTAAAAATAAGGTCCAAAGTACAAAACTTTATGTAATTGTATCTTTTATCCAATTGGGCTAGAGTGAGAATGCTTAAGTAATTTTTTGCTCACTTAAAAATAGGGAAAACGTGAGTGTGAATTGGCTAGAAAGGGTAGAAAATAACCCTTGAAAATCTCTCTTAAAAACATAAGTGCAACTTTGTGGAAAAAAAAATCCTCCGATCTGCAACTTGGAGCCTAGAAAGGGAGCTTCGGAGAATGTATAGTGCTCACAAATCTATGAAAAAGCTATCTCTACTCGCTTTGATCACCTAAACAAGTGTAAAGTCATGAAAAAGTGCTTCAAAATGATGCAAATACATTAGATAATACTTCAAAATATCACTTCAAACTCATGTCATACACCCAAAAGCAAGCAATACACACACTCATAATGCAAGGAAAAGTCATGATATGAGTATGCAAAAACAAAGAGCTCACTAGTTCACTTAGCAAAAACTCCTTAGAAATGAGGGTCTCGAGAAGATACGAGTATGCAAAAAGAAAGAGCTCACTAGTTCACTTGACATAAGTCTTTTGAAATGAGGGTCTTCGACTTTTTGAAGTGCTTCCCTCAAGATTGCTCCTTGTTTTATTTGAAACGTCCTAGAAAAATAAAGGAAGTTGGTCTAAAATAGCTCCTCTCTTATGGAATTTTAAGGGAAGTCTTCTCTTATGGAATTTTAAGGGAAGTCTTCCCTAATAGACAAAAGCTAATTCCACGTGTATGTACAACTCTCTGCTGGAAATAGAAAATGAGCTTCTCAAGATATGCGAGAAGTTATCCCCCCCCCCTGAAAAGGAGAAAGAGGAAAATGCGAAAATATTTATGTGAGTATCACAATGTGTAACAATATATAAAACTAAGGAAGGAAAGAACTAAGTGAAGTAGGAAGTGATTGAGGATGAATTTGGGAAAATGCGAAAATATTTATGCGAGTACCACATAAAACTAAGGAAGGAAAGAACTAAGTGAAGTAGGAAGTGACTGGGGATGAACCAAAAAGATTGTGGGTAGATGATGCACATGTGTAGGCTTGATTGAGTGATCATTTCCATGTGGGGAAGATTTGGACTGAATGGAAAGCATCATAGATAACCACTTTGCCATGGAAGACATTGTTATAAAGGAAAGTGGCTAATTTTGGTGGCACATACGTGGCTTCTCATTGAATGGTAGTTTAGATAATATAATGGTGATAGCTTCACCCAACCCTCGATCAATTACACGAATCTCTAAAGAGACCTATACTCGAGAAGGGTTGTGACAATCCTAGATGATTGCCTCCACAAAAAAAGGCACAAAATGCCTCAGGTGATTTGGTATTCTCTCTCTCTCATCCTAATGGAGTTCCACCTTCCATGCTAGAGTGGTGGAACCTAGAAACAAATTTTATGGTCCTTGGGATGTACATGTGCTCATCATATGCCCCAACTTAGGTTCTATCACCAAGCCTTGGCTCTCTTGAGGTAAAGACTTTGGTCTAGAGATCCTCATCTCCAAATGCAACAGCCATCAAGTAGTAAAAAATCTAATCCTTTCTCCTTTTTTAAAGATCATTTCCCTCAACAATGAAGGAAAAAAAGTGTTTCTCAATGAAAGCTTCTAATGCTCAATTATCACATATAAGTGGAAATCCTTTCCCACTTGACAAGGTTTGTCAATGACCTTTCTCTAATATCTAATATCCTCTCTATAATGCAATTTGAACTTTTTCATGATTATAATGAAAAAATGTTATCTATTAGATTATCTTCCCTATGGATGGAGTCTTGCAACTTTTTAGTGTAGAATGCAATAAATTTTGCATTGTGGCAATAAATCTAATTGGTATTCAATGTCAAAAGGCCTTTTGGTAATCTTCCAAGGTCTAGAATATCTAAGAGAATTTTCATACGATTTTGAATTGAAAAGCCTAATCTCAATGATACTTGCAAGAATGATAAACTATAGGAGACACACTTCAACCTTATCAGCCATGTATTGCACCTTGGATTTTTCTATTCTTAGGTTTGCTTGGAGGTTATCTAAGAACTTCAAAGCTTTATGAAACTTTCTTGAAGGTACTTATTAAAACTAGATTTGGAACATAATTCATTTAGAAAGAAGGCATAGCCATCAGTTTTTAAGGCCAACTACAATCTACAAACTCTACCATCCATAGTAAATTATCCCATAGAGTTTTATTTTCAAATACATATTCCCTAATCATTTCTATAAAGATCTCACCAACCTCTTAGATATACGATCAATCCATGGATCAAATCTACTACTCATCTTTAAGTATTTTCTCATGTCATAATGCAAAATATAAGTTACAAGTAACCCATGCAATTTGAAGATGTGATGAATATACAAATCTAGAACTTGTGGACCTTCCATTGTCTCATCTCTCGAAAAGAAAGAGTATTGGCATGTTTCAGATCCTGTTGGAAATAGATGTCTGCGGAAGCACTCGAACAACACAAGGAAGGAGAAGAAGCTTGGAACACAACACACAATTCTGAATGTATTACTAGAGAATGTACAAATATAAGTAGCCCATTAGGGCAATAGGCGTATATACAAGCCGAGGGAAAAAAAACTCCTAAAGAGGGTAAAAAGTGCCCCGGTGGTCCTAGTGTGTTCACACACATCACTACCTAAATATATCAACAAATATCCCCTAGGAGTGATGCGGTGAACAAGGAGGTGGCACTCATGTATAAGGAAGTGCCAAGCTATGTGGAAATCACTCCACAAAAGGAAGTAAGCCCAAAGCTTTGGGAAAGCTTCAAACTTCTCCCTAGGTAGAGCCTTCGTGAAAAGATCTACAATGTTCTCCTGCGTGGGCGCATATGCCAAGCTGATCTCCCTAGTAGAGAACCTCTCCCTGACATAGTGATAATGCACCTCAATGTGCTTAGTTCGAGCATGGAACACAGGGTTCCTCACAACTGCCAATGCGCTCTAACTCTCAGTGAAGATGGTGGTGGCAGAAGTCTAACCAACACCCAAATCAGCCATAGGGCATCTGAGCCACACACACTCAATAGTTGCTGTGAAAGCTGCCCTATACTCAGCCTCACAATTGGGAGTGGCCACAGTAGGTTGCTTCTTGCTCAACCAAGATATACATGAGCTACCAAGCATGAAGCAAAAGCCACTAGTGGACACACGAGTGTCATAGCAACAAACCCAATCAGAGTAAAAAAAAGCATGCAAATCTGGCGGTAGTGATCCCCCCTGGATAAAACAACCCAAGTAGTCGAGTACCACTCAAATAGCGAAAGATGTGCTTAACTACCTGCCAATGCTTGACTCCTGGGCAATGCATAAACCTGCTCATCTGTGAGACAACAAACTGAATACTTGGCCGAGTAATGCATAAGTAAATCAAGCATCCAACAACCTGCTGATAGAGAACAACATCAAATGCATATCCAACATCATGAAGACTCAATCGTAAACCTATCTCCATAGGAGTGGCAATAGGCTTACAGTCTTCAAGGCCAAAACCTTGCAATAATGTGTCAATATATTTCATTTGACACAAAGCCATTCCACCGTCAACTTGCATAAACTGAATGCCCAAATAGTAATGCAAATGCCCCAAATCAGACATCTCAAATGAGGCATGCAAATCAGCCTTAAAATCAGCAATATGCTTCTCAATAGGACCAGTGGGCAGCATGTCGTCAACATAGACAACAATGATTAGAAGCACATCATTAGCACCCTTAACATATAAGGTTCCTTCAGTTGGACTGTTCTCAAAACCATGTGCAACCAGATAGGCATGTATCTTCTCATACCAAGCACGTGGTGCTTGCTTTAAACCATATAATGCCTTCTTTAACCTGCACACCTGGTTTTCATGCCCTTTTTGCACAAGGCCACGGGGCTGAAAAACAAACACTTCTTCATGCAAGTCACCATTCATAAATGTTGTTTTAATGTCCAATTGATGTACATTCCAACCATGATGAGCTGCAAGTGCACAGATGCTCCGAACAGTAGTCATACGGCATGTAGGAGCAAAGGTCTCATCAAAATCAATGCCTCTTTCCTGTGCATAACCCTTTGCAACAAGCCTAGCCTTATACCTATCAACTGTACCATCTTGTTTACGTTTCAGCTTGTTTACCCACTTAGTGCCAATGGCCTTCTTGCTAGGAGGCAAGCCACATAAAGAACAAGTACCATTCTTCATTATAGCATCATATTCAAATTGCATAGCAGCCATCCAATTTTCTGAATTTTGTGCTTCATCAAACGAAACAGGCTCATTCTCATTGCAGAGAGTAGATGAAGCCATAGCATAGCAATCTAATGCAAAAGATGCACTATGAGTACATGAAAGCAATGGTTGAATAGCATCTTCCACAAAAACAACATCACGGCTCACCAGAATGTGTTTAGTCTGTAGATGATACAAACAATAGCCTTTACTTTCAGAACTGTACCCAACAAAAATACATTTTACTGCTTTATCATCCAATTTTCTGCGATGTTGTTCAGGCACTAGTGCATATGCCAAATAACCAAAAACACGCAGATGAGTAACAAATGGCTTGCGATCATGCCAAGCCTCATATGGAGTGATAAACTGCAGTGCTTTAATGGGACACTTGTTCAGTACATATGTTGCACACATGACAACCTCAAGCGAGAAACTATGTGGTGAAGCCTGACTCTTGACCATACACCTCGGGAGACATGAGTGACCTGTTCTTTCGTTCATCAACTCCATTCTATTGAGGTGTATACGACATTGTACATTGGTGTTTTATCCCACGTTTAGCCATAAATGCATTAAAATCAGAAGACATATATTCCCCCCCTCGATCAGAACGGAGGGTGCCCATTTTACATGCTGACAAATTTTCAGCCAAACCCAAAAACTGTTTGAAGCACATGAACACTTTGGACTTTACCTTCAATGCATATACCCATGCATGCCTAGAAAAATCATCGATGAAAGTCACGAAGTAAAGATAATTCCCAAAAGAAGGTGTCTGCATAGGACCACAAACATGACTATGTACAAGCTACAATTTTTGAGTAGCCCGAACTGAACCATCTTTTGGAAAGGATGAACGCTGCATTTTGCCCAAAATACAGCCTTCACAAACATGTTTTCTAGGTGCCTCAAGTTTGGGCAAAGAGGATACCATTTCAGATTTCTGCATGCATAGCAAACTAGCAAAATTCAGATGACCAAAGCGTGCATGCCAAAGCTTTGCATCTGACATAGCCTGAGAATCATTTACTCCACATGCCAAATCATTTACAGATATTTCATAGTCTATGAGCTTATATAGCCCACGACATAAAATGCCAGAAGCAATAATCACATTGCCATTTGACAGATCATGATTTGTATACCTGTCATCAACAAATTTCACAACCAAGCCAATCTTGGCTAATGCAAAAACTGATAACAGGTTCTTCTTGATCCCCGACACAAATAAAGCATCTAACAAAGTGAAAGAACTACCATCAGCAGTAGTCAAAATTATCTTACCAACTCCCATAATAGGATAAGAGGAGTTGTTGGTGCATGTAACAGTATTCCATGTAGGGGTAGGCTCGAGTGAAGAGAAGAAACTGCACTGCTAGGTAATATGTTTGGTCGCCCCACTGTCAAAATACCAAACATCTAAGTCTACTAGAAACATGCACTGCTCATGAGAAGATGGGTCAAAACAACAAACAGTAGTAAACACCCATTCTTCTTCCTGCACAAGATTAGCAGAATCTGTTTTTGGTGTAGAGGCCTCTACAACAACCATTCGAGCCTCTTTCCTCTTTGCCTCTTTAGCAGCCAATTTCGGACAGTTCTTTATGATATGATCATTCCCTTTACAGTACTTACGAAATAATTTTTGCTTTTTTTATTTCTTCTCATGTTTATCTTCCTTCTTCGAATGTGTAGAATTAGCAGAATTCTGCTTACTAGTTGAAGAGCTCCATTTTCCTTTGCCCTTTTGTCTAGTCAGGAAAGCTTGATCTACAACTCACATAATGGACCTGTTCTGCCTGGACTGATCTTCCTGCAACAAAACAGAGACTAACTCCTCAAATGATAAGGCATTTGGATTGCCTTTCATCATCAACCGAAGAGTAGAAGCAAAACTCTTATATGAATCAGGAAGACCATTCAGAACGGTCTGCACAAGTGAGCTATCTGGTATAACCTCATCAACAAAAATCAACTGTTCCTTCAAGTCTTTGATCTTTGTTAGGAAATTGTCCATAGAATCATCTTCATTTATGTGCTCACTCTCCAACTGTTTTTGGAGGTAAGCAACACGAGCCTCATTCTTAGCTTGGTACAATGTGGTAAGTGTATCCCAAGCATCCTTAGCTGTTTTGCAAGAGCGAATGTGAGGAATAATGACATGTTTGACAGACAAAGCTATCAATGCATGTGCTTGGGCATCTTTGCCATCCAGACAAATCTACTTTGCAGTAGGTGTAGCAGAAACCGCAACACGAATAGGAATATGCAGAATATCATCATCTTCGACACCTTCTGCATCAGCTTCAGTACCTGCAGTTGTAACAGTTGCAGGTGTGATAGGACGTTTTTTGACACCCTGCACAATGTTCCACAGTCCTTTTGCAACCAACACATGTCGCATCATATAAGCCCATAACGGGTAGTTGGTACCATCCAACTTATCCTCAACAACCGACATACAGAATACATCACTGCTTTCAACCATGGCCGGTGACTAAAATACCTTGATGCAAGAGATTGACTGTATCTCAAAAAGTTGAGCAGAATTGCCCAGACAAATTCCTCTAAACCTATAGTAGAGTTCAAGATGCTTATACTAGCGAACAGAAGCTGGTATATACCTTTGGCACAAAAAGACAAAATAGCCTACACAAGCACTACGATAGTGCATTCGAAGGCCAAAACGAGCTCAGATCGCGATTTTGGCACCAGAGAGCGAAGATGTTTTGATCTCGAAAATGCGTTGAGTATGCTCACCGAAATTCGTGCAATTCTCAGACTACAACCGGAGGAGTGTCGAGGGTGCCCTAGATGAAGCGACGACCTGCTCTGATACCAATTGTTGGAGATAGATGTCTGCAGAAGCACGTAAACAACACAAGGAAGGAGAAGAAGCTTGGAACACAACACACAATACTGAATGTATTAATAGAGAATGTACAAAGATAATTAGCCCATTAGGGCAATAGGCGTATATACAAGCCGGGGAAAAAAAAAGTCCTAAAGAGGGAAAAAAGTGCCCCGGCGGTCTTAGTGTGTTCACACACATCACTACCTAAATATATCAATAGTACACTCACTATATCCGAGAGAAGGTGGTGAATGAAGATATTGATATTCAAAATGTTGGAACTAAAGTTCAATTAGCAGACATACTCACAAAAGCAATGGATGCTCAGACGTTCAAGCGAATCAAAGTTCTACTTGGATTCAAAGCTTTGGATTTAGAGTTTGAGGGGGGCAATGTTACATAAGAACAAGCTCTAAAGTATTGTTTTTTAAGCTTATGGATTTTAGTATTTATGATAAATAACATGTGGAGGTGCTTATATCTCCAAAGTTAGAGTAAAAGTAGATAAAAGTAAGAAGGAAAGGAGAGGTGTCTATTTTTAGACAAGGAAGGTGCTTCTATTGACAGCCTCTCAATAAAAAGAGTGGTTCTCTTAGTATAGGTGGCCAAATTGAGCGATTCTTGTTGCTTTGCAAAGCTTGCAAATTGTACTATATATAGATCAGTTTTTTTACAAAATTCAATGAGGAAACTCTGCACAAGTAGGCATTTTTGCATATCTACTTTCTTGTGTGTATGTGGTGTCTCATCAGAGACATACCTCTCTTCAAACTTTCATATCTCAGTTGTTATGAGGTCTTTTTGAGAGATTTCACTTGGAGGAGTTTCTAGATCTCATAATTTCTATACATATCAAAATTTTTCATAGATATTTGGGTTTTCTTGCTATTGTACATCAATTTTCAATTCAGATAGTTAGTCATACCTTGCTCTTGTAGGCCTTCACATACCTTGACTTCAAACCATTTGTCTGGGAGCTCTACTCCACCTTTTTTTATGTTTTTTGTTTCTATGAACAAGTTGCAATTTCTGAGTACCTTGAACTAAACCATCTTTTGGGAACGAGGAATGCTTCATTTTGCCCAAAATATAGCGTTTGCATACATGTTTACCAAGTGCCTCAAGTTTGGGCGAAGAGGATGCCATTTCAGATTTTTGTAGGCATAGCAATCTCACAAAATGCAGATGACCAAAGCGTGCATGTCAAGGCTTTGCATCTAACATAGCCTTGCTGGAGATAGATGTCTGCGGAAGCACAAACAACACAAGGAAGAAGAAGAAGCTTGGAGCACAAAAACACAATACTGAATGTATTACTAGAGAATGTACAAAGATAAGTAGCCCATTAGGGTAATGGGCGTATATACAAGCCGGGGGAAAAAAACCTCCTAAAGAGGGAAAAAAGTGCCTCGACGGTCCTAGTGTGTTCACACACATCACTACTTAAATATATCAACAAATCCCCCCTGGGAGTGATGCGATGAACAAGGAGTTGGCACTCATGTATAAGGAAGTGCCAAGCTATGTGGAAATCACTCCACAAAAGGAAGTAAGCCCAAAGCTTTGCGGAAAGCTTCAAACTTCTCACTAGGCACAACCTTCGTGAAAAGGTCTGCAATGTTCTCTTGCGTGGGCACATATGCCAAGCTGATCTCCACAGTAGAGAACCTCTCCTTGACATAGTGATAATGCACCTCAATGTGCTTAGTGCGAGCATGGAACACAGGGTTCCTCGCAACTGCCAATGCGCTCTGACTATCAGTGAAGATGGTGGTGGCAGAAGACTGGCCAACACCCAAATCAGCCATAAGGCGTCTGAGCCACACACTCAACAATTGCTGTGAAAGCTACCCTATACTCAGCCTCACAATTGGAAGTGACCACAGTAGGCTGCTTCTAGCTCAACCAAGATATACATGAGCTACCAAGCATGAAGCAAAAACCACTGGTGGACACACGAGTGTCATAGCAACCAGCCCAATCTGAGTCAGAAAAAGCATGCAAATCTAGCGGTAGTGATCCCCCCTTGGGATAAAACAACCCAAGTAGCCAAGTACCACTCAAGTAGCGAAAGATGCGCTTAACCGCCTTCCAATGTGTGACTCTTGGGCAATGCATAAACCTGCTCATCTATGAGACAACAAACTGAATATCTGGCCGAGTAATGCATAAGTAAATCAAGCATCCAACAGCCTGCTGATAGAGAACAACATCAAATGCATCTCCAACGTCATGAAGACTCAATCATAAACCTCTCTCCATAGGAGTGGCAACAGGCTTACAGTCTTCAAGGCCAAAACACTACAATAATTTGTCGATATATTTCGTTTGACACAAAGCCATTCCACCATCAACTTGCATAAACCGAATGCCCAAATAGTGATGCAAATGCCCCAAATCAGACATCTCAAATCAAGCATGCAAATCAGCCTTGAAATCAGCAATATGCTTCTCAATAGGACCAGTGAGCAGCATGTCATCAACATAGATAACAATGATCAGAAGCACATCATTAGCATGCTTCACATATAATGTGCTTTCAGTTGGATTGTTCTCAAAACCATGTGCAACCAGATAGGCATGTATCTTCTCATACCAAGCATGTGGTGCTTGCTTTAAACCATATAATGCCTTCTTTAACCTGCACACCTGGTTTTCATGCCCTTTCTGTACAAAGCCACGGGGCTGAAAAACATACATTTCTTCATGCAAGTCACCATTCAGAAATGTTGTTTTAATGTCCATTTGATGTACATTCCAACCATGATGGGCTGCAAGTGCACAAATGCTCCGAACAGTAGTCATACGGCATGTAGGTGCAAAGGTCTCATCAAAATCAATGCCTCTTTCCTGTGCATAACCCTTTGCAACAAGGCTAGCCTTATACATTTCAACTGTACTGTACCATCAGGTTTACGCTTCAGCTTGTATACCCACTTAGTGCCAATGGCCTTCTTGCTAGGAGGCAAGTCACATAAAGACCATGTACCATTCTTCATTATAGCATCATATTTAGATTGCATAACAACCAACCAATTTTCTGAATTTTGTGGTTCATCAAAAGAAATAGGCTCATTCTCATCAGAGAGACTAGACGCACCCATAGCATAGCAATCTGATGCAAAGGAGGCACTATGAGAGCCTGAACGAGTACGATATGACAAAGGTGCATCTAATTTGCTTTCACGCAAAGTCTGCACTAGCCATTTTGGCATAGTTTTTGCCTGCTGAATATCAGCTCTCTCATCAACAAGTGCATCATGTAAATCTGCATCAGAAATGGAATGATCTGCATCAGAAATGGAATGATCTACATCATCATATGAAACCTACAAAGGCTGAGAAGTTGCCTCATTAGGACTAGCACTAGACTGTCCACCTGTAAAAAGAGGCATCAAAGTATCATACATGTCTTTGGAGCTAACATATGTCTCCTTAGTACATGAAAGCAATGGCTGAATAGCGTCTTCCACAAAGACAACATTACGGCTAACCAGAATGCGTTTAGTCTGTGGATGATATAGATGATAGCCTTTACTTTCAGAATTGTACCCAACAAAAATACATTTTACTGCCTTATCATCCAATTTTCTACGATGTTGTTCAAGCACTAGTGCATATGCCAAACAACCAAAAACACGCAGATGAGCAACAGATGGCTTGCGAGCATGCCAAGCCTAATATGGAGTGATAGACTGCAACGTTTAGTGGGACACCTATTCAGTACATATGCTGCACACATGACAGCCTCAAGCCAGAAACTATGTGGTAAAGTCTGACTCTTGACCATGCACCTCGCCATCTCCATGAGTGACCTGTTCTTTTGTTCAACAACTCCATTTTGTTGAGGTGTATACGGAATTGTACACTGGTGTTTTATCCCACGTTTAGCCAGAAATGCATTAAAATCAGAAGACATATATTCCCCCCCTCGATCAGAACGGAGGGTGCCCATTTTACATGCTGACAGATTTTCAGCCCAAACCAAAAACTGCTTAAAGCACATGAACACTTTGGACTTTACTTTGAGTGGATATACCAATGCATGTCTGGAAAAATCATCAATGAAAGTCACGAAGTAAAGGTAATTTCCAAAAGAGGGTGTCTGCATAGGACCACAGACATCACTATGTACAAGCTGCAATTTCTATGTAGCCCAAATTGAACCATCTTTTGGAAAGGAGGAACGCTGCATTTTGCCCAAAGTACAGCCTTCACAAACATGTTTTCCAGGTGCCTCAAGTTTGGGCAAAGAGGACACCGTTTTAGATTTGTGCAGGTGTAGCAAACTAGCAAAATTCAGATGACCAAAGCGTGCATGTCAAAGCTTTGCATCTGACATGGCCGGAGAATCATTTACTCCACATGCCAAATCATTTTCAGATCTTTCATAGTCTATGAGTTTATACAGTCCAGGACATAAAATGCCAGAAGCAATAATAACATCGCCATTTGACAGATCATGAATTGTACATCTGTCATCAACAAATTTCACAACCAAGCCAATCTTGGCTAATGCAGAAACTGATAACAGATTCTTCTTGATCCCTGGCACAAATAAAGCATCTGACAAAGTGAAAGAACTACCATCAGCAGTAGTCAAAATGGTCTTACCAACTCCCATAACAGGATAAGAGGAGTTGTTGGCGCATGTAACAGTATTCCCTGTAGGGGCAGGCTCGAGTGAAGAGAAGAAACTGCGCTGCGAGGTAATATGTTTGGTTGCCCCATTGTCAAAGTACCAAACATCTGAGTCTACTACAGACATGCACTGATCATGAGAAGATGGGTCAAAACTGGAGACAATAGTAAACGCCCATTCTTCTTCCTGCACAAGATTTGCAAACTCTGTTTTTGGTGTAGAGGCTTCTGCAACAACCATTCCAGCCTCTTTCTTCTTTGCCTCTTTAGCAGCCAGTTTTGGACAGTTCTTTATGATATGATCATTACCTTTACAGTACTTACAAAACAATTTCTGCTTTGCTGATTTTTTCTCATCTTTGTCTTGGTTCTTTGGATGTGTAGCATTTGCAGATTTCTGCTTACTAGTAGAAGAGCTCCATTTTCCTTTGCCCTTCTGACTAGCCACGAAAGCTTGATCTGCAACTCGCATAATGGACCTGTTCTGCCTGGACTGATCTTCCTGCAACAAAACAGAGACTAACTCCTCAAATGATAAGGCATTCGGATTGCCTTTCATCAACAACCAAAGAGTAGAGGCAAAACTCTAATATGAGTCAGGAAGACCATTCAGAACGGTCTGCATAAGTGAGCTATCTGGTATAACCTCATCAACAGAAATTAATTGTTCCTTCAAATCTTTGATCTTCGTTAGGAAACTGTCCATAGAATCACCTTCATTCATGTGCTCACTCTCCAACTGTTTTCGGAGGTAAGCAACACGAGCCTCATTCCTAGCTTGGTACAATGTGGTAAGTGTATCACAAGCATCCTTAGTTAACTTGCAAGAGCGAATATGAGGAATAATGGCACATTTGACAGACAAAGCTATCAATGCATGTGCCTGGGCATCTCTGCCATCCCAATGAATCTGCTTTGCAGTAGGTGCAACAGAAACAGCAGCACAAACAGGAATCTGCGGAATATCATCTTCGACACCATCTTCATCAGCTCTAGCACCTGTATTTGCAGTACCTGTCATTAGAGGTGTAACAGGACGTCTTTCAACACCTTGCACAATGTTCCACAATCCTTTTGCAACCAATACATGTCGCATCATATACGCCCATAATGGGTAGTTGGTACCATCCAACTTATCCTCAACAACCAACATACGGAATACATCACTACTTTCAACCATGGTCGATGACTAAAATACCTTGATGCAAAAAATTGATTGTATCTCAAAAAGTTGAACGAAATTGCCCAGATGAATTTTGCTAGACCCATAGAAGACTTCGAGATGCTTAAACTAGCGAATAGAAACTGGTATATACCTTTGGCACAAAAAGATGAAATACCCTACACAAGCACTGCGATAATGCGTTCGGAGGCCGAAACGAGCTCAGATTGCGATTTTGACACCATAAATCGAAGCTGTTTTGATCTCTAAAACACCCTGAGTATGCTCACCAAATTTCGTGCGAATCTGAGACTGCAAACGGAGGAGTGTGGACGGTGCCCTAGGTGAAGCGATGACCTGCTCTGATACCAATTGTTGGAGATAGATGTCTGCGGAAGAATGCAAACATCACAAGGAAGAAGAAGAAGCTTGGAGCACAAAAACACAATACTAAATGTATTACTAGAGAATGTACAAAGATAAGTAGCCCATTAGGGCAATAGGCGTATATACAAGCCGGGGGAAAAAAACCTCCTAAAGAGGGAAAAAAGTGCCCCGGCGGTCCTAGTGTGTTCACACACATCACTACGTAAATATATCAACAAGCCTGAGAATCTTGAATTGCACATGCTGAATCATTCACAAATTTTGCATAATCTATGAGCTTATACAACCCACAACATAAGATGCCAGAAGCAATATCACCATTTGACAGATCATGAATTGTACATCTGTCATCAACAAATTTCACGACCAAGACAATCTTGGCTAATGCTGAAATTGATAACATATTTTTCTTGATCCTTGGCACAAATAAAGCATCTAACAATGTAAAACAACTACCATCAATAGTAGTCAGAATGATCTTACCAACTCCCATAACATGATAAGAGGATTTGTTTGCACATTTGATAGTATTCCTTGTAGGGGTAGGCTCAAGTGAAGCGAAGAAACTACGTTGCAAGGTAATATGTTTGGTCGTCCCACTATCAAAGTACCAAACATCTAGGTCTACTGTAGACATACACTATTCATGAGAAGATGGGTCATAAGTGCAAATAGTGGTAAATGCCCATTGCACAAGATTAGTAGACTTTGTTTTGGGTGTAGAGGCCTTTGCAACAACCTTTCCAACCTCTTTCTTCCTTGCCTCTTTAGCAACCACTTTTGGATAGCTCTTGATGACATGATCATTTCCTTTACAGTATTTGCAAAACAATTTTCACTTTTCTATTTTCTTCTAGTTTCTATCTTCCGTCTTTGATTGCATAGAATTAGTAGATTTCTGCTTACTAGGAGAAGAGCTCCATTTACCTTTGCCCTTCTAATGAGCCATGAAAGCTTGATCTAGAACATGCATAATGGACTTGTTTTGCCTAGACTCACCTTCGTGCAACAAAACAAAGACTAACTCCTCGAATGTTAAGGCATTTGGATTGCCTTTCATCATCAATTGAAGAGTAGAAGCAAAACTCTGATATGAATAGGGAAGACCGTTCCTAACAATCTGCACAAGTGAATTGTGAGGCAAGACCTCATCAGCAGAAATCAACTGTTCTTTCAAATCTTTGATCTTTGTCATAAAATTATCCCGAAATCACCTTCATTCATGTGCTCACTCTCCAAGTGTTTTCGAAGGTAAGCAGCACGAGCCTCATTCCTTGCTTGGTATAAAGTGGTAAGTGTATCCCAGCATCCTTAGCTATTCTACAAGAGTGAATGTGAGAAATAATGGCACGTTTGACAGATAAGGTTATCAATGCATGTGCCTAAGCATCTCTGCCATCCCAACGAATTTGCTCTATAGTAGGTGCAGCAAGAATCGCAACATGAATATAGGAACATGAGGAATATCACCATCTTTAATGCCATCTACATCACCTTCAATAACTATATTTATAGGTGAAATAGGACATTTTTCAACATCTTGCATAATATTCTACAATCCTTTTGCAACCAATACATGATGTATCTTATAAGCCCACAATGGGTAATTGGTACTATCCAACTTATCCTCAAAAGCCAACATACGAAATACATGACTACTTTCAACCATGGCCACTCACTAATGCAAAAAAATGATTGTATCTAAAAAAGTTGAATAGAACTACCTAGATGAGTCTTGCTAAACCTATAGAAGACTTCGAGCCGCTTATATTGGCGAACCGAAACCTGTATATATTGTCAGACATTGATCCACAGGGATCGTGACATTGATCCATAGGGATCAGTCCATGTGCGTGAGGGACAAGGGCCAGCTAACCAAGGTCCCAAGCTTGGGGGATACCCTAAGGTACTGGGTAGTAATGGGAATAAGTGTTGTATGATGGACACATGTTCATACTAGATTATTCTAGAACATTGCTATTTTTAGAGTACAAGAGGGTATATATGGATAGGAGGAGAGTCACACACACATCTTTCAAGCCTTTGTCCTACAATTGGTATCAGAGCAAATTTTGATCTTGGTTTTCTTCTCCTCCATGGGGCACATTCTTTCTTGCGCATGTTTTTGAGTTTTTTGGCCATCGTCATCCTCATCAGGTGTGCTTTTTTTTATTGGCTTTTGCTTTTGAGAATTGGTGGGCATAGCTATTAAAAGGGGGATGGCTTTTGCTTTGATATGTGAAGTTATTTTGATAACAATTACACCACATAAGAAGAGTACAGTGTAGCACAAGAGAGAATAATGAAGAATAAAATACCTACATCCTCAGTAGCCGAGCAAAGTGGGATAACATAGATCTTGATGCCCCTAGAAGGGGGGAGAAGAAGACATGTTTCATGGTGTAAGTGATATTAAGGTACTGAATAATTTATCTTAATAAGATTGGAACTTGAACTTATCATTTTCTTCTCTTACGGGAAGCCATTGAAGTGGACAATTACATTGCAAGATCTAGTGGGGATCATTCATCTCGTGGCAATAGCTCATCCTTGGAAAACTACATCAGAAAGTTGCCAAAGGATGACTTTTTCATCATTCATAAAGATTGCACTCATCAAGCGAACTTCATGACCTAGTGGTTGATCTAGTTGTAACTACTCTCAGAGTTAACTTTAGAGGAAAGGCACTAGGAAAAATATGTATTGCCATTGGTCTTGGATTGCAAGACCCTAATGTAATTTCTAAATCTATATCAACCTATCAATTACCACAATTTCTCCAAAGGAGAAAGAAATTTGTGGAGAAATTGAATGCAGTTGAGAATTGATGTAATCTTTTGAATCAATAAATATGTCTTTCTCATGTATTGTTTAACCCATTGTGAGTTGGTTAATGTTTGAACAATGAAAAATATGTTTCTTGTGATGGTGAGGAATTTGCAAATCTCTTTTGGCCTATTAGTAACATATGCACAAACCCTGTTCACTTATGCAAGCCAACACACTTTCTATGCAAATGAATGCTTGCTTAAATCCATTTCTAAGCATCTAAGCATCTCCAAGGCTTATAAGTGCTAAAAAAACCAAGTCATAGAAACGTGGGAATCTTTGCAGGGCCTATTCCCACATTTATGTGGTTGGGTTTTTTTTGGCACTTTAAAGCCTAGGAAAGGGTTGCATGCTTATAAATTGTCCATATTGAAAGAGAACTAGACCAATAAGTACAGATATAAACCCCAAACACTCTATATATAAACCTCGAGCACGTATGCAAGCATACATTTGTTGAAAGCATGCTAGAGCTACATATAACTACAAATCAAACCTTTCCATGGCTTAGAAAAGTTAAAAAACCCCAGCCACAAGAATGCAAGATTCAACCCTGCAAAGTTTTTGCAAGACCATTTCTCGCATTTTTGTGGTTAGGTTTAGTGGCTATTTGAAGCCTAGTAAAGTGTTGCATGCTCATAAATTGTCCAAACTCAAAGACAACTAAGTATTGATATAAATCCTGAGCACTCTATATATAAGCCTTGAACACTTATGTAAGCCTTAACTTGTTGAAAGCATGCTAGGGCTACCTATAACTACATATCTTGCCTTTCCATGGCTTAGAAAAGCTAACAAAACCCCAACCACAAAAATGTGGGACTCATCCTTGCAAAGGTTTTGCAGGGCCAATTCCCACATTTCTGTGGATGGGGCTTTTGGCACTTTGAATCCTAGGAAAGGGTTGCATGCTCATAAATTGTCCATACTCAAACTGAGGCCAAGGAGTATTGATATAAACCCTAAACCCTCTATATGTAAACCTTGAGCACTTATATACACTTAAACTTGTTGAAAGCATGCTAGAGCGACCTATAACTACATATCTTGATGTTCCATGGCTTATAAAAGCTATAAAACCCAAGACACGTTTAAGCCTTGCAGACATTTTACAAAGCATTTTCCCGTGTTTCTATGGCTGGGGTCTTTTAGCTTTATTAAGCCATGGAGAGGCTTACTTGAACATATGTTATCAAGTTTCAAAGAGAATGATTAAAGGAAAAGATAAAATTAACTTCTCTCTTTTCAAAGCTTAGATACAAGATAATTAGGAAAGAGAGAGTGAGAGAGAGAGAGAGAGAAATAGACAATATAGGGTAAGACAAAACATTTCATTCAACATTGCAGTACATTGCAAAATGTGTTTCTCAAAAGATATTAATTACAAAGGTCATGGATTATTTCTTCGTATTTTTCTAGCTAGTTGAATATCTTTGGGTTGCATGGTTACTCTCTTGGCATGGACATCACATAGGTTGGCATCTTCAAGCATGGAGATGAGGTAGGCCTCTGATGACTCTTGGAGTGACTCATTTGTTATTCCCTATATTCATTAGCTTTGTAGTTCTTCCTTTACCACTCTTGCAAGTTTAACTGATTTTTGATAGTGTCATATCTCTACAAATGCTCTACAGTTCCTCTACCATCTTTGTGGGGCTCTTGCATTGGGATGAATGCTAGGTTGTGGTTGTTGAGGTCTAAAATATGGTTGATAATTCTTTTTTCTGATGTACACACTTTGAAGGTCCAGCTTCATCTTCCACATTCTATTCTCAAGTTGTGTGCTGGCGTTGCTCCCTTTCCTCCTTTGTTGGTATTTGGCCTTGTCCGTGGGGAAGTGTCTTGCTTGCATGTGTTACTCTATAGCTTGTCAGAATGTGCATCTCATTCCATGGTGGTTGAGTGTATCTTTCTTCATGAGATGATGGTTCTAGATGTGAATCAGAATCTGATAGGACCCTTCTCCTCACCACCTCTTTGGCCCTTTCCTTGATGGGTGTCCGTTGTGGTGGATCATCATTAAAATCTGCATTTGAATGTTCTTGAGACCAATCCTTTGTTGATTTTTCACTTCATGTTCTCACGATGGATTGCTCTCAGAGGGTGTGCCATCATGTGAGAGATGCCTAGAATTGATGTGGGAAGCACTTCGAGGTCTCTTCAGGGGTTGCATCTGGTGTTGCTCTAGCACAATGGTGAGAACCACGTTAAGAAGCTTCACCTCCTTAATGTCAACCCGCCTATTACACGGAGTCACCAGAGCATGTGGAGACATATCATTATGATAGTCCACCAATGGAACCTAGTTGGGAGCCGGATTATACTAATGTGATGTACGCAAACCCAAACCCACGGCCCCAATTGAGACAGCAGAGACCACAGGGCCCTCGAGGACCGTGCTTTAGGTGCCAAGGAGATCACTTCATCAAGGACTGCCCACATCCCCCAATAGTAAGGCAATCACAGTACTATAGCATACAAGGCTTTTGTGCCGACTGTGGCAAAGAGCACGTAATCAAAGATTGTCCTAAGAACCCAGTTAACACTTCAAATGTGACACCAATCAACGTGATAGGTATTGTAAAGAACGCAGATGGATCCAACCCTACATACGTGCCTATCCAAGCTATAACCAGAGCCCAGGCGCTCTTACAAAACCAGCAGCTTAATCATGAGAAAATAGCCGAAATTAGTGAAGTTGCGGAATCGAGTAGTAAAAAGACGAAATCTTGGAAAGATTCCAGAGAAAGGATGAAGAGAAAGTGGAGTAAAAAGATAAGTGAGTTGGAAGGAAGTCTCAGAGAATCTAGAGCCAAAATACAAGAATTGGCTTCACAAGAATCAAACCAAGAAATCCCAGCTCAGAAATCAGGATCAGTCTTAGCGGAACCCATACCGGAAGATCTAGACATGATGTTTCGTGCATATCAGGCTAGAATAAAAGAGGGACCTCAAGTCACGGAAATGAGTAAAAACTACCCTCGAGCTGATCTAGAAATTGAGAGAACTAAACTTTGCATGAAGATGGTAAAACTAGCCCAAGCGTTGTTCGAAGCCTCTAGATATCTTAATTGGAATAACATGGCGAAACCAGAACTACACTTTCAAGGACTAATGGAGAGGCTAGAACACTTGATCGAAAGCAAAGAGAAAAAGGATCAGTCCAGGAACCCTACTGTCCCAGAGACACAGGAAAGGAATCCACCATCCCTGTCTCAAGTACCCAATACAGAGAGTCAAGATAACCTATCTTCCATACATAAGTACTCACATGAATTTTTAAGAGAAATCCAAGAAGAGAAATGGAGAAAAGAACAAGGAACTCATCCTCCTATTCAAGAAATAGACGACTTGCAGGAACAATTTCCCCAAGACATCCCCTCTATATATGATGATATAGAGGTGGAACAACTGAGTGAACCCACAGGATTTGAGTCTAATTCTCTACAAGAATTACCTCAGTTCACAGGGCCTTGGGAAGCTAAGTCTATTAGTATGAGAGCACCCACAATAATAGTGAGGAATGAAGAATCAGTGATCCCTAGAAATACGGAAGTGATCAAGAATACCAAAGTACAATGTAATCTCACTCTGGAGGAACTGTTAAAGGCAAAACCAGAATTGTGGAAGCACGTAGCAAATCAATTCCCTGAGCTAGCTACCACACCCTCTCAGATAGGATCACATAAGAAGGTACCAGAGATACCCGTGGAAAAGATTGGAGACGTAAGCGAAGGAGAGGAAGGTAACACATATCTTCCAATAACCCATCAGGGCTACACCACGAAAGCCATCTTAGATTCAGGAGCTGGAGTAGCCATCGCTACCACCGCCTTATGGAAACGTTGGGGTAAGCCAGCACTCAGACCCACCAGGATGAAGCTGCAAATGGCTGATGGACACATAGAAAAACCATTAGGCTTACTAGAAGGCATATCTCTCACCACTTGTGGTGTAGAATTTGAGCATACTTTTGCCATTTGTGACTTTGCTAAAAATCATGCGTATGAGATGATATTGGGACGACCATTCATGCGTCAGTTGCAAATCGTACAAGATTGGGGAACTAATTCCTTGTACTTGCAACATTTAGGAGTGACTACCAAAGTCAATCTTAAAGACTATTCACATAGAGATGTACCCCCAATACAATGGAATACCATCCATAAAACACCAGTAGAGACGGAATCCGTGCACTCATTAGAATCAGACCCTTCTTGGTTGCATGAGGATACCCATTTATGGATGTGTAAAGTAGCCAAACAAGAGGAAGAACGTTTAGAAGCAAGGACCTTAGGTGCGGAACAACATTCACGAACCCTTCAAGATCCGGCCTATGCACCTGTAGTATTCCCTGACGAGGAGTTTGAACCCCATGGTTGGGCGGAAATCCTAGCAACCATGGATGTAGCCATCAATGAAGAGCAATGGACACCCCACTGTGACGAGGATGGCTATGACATTTCAGTTTTCACGATAGAGCCAATCATGTGCGATGCAATTTTAGAAGGGTGCGAACCAAACACTGATGCATTTGAGGACGCAAGCGATTTCGATTTAGAATCAATTATCATGGACCCACCCTTTGCATCAGAGGAAGAATATTTCTACGAAGTAGAGACTCACACTCAGAGACACGAGGACATCACGAACGAGGTAAGGTTAGCCACAGAAGTGACTACTAAGAGTGAAGGCAAGAAGAGAAAGAAGAAAGAAACCATGTCGGAAAAGGAAGAATCTTCATTTGAAGTACCCGAGAATTTCAAGAAATACGAAATCGACGATAGAAGAATCATGGTACGAATGCCTAATAGAAAAGAGAAGGATGGACAAGTATATGATAACCGGGAGAAAACCAAGAAAGTCATAGTTGCCATAGAGGGAGAAGAAGAAAAATGCACCTACATAGGGCTCGATTTGACGACTGAAGAAGAAGAAGAACTAGTTGCCCTATTGCGCGAATATAGAGATGTTTTTGCTTGGAGTTACAAAGATTTGAAAGGAGTAGACCCAGATATATGTTCTCATAGAATCCCTATGACTCCAGATGCAAAACCAACAAAACAGAAACCGTACACGTACAACGATAACTACGCTGCGAAGATTAAAGAGGAGATAGATCGGTTGATAGAAGCAGGATTTATCTACGAAATTGAGCATACCGAATGGGTATCCCCCATTGTGGTTGTGCCCAAGAAGAATGGAAAATTGCGTGTGTGTATTAACCTTAAAAAAGTTAATGCCGCCACGATTAGAGATAGTTATCCTCTTCCTATCACGGAACACCTATTGGAAAGAGTTGCGGGCAAGGAAGTTTACAGCTTTCTTGATGGATTCTCAGGCTATAACCAAGTAGCCATTGCTCCAGAAGATCAACATAAGACGGCTTTTGCCACAGAATGGGGCATATTTGCATTTCGTGTGATGCCATTCGGCTTGACAAATGCACCCGCTACTTTCCAGCGACTCATGTGTCATGTTTTTAAGGAATTTTTACGCAAGAGCTTGGAAGTTTATGTCGATGACCTATGTGCTCATTCAAATGTAAGACAGACACATATCCCAGAGTTAAGACAAATATTTGACAAATGTCGAGAATATCAGGTTTGTTTGAACCCAGAAAAATGCGTTTTCATGGTCAGACAAGGCAAAATTCTAGGACACATTGTGTCAAAAAATGGAATCTCTACGGACGAGGAAAAGGTGAAGGTAATTACAGAATTACCTAGACCAACTAATGTGAAAGAGGTACAGGCATTTATGGGCCATTGCGGTTATTATAGGAGATTCATACACATGTATGCAATCATAGCTAAGCCTCTGTACTCTCTTTTGACCAATTTCGAGTGGACAAATGAATGCGAAAATTCATTCAATGAACTCAAACGACGCTTGTGCTCAGCACCGATATTGACTACCCCAGATTGGAGTAAGCCATTTCATGTACATGTAGATGCATCCAATTATGCCATAGGATGTGTGTTAGCACAACCCACGAATGAAGGTAACATAGATCTCCCCATAGCTTACGCTAGCAGACAACTGAACGCAGCAGAGAGAAATTACACCACGACGGAACGAGAAGGATTAGGGATGATCTACGCTGTAAAGAAGTTTAGGCACTACTTGTTGGCCAACAAATTCAAGTTCTTTACAGATCATCAAGCCCTACTATATTTAGTCAACAAACCATGTAACACAGGACGATTGATACGATGGTTTCTATTACTCATGGAGTATGATTTTGAAGTGGTAGTTAGGAAAGGAAAGACGCATCTTAGAGCTGACCACCTCTCAAGATTAACCTCGGGAGAAGCCCCTCCAGGAGTAGCTGATGATCTACCAGATGCATACTTGTTTAACCTGGAGATAGCACCAGAATGGGCTAAGCCGTTAGTCCCTATTCTGACATACGGACCCAAGAGTCCTAGGATAAAGATCAAAGAAGGAGAGATTACCAAATCTCAGAAATATCAAATAATGGCAGGAAGCATATATAAACAAGATAATCAAAAGATTCTTGCTTGTTGTGTAGATGAATCAGAACATGCGAATTGGTTGCAATTAGCACACTTAGGTGCGCTAAAGCAACATTATTCAAAACATAGAACACTACAGACTCTGCATAGATTAGGAGTATATTGGCCTACGATGGAAGCAGACGTCTACAAGTTGTGTCAAGAGTGTCAGGTGTGTTGTGAAATACCACCAGTAGAGCATGCGACATTATATCATGTGTCTCTCACACCAGACTGGAGTGAACCTTTAGTGACTTACTTGAGGACGAACACATTCCCTCAAGGAATGACCTTAGCTCGACAACGCAGTCTAGAGCAGGAAGCTCAAGACTATTCACTTATTGGCGATAATCTATACAAAAGAGGACGAGATGGATATCTAAGACAATGTGTTCATGAGAGCGATTATCTGAGAATACTAGAGACTGCACACCAAGGTGTTGCAGGAGGTCATTTTGGACCAGATAGGATAATCAAAGCCATCCTCTTTGCAGGATTATGGTGGCCCACTCTTCACATGGATGCACATACCTATGTAAAGAGATGTGACGTGTGCCAAAGAACTCAGTTTCCTACTCGCAGAGATGAAATGCCATTGAAACCCATGATGGGCGGACGTGCATTTTCTAAGTGGGGTATAGACTTTGTAGGACCCATTAACCCCCCTGCAAAAGGCACACATGCGGAATACATTATTGTTGCTACAGATTATCTGACGAAATGGGTAGAGGCAAAAGCCACAAAAAAGAATGATGCTCACACGACTGCAAAATTCTTATTTGAAAATGTCTTTACAAGATATGGATTGCCTATAGAGTTAGTGAGCGATCGAGGCACTCACTTTCTAAACCAAGTCATTGAATATTTGTTACAGGATTTTATGGTGATTCACAAGAAATCTGCACCATATCATCCTCAGGCCAATGGTCAGGCTGAAAGCACTAACAAGATACTTTGTACCGTACTGACAAAACTCGTGAACAATAAACGTTCAGATTGGGACAAACAGCTACACCACGCTGTTTGGGCATATCGAGTGGCCTACAAGACCGTACTCAATGCAACTCCCTTTCAGATGGTTTTTGGTCAGAATGCAGTGCTTCCCTTGGACTTCTTGATACCGACCCTTAAGGTTGCACAAGAACATGAGTGGACCGGCCATGAATTATCAGCGAGAATAATGGACTTGGAACGATTAGGAGAAACAAGGCTGAGGGCAGCAGCAGGAATATACGCAGCGAAGAAGCGACAGAAAGCATATTTTGATGCACATGTGAAAGATAAAGGCCTAAAAGAAGGAGATTTAGTTCTAGTATATACGCTGAAACAGCACGCACGGAAGTTAGAAAAGCGAGGTTATGGACCTATGATCATTAACAGACTTTCGACTAGTGGAGCAGTACAATTAGCCACATTAGAAGGAGATATAATGCCTAATTACATTAGTGGCTGCAGAGTCAGGTTATATCAAGAACCTCTTACTGAGGATATGCTAAGACGACTCACATTGGCAAAGAAGCGTAAGGAGGAAGAAAATAGAATACGAGCAGAAGCTCAGGCAGAAGCCATAGAACGCATTAAGCGCATGAAGCTAAGAAGACAAGGACTAGGAAGAGAACATTATAACCATCTGGAAACATCACCCAGATATCCCATGGCCATGTGTCAAGTAAAGTCAACCACTCATCCTAGCATAGTGGACAGGAGACCATTCATTACAGTTAGGATAGAGCACGGTAACCATAGCCAAGAACTCAGGGCTTTGATTGACTCGGGTGCTGCGACTAGTGCGATTAGATGGTCCCACTATAAGGATTCAGGAATAGAAATGCGGCCAATTGAGGCATACCTCATAGGCCTAGGAGGCATGGAAACCCCTTGCATGGGTGAGGTGGACCTTCCTATCCTCATTAAGGATTTGACGATGACAGCGAAATTACTAGTGTGCCATGATGACGACCTGATAGAACCCCTAATCCTTGGCCAAGATTGGCTATACGATCACTCAGTGGACCTAAATCTTAGACAAGGCTCCTTACAGATTGGAACCTTAGAGCAGAAGCGAGTGATACCGCTTGACTTCCCTAACCGCACTCCGCTTGACGGTTGTGACCCTAGACCCCATGAAACGCATGCGACGGAAGACAGGAAGATCTTTGATCAGCTCAATCACGCTACGTCTGCACCAACCCACTCGGGCTTGGCGATGGATGAATGTCAGTCAGAAGGACGACAGGAGATCTTCCCTGGGACTTCCTGCAAACTAGAAGAGACAGTTACCCAACAGCAAGGGCAGAAGGGCACAATCAGAGGTCAGGTGGGTTGCATCAGCGGCCAAATGAGCACGACACCCTACGGTGCTCATCCTTCCAAGCTTGTTGCGGACTGGCCTAGATTAAAGTTACAAAAGGCATCACTTCCTGATGGGCAGGTCACGCAAGTGTTGGAACTCCCTTCTTTTCCAAAGCAGAGTGTCCATCCGACCTCTCAAACCCAGCAACAACAGAGTCGACCACGACAAAGGAACCCAGACCGATTGCAGTATCAGAGGAAACAACAAGGAAAGCAGTTTAGGCCTCCCAAAGGAAGCGGCACCAGACAAATATGGGTGCCAAAAGGACAAAAAGCACCAAAGAACTCCAACCAAGCAGAGATCAACAAACAAAAGGCAGAACAGAAACAGAATCGATATCCACCATCCCCTCGACCTTCTTCTACAGGTCCGAGCATCCGACAAATGTGGATAGCCAAGAAGTACCTTACCCATAGACCCACGCCCACGCAGATTTGGGTACCCAAACCATGTATCATAGCTCAACCCATATGCCATGTAATATATAAACCCCATAACTCATCTCATCCCTCGATACCACCACACCCGCTACCACCTTTTACCCCTCAGCAGAAACCCGCCACCCACTCCAAGATCTTTAGAAAATGGATACCGAAACGTGTCCAACCGTCTTCCCCTAACCCATTGTCTAACTACCCCCCGACTAACATACAACCTTGTACTCAATTACTAACCTTTCAACCTTGTATAAGTTCACACACCATCATCACACACCACTCGTAATCTCACCTCATCAAGAAATGTATGCATGATCTGAAACGTATAGGTGTCTAGAGACCTGCACTAGTGCTGCAAGAAACATTGCATCCATCACATCACAACACTTGGCTACACGGGTTACGCATCAGTTATGGAAAGGGATTGCGGTCTCACTTTAATGGGATCATGATTAATTTCCATGCTAATGTGTTAATCTTTTGTAGCAGATCTTTCTCACTAGCGCACCAGCCACCATGCAAACTGACGAAGGAACATCAGGAGTAGGCCCCAGTGTAGCAGCAGTACCACTCAACGTGCTACGAGCAGAGTCCCACCCTACTGCTCCACCGCCGGAATTTCAGGGATTTCCAGGGCCCATGCCTATCGATAACCCCCCTATGGGCTACACCGAAAAGATACACAGGAACTCTCATTGGTTTCAGGGCCTGGCAGGACCCCTCGCGGACGCAGACTTTATCTTTGAATCCTCTCTGACTTTTGATGACCGCACGTGGGGAAAGTACCAGTTTTTCTCCAGAGAATTTGAAGCCCTACAAAACACTCAAGATTTAACTCATGTTTGGGCCAGAGCCGGTTTCACAGAATATTTCAGTGATCCTCTACCCAAACCAGATTTTTATAGGTGCTATTACTTGATCACTACCTTACTGGCATCAGAGAATAAAGACATCCCAGGAACCTTCATCTTGCCTACCCTAGTGGATGATCCACCTTACAAGAGATTTTATCTCTCTAAGGACCTAATCAGAGCAGCCATCAAGATTCATGGAACCCACACTCCCACAGACCGAGAGAGATTGATTCCAGAACCGATGAAACGTGGGGATGTCACGAAGTGGGAAGAGATTTCGGCCATCACACCTGAGTTGTCAAAGCCACTAAGAATATGCATGCAACATTTTGCATTTCCAGCTCAGGACAGGTTTACCATGCCACACAAAAGAATATGGTTCGGATTATATTTGGCATGTACGGGACCTCAAACAGTTGATCTGGCTAGCTGGATCATAGATCAGATGTACCTGGCACAGCACAGATGGGAGCGTAAAAAAGTGCTTAACGGATGTTGTGCACTCACAAGAATTGTGTATATGTGCTTGGCTTATGACTTGCCCATCGAGCGTGCATTAACAGGAGAGGAATTGAAGGCATTCAAGAGCACAGCGAAGAAAGCTAGGAAGCCCAGTAGGACACGGGCTGGTAAGCGCATGCGAGGCACCATCCCTTGCCTCCAAGTGCCAGAGTCGCCGTCACCACAACCCTCTCCCGAGCGACCACAGACAGAAGCTGAGCCCACTGTACAACCTATTCGCATACGGTTGTCCAGACCAGTAATTACGGAGGCCACCACGAGTACTGCTACACCTCAGGCAGCTACCACCTCAGAACCCGCCTCCACAACCGCAGAAGCTCCCACCACCATTGGTGCGGAAGCGTTTTCTTTCCCGATACCACATATGGAGACCGACCCCATAAACACGACATTTGATTTTGAGATGCCTGATGCATTCTCAAACGAGTTTCAGGATTCAGAAGCACCACTGTTCTCCCAGGAATATGAGCGCCCCAGCTACCCCACTACGCCGCGAGACTTGCCACAGGGACAAGCTGTGTCGGGCTCTGAAGAAGAAAGAACTGAAACAGACGACGATCAAGGCGACGATGAGGCCAGCCAGGGTTCACAAGAGGAACAGACAGAGGGCCAAGGCCAACAGACTGACACCCACGGCGACACCAGCACATATGAAGATGAAACTTTCGAAGCCGCAGCGTACACATTGGCCATCAAGAAATTATATCGTACCATGGAGAAAGTCTGGGCACGAAAGAAGTTAACTGAAGAGGAGAGCCAGGCATTAATTGAACAGGAACTCATCTCAGGAGGATTCGAAGACGCCTATATCAGAGGGTTCCGAGAGTTAGTCCAATCAGTAGGCTCCCATGAAGCACTCAGATTTTTACAAAGAAAGCAACTACCACAGTTCGATCCCCGCCGAGTGCGACTACTCTCAAAACCAGGGGAGTATATTCGTGTACCAACAGGAGCCCAATCTTCAGCACAAGCCAGGGAGGCACGCCTCGCCCCCGAACGTTCAGTAACCGCAGAAACCATTCTTGTAGATTCGCCACCCCGTACCACCATTGTTCATACCACTACAATCCTCGAAATAACCTCCACCCCTTCGACCCCTCTTTCACCTCATCCTTCACCAACCCATCCTGTATCACCCGCACACCCACCTGCTTTCCCCACATCCACACCTGTACAAAGCAATATAGCCCCAACCTCTTCCTTACCTATTCATACCACCAGGCCCACTCCCAGCCCTCTACATCCCTATGTTAACCCCTTCGCCCCTTCACCCTTCCCAGCGTTTCCCCCACCTCTAAGACCCCCATTTCCCTTCCTAACCCCTCTAACCTTCTCACCAGTCTCACCTCCCCAACCTACCCTAACCCCTATTTCCCTGTTTCACCAAACTATTCCCACAATCCCCCCTGTAAACTACTCGACGTTTGTAAATCCCGTATTCACACCTACGCAACCACCCACAATCACACCACTTTTCACCGTCACAACATTAAACACGTCCAATGGCATGGACATATCACCACCCACCTCACCGCCACCCACTCCACTCACCGCACCCTCATATTTAGGCACTTCACAATTTTCCACAATCACCACTGCATCCACAGTCCCAACCCCGCTCCCCATTCCCACTGCATCTACTATCACTGCATCCTCATTTAGCACTTCACTACTACTATCGCCCACCATCGACACAGCATTTCAACACATGTTCGCATGCATGACGCAAGTCCGAGATGAGTTTGCATCACTCGGCACTAACTATCAACAGCTGCAGAAAACGACGAACGACTTACAAACGCAGCTTAATTTGTTGTCAATTGAGAACGCCTCACTGAACAGCCGGTACCAAGAGTTACGAGAGGCTTATCACAAGTTGGAAATAGAAAGTGAGGAAAAAAGCAAAGAGGCCACCGCGGATTTAGATAACCTACTTAGAGCCCAGACTGTCCGCAATGCAACGCTTACTAGAAATATGGGCTTATTGAGAAGACACTTAGCCGCAGCTAAAGAAGAGAACCAGAGACTCCAAGAGCAGAACAGAGAAAACTTGGAGGCGGCTTTAGATCATCCAGAACAGCCACTAAGTCCGAGCAGATTCAAGGCAATCCCATCTGAGTCGATGCGGATGTTGCTAGACGACCATGTTAGATTGCTCGAGGACTATGACCGTATGAACGAAGAGTATCAAAAGTTAAAGGAAGATCACAAACTGCTACAACTCAGAGAACCTGCAACACAACAGGTACCAGTAGCAGCGGAATTACCAGCACCTGTGGACCCTGCACCTGAAATTTTAGAGGAACTCAACGCACTCCGGGCCCAGGTAGTGAATCTTGAATCTCGAATCGCCATCTATGAAGCACCACCAAGGCCAGACTCCCCACCTGAGCTACCAGCTGAGGAAGAAACTGTCACTATCCCGGTGGAGGAGACCTTCGAAGAGGCGTATGAACCGATACCCATCCCAGGCGGACGCGTCACGGCCGAAGGCCAGATGACCTACGAATTACCTACCCCCGCGTGGATGAAAACAGTAGAAGAACTAGGAACGACACACTCGGCCAGAGTAGAGGCACAGCTACATGCCATGGCCATAATTGAAGAAAAAATTTTACAATCACCATTCTTTGCTCAAATGGCCCCGCGAAGATACATATCCGGGCATGAGCTTCAGTATAAACCATACTTTATGTTAATGGCAGAATATCAATTAACCATAGAGAAAGAAACCGGCATGAAACCGACGCATGCAACTCAATTCGAGCCAGAGGACTTGCCACCAAGGGCGCAGAGAGGTGAAATCCTCCAACCAGACTGGCGCAAAGATTTACTGCAAAATTATCCAGAGATGATGAGCACGTGGGTAAAAGCGCCTCTTCACTTAAAATTTAATCCGTGCTGGGGACCAGTACCACGACGCCGCTCTTGGACTGCCTTCGCTATAAAGCTACAAAACAATAAGCAGTGCCAAGACTGGCTGAACTACCCCTACTTCAAGCCACCAGTCGCGTTACCCACAGTTGGCTATATGATGGCGACGATCCGCCACTGGCTCCCTCGATTAAAACCTATGGATGATATAGCCGCGCAAATGACTGTCAAAATCTTTGACATGATGCAGATGGTCTTTAAAGTCTTCCGGCGCATCAAGGCTCCCCATGTCAACACCCCGGGCTTTGAGCATGGCAACTTGGATTTAGTCTATGATATGAGCACAACGCCATCGCTACGGGTGTGTTACGCCTGGCACTGCAGGCTCAAATATCTACCGGCATGTTACAAGCAAACATTCGAAGAAATGTTCACCACCGGTTTTTGGGAGTACCATTCCGAAGTATTCATAAGCAGGCCGACACACTTATTGCAATTATTCGCCTGTGAACGAATGGTGTACTCCACACACTATCAGCTCCCACCACCAGACGAGCCGCAACCTATCGACTGGGAGAAACTCGAGGCTGATCTAGCCCGAGGTATTCGTGTATCAGAGCACACCCTCGCTCAAGACCTCCTACAGAATTACATCCGGCAGACCTCACAACAAGGTTCTGTCAGGGACGACAGAAGCGAGAGGGAGGGGGGTGTTGGAAGCAGTCAGAGGCACAGACGCCACGGAAGCATGTGAAGACGAAGCAGGGAGCCAGTCGGACCATTTTTTTCAAAACAATTATATTTTTATTACTTCTTCAAACATCCAACAGTGATTTTCATCACTCTTGTAACATATGTAATATAGACAAAACCCCGTTTTTGTAATCCATAGCTCCATTTTGTGCAAGCCGAGGAGTCCTCGAGCTTGAGGAGCTTAGGTAGAATACTCGTACCAAATTTCGTTATTTTTAGACATCGTTTACCCTCCCAAATAGCCTCTAGGACCTAATTTTTAACTAGGCCGGTCACTAGATGTGAAACCGGTCAAAACTAGTCTAGAAACTATAAAAAGAGCTAGAGAGCTCATTTTTGGGTTGGTTCATTGTAGCTTGTTTGAGATTAGAGTTATTCTTGAGCTTGTAAGAGTATTCTTGAGTAATAGAGCTAATTTCCCACCTTCCATTGTGTCTTGCTTGTCTCTTCATTGTGTGTGTGTATGAGTGTGTGCATCTTTGTGCTTCTCACCTTCACTCTCACATCATCTCACGTTCACGATCTTCATATCACTCCTACCTCTCCCTCGGATTGACATTAAGGAGGTGAAGCTTCTTAACGTGGTTCTCACCATTGTGCTAGAGCAACAGCATCCATGGTGGATTTTGAGTTCGTTGCACATGGTTAGGATAGACCACGTGGTCTTTCCTTGTAATATGCTTGGTGCATTCCATTCTCTCAAGTTGTAAAGTGTGAAATGGAGTGAGTTCTCTCTATTTATGGAGTTCATTTAAAAACTATCTATTCACACTAGAATGGACCAAAACTAGTTTAGAATCATATAGAAAATAATAATATAAATAATAACACATTGAAACCAAGATTATATGCAACCCTATGATTTACCACTTAATGGAATATAATGAATTCACTTTACTTCCAAGTTGAACCCTCTTGTAGTCTTTTAGCATGCCACTAAACATGATGTAGAAGTCCTAATGATGACTTCTATTGCTCACTAGCAATGTTGTGTTGTGTTCTTCTTGCAACTTTTGCCCAATGTAACAAACTTTCTTGAGAATGTAGTGAGGTAAAATGAATTAAACATATCTTCCATATAGTTTGATTGCATTGGACCACCACCATGTTGCATGTTTTTGAATTACACATCTCTAACCTTGTAGTGTGACTTTTCTATTCTTTGCACATTGAAAATCTCCAAAGACCCATATCGATGCATGAAAAATGCTCCATGTGCAAATAAAGTATGCTGAAATTTTTAAGTACATTGGAAAAAAGTAAGTGCAACAAACAATTGTACATTGTAAAAAAGTAAGTGCAAGAAAGAATTTGAAAGATCAGGTAGACTTATAATGTAGTGTATAATATTGATCTCTCCCCAAGATAGGAGGAAACACTTCGTGAACTCCACTGGCGTATCCTGAAACAATTGAAGCTGAATATCAATGGAGCTAGTAAGACCCATCAAGCCTACAAACTTATCTAAGCATGAACAAATCTTCTTTCGCTTATTACAACTTGAGAATCATTGTCTGTTGTGATCATGCATAGGTCTTTCCATAGATCATAGTGTTAATTATTTTGAGTGCTAGTACCTCTTCTAAAAATATGTCTTGCCTTATTCCCTATCATTGACACTTGTTGTAAACTATCTTGAGATTCCCCAAATTTCTTAGAAACTAGGGTTATGTTTCCACCATGACAACCAATTGAATTAAGGAGTTCCTACAAATTTTTTATACTTTGTATAAATTTATCAACTAACCTCATGGTAAACGCATATTCTATATGGAGCAATAGTCTCTAAAAAAATTCTTTTGAAGGCATGCAATGTGCAAAAGTGAACATTAACTAAAGGAAATGGAATAATGAGATTACAATCCTTATCTGGCTTGTCACAATTAGGTGTACCTACCATGGCACACCTCATTAAAGGTATATCCCATTCAACAGATGGAGATGCATTTGTGTCATCATCTAAATCATGCATGTTGTTTTGTTTTCTCTTTGTTGGTTTATAACCTCATGTGCAATATGGACAAGGATAGAGAGCAGATGCACCTTGTTCGCAACCTAACATGCATTTGATAGTCTTTAAGTCTCCCCCTAAGTGCCACTCTACCTCAAAATCACCTAGGCCTTCTACATTGAATTTTGCACCATGATTTTGAGAAGCTATCACCTTTGTGATCCATGGGGTCCTACAAAAAATCCATGAAAGAACATCGTTGGATTATTTAGGTACTTTAGTAACACCTAAATATCATATATCTTTCTCGGATTGATAATTGTATGTAAAGTGATGGGTAGAGTTTTCACTTTCATCAATAATGACATGTGCCACAGATTAGTGTCACACAGTCTCTCCATATGTCGTCCCTTTATGATTTGACATTCATCCATCTTCAATATAAACTTGATTTCGGAATCACAGTCTACATCAAATACCCTTTGAAGCCTCTCCAAATTGACAAAAATATTGTTATACTTTGCGTATATGAATCCTTTTCTAGATTATTGTTTTCAACTCTTTCTTAGATGTAGTAGAATGATAAATGGATGCAGTCATAATATCTTCTATATGCAAGTAATGGACAAGAGGATTAGCTACATCCTCATTGGTTGTATTCTTCTTTAGAGGTACCTTATAAAGGCCTGGAAAAACACTTTGCAAAATACCTTGTTTTGTAATTCGTGCTTAAAAAGACTATATAATGTAGCATATCCTTTAGTACTAACACATGCTTCATTATATACCATCTGTACCTCCCTAGGAGTAATGATATCTTCTAACTTTCTTGCAAAATATTTAATCACTATTATCCTGATGTGATTTCCTATTGGTGATGCCAAAATAGTAAGCACATGTATGTTGCTTAAACAAAAATTCAACAACTTGAATTGGTCCTCTATTATTTATTAAGCACTGACATCTTCAACAAATTACCCACACAATAAGAAAATGAATCCAAAGGTCTTGTAACACAAATAAAAAAGTGAAACATGAACCAAATTGAAAAAATATGTCACTTTCGGGCTCCATCACCAGTTGAAAGATCTTCAAATGATGATAATGGTCATTTCCTATATCTCATAACAAGTAGAGTCTCTTTTAGTTGTGTGAGATTGGCTTGTAACTTTGTAATTGTGCTCTCCTTTTCTTCCACATCTTGTTGGAATATATTATTGTGCTCTTCCACAGATTTGACAACACTTTCTAAAGTTTCTATCTTCAAGTGGTTGTGATGTCATAGCTGCATCTAATAATTTGCAATAGATGTTGAATGGCTAGACAATTGCTTGCAATAACCTAATAGTCTAGGTTCACCATTACCAAGTAATTGTAGAAACATGGAGATACTATGGAATGTATTATGAAAATAAGGCACTATATCTAAGGGATACAATGCACCATTGACCCAAACATCAATATTCTTCACTCTAGCTACACATCATTCATTTTGAGAATCTTTGTCATTGCTATGTCTAGTTGTTGGCACAAATTCTGTTGAATGAGGAGCATGCATTGGTACTGGTGTCATGTTCATAATACATGTGAGCACCATGATGTTCAAAAACATGTTCACAAACATGTACACTTGTTGAATGAGGAGCATGCATTGGTACTGGTGTCATGTTCATAATACATGTGAGCACCATGATGTTCAAAAACTCAAGCACCATAATAGCAAGAAGCACAATGATGACTAGAAAGCAACCAAACCTTGATGTGGCACTTAGCTTTTTTTCAAAAGTATGTTTTTTTAGTGGGTTTTTTAATAAAAAATGGACTAAAAAAAGTAACTTCTACCATATGCATAAAACTTTGGGCCATTTTGAATAAATAATAGCTAAAAAAGATACTTTTTTAGAAAATTCATTGTTTTATTCACATAGATGGACGTATTTGATGATGTGTAAAGTGACTTTTCTCTCTCTCTCTTTGTGCAAAAGAGAGAGATGATCCTAGATCAGCCTAAAAGAAAGTCTACTTCATCCTACTAAATAAGTGCTCTATTAAATGCACTTTGTCCCCTTAAGAAGTACAAGATTAATCTGAATCCCTAAACATTAGGAATCCTTACAAGGCCCATGAAGGTTCATTTTTTCCACTAATGGTAATAGAAAAAAAATATGCTCCACTCAAGTTAGCAAGACTTCATGAAGAAAGAAATTCATCACAAAGAAAGAAGAATAAAAAATTTTCATTACATATTTTTTCACATCACTCAGACAACTTCATAAATGTGATCATAAGCAAGGTTTTCTTCTATTGTGCAATTGTAAACATGAAATAATTCCTCCAAAACAACATAAAAATTATTATAAAGAAAGTAAAAACTCGACATACTCACACACACATCATATACCTTGCATTGTGCCCAATAAATATCACATCTTTATTTTTCCTTTTTTTATTTAACTTAAGTCTCTTTTTTTCTTTCTTTCTTTTATCTCTTTTTTTCTTGATTTATTTTATCTTTTTTAAATTATTTCAATTTTTATCATTTAATAGGGAAGATTTTGTGACTTTCTTCCCCGCCTATCTCTTATCCCATTATTGAAAGAGCCATTTCCAATGCCTGGGTTTGAAGCAATTTGTGCCTAGTGTATGCACAACTTTGTAGTGTAGCCCTATTTATGCTTACTTTGGAAATGCAATTTTCTAAATGGTACATTAAAAAGGTCTTGAGCATTTCACTTAATTGGTTCTTTGATGTCGAGGGTTTTCTTCTATTATTCCTTTTTTCATAATGTAGATGTATTTGTATTTAAATATTGTTTTGAAAATGTGTTTCTTTATTTTTCCAATATTGATTTACGAGGTTTCCATTTCCTCTTTATTCCTTTGAGTTTATCTCTATTTTTGCATATGAAGAGTCCAACAATACTTTGTTCATGTTTTACTTAGGTCTCCATATCTGTTTGTATGTATTTCCACTATTATTTGTGTGATGACCTTGTTTCCCAAATTCTTTTTGAACAACTATCTTGGGTAGACAAATTTTTTTTATATTTCTTATGAAATGATCTCTTTTAGTTCTAGATATTTGATGTCTATCAACATTCAATTGATGTTGTTGTCTTGCTTTCTCATTTTGATTCATAGTTGTCTTGTATTGTTCTTTGTGATTTCCTTCAATAAGAAATATGAAAAAATATACATTTCTACTTCTTGTATGTCTGAATCAAGTCCCTATACAATCATACTTACAAAAACAAATCTCATAGATTTTCCTTTCTTTTTTATTTTTAAAATTTTATTTTCAAAATACAAAGAGACTAGATTTTGTATCATCCACTCTTGACCTAAAATTAGACTTTCATTCATCAACTCTTGAGGACATTCTTCACATTCTACCATTTTTCTTATCTCCTATTTGTAATTCAATTTGTACAATTGACAAAGAAGAAAGACTTTGATCATTGACAACCTCAATTAATGTTTCATTATTGTTCCTTTTCACTTCTGTGTGATGCAATATTCTTGAACTGATTACATTTACTTGTGCCCCAATGTCCAATAAGACTCTAATGTTTCTTCCTTTATATTGCATTTCTACCATTGGTAAATGATCATTTACTATCTCTTTGACAACTAACAAATCATTACTTGTCTGATTTGCTTCAATTTTTCCTTCTTCCAATTCTATCTTTTGCTTCTTGTTCTCATTTCTTCTTCTTTTCTTTTTTGTGTATTTTGTAATCTTCTCCACATGTCTACAAGTAATGGATCCATGTATATCTTTATTTGACATCCACTGATGTAATTTGTCATTATGTCTCCATCTAGTGTTGCAAGTTATACTCCACCACTAGAAGTAATTTCATGAAGAATATAAAGTCCATGTCCTCTTTTTTCTAAATTCTTACTATGTTCTTTTAGAGTACATGTTAGGACTAAATATGCTTCTCATAAATACTTGTTTTTAATATGCATGTCATAGTAAGCCTTTTGTCTCTTTTTTCTTGCACAAATACTCATCATTGCTTGTAATATAAATGCTTTGGATTGTTCCAATTCCATGATCTTGTTAGATAATTCATGTCCTTCCCATGTTGATTGATTTCCTAACTTGAGAGTAGCTATCATAAATTCCATTGATACGACAACATTCATCCCATATACCAAATTGAATGGAGCAGTTCCTATAGATGTCATAGTAAGCCTTTTGTCTCTTTTCTCTTGCACAAATACTCATCATTGCTTGTAATATAGATGCTTTGGATTGTTCCAATTCCATGATCTTGTTAGATAATTCATGTCCTTCCCATGTTAATTGATTTCCTAACTTGAGAGTAGTTATCATAAATTCTATTAGTAGGACAACATTCATCCCATATGCCAAATTGAATGGAGTAATTCCTACAAATGTTTTCTATGCTACTCTATATGCCCATAAACTAGGATGAAGTTGCATATCCCAATGTATTGTGTGTTCTGCTCCAAGCTTCTTCTTCTTCCTTGTGCTATTCGCATGCTTCCCAAGACATCTAACTCCAACACCAGCCACTCATGAATGAGCTAATTCTAACATTTCCCAACATTTATCTTCAGGAAATTCTTAAATAGCCATTTATTCCTCTCCTATATAATTGATTTTTTTATATGCACAAAATTTTTACATATTTCTTGCATATTCCTTGTGTCCATATTCATGGGTTTTATATCTTTCTTTAGAATTTTGCTTCAAGTGTTCCACAATATTTTTACTCCATGTAGGATTTATTTGAAACCAAAATAAATCCTACATTTTGATAGTGATGTGTGTGAACACACTAAGACTGTCAAGGCACCTTTCTCCCTCTCTAGGAGGTTTTTTCCCTCGACTTGTATATATGCCTATACCCTAAAAGGTCACTTATCTTTGTACATTCACTTGGTAATACATTCAATATTGTGTGTTGTGCTCCAAGATTCTTCTTCTTCCTTGTGCTCTTTGTGTGCTTCCACATACTTCAAACTCCAACAATTGGTATCAAAGTAGGTCGTTGCTTCATCTAGGGTGCCATCAACACTCCTCGGGTCAGAGTCTTAGAATCACACGAAAATTGGTGAGTATATTCAGGGCCATTAGGAGTTCAAAACAACTTCTCTATGTGGTGTCAAAATTTTGATACGAGCTTGTTTCATCCTCTGAATGCACTATCATAGAGCCTATGTAGGCAATTTCCTCCTTTTGTGCCACACATATAAACAAGCTTTAGTTCACCAATACAAGCACCTCGAAGTCTACTACATGTTTAGCAGAGCTTGACAAGGTAATTTTGTTCAGTTTTTTGAGATACAATCATTTTTTTTCATCAGGGTATTTTAGTCAGTGCCCATGGCTTAAAGCAATGATGTATTCCATATGTTGGCTATTGAGGACAAGTTGGATGGCACTAATTACCCATTATGGGCATATATGATGCCTCATGTATTGATGGCAAAAGGATTGTGGAATATTTTGTAGGGTGGTTAAAGATGACCTCTTACACTTGCAAATATAATTATTGAAGGTGATACAGATGGCATTGAAAATGACAGTCTTCAAATTCCTATTCGTGTTGTGGTTCTTGCTGTGCCTACTGCAATGTAACTTTGATGGGATGGCAAAGATGCTTAGGCACATACATTGATAGCTTTGTCTATCAAACATGCCATTATCCCTCATATTCACTCATGAAAAATAGCAAAGGATGCTTGGGATACACTTAAAATTTTATAGCATGCAAGAAACGAGGCTCGTGTTGATTACCTATGAAA
This sequence comes from Ceratopteris richardii, assembly GCA_020310875.1. Taxonomy (NCBI): domain Eukaryota; kingdom Viridiplantae; phylum Streptophyta; class Polypodiopsida; order Polypodiales; family Pteridaceae; genus Ceratopteris; species Ceratopteris richardii. The sequence goes on from CM035443.1 coordinate 74,614,226, forward strand.
AATGTTGGAGAGTGAGCATATGAATGAACAAGATTCTATGGACAGTTTTTTGACAAAGATCAAAGATTTGAAAGAGCAGTTGATTTTGACAAATGAAGTCTTGCTAGATAGCTCACTTGTGCAAACCGTTCTTAATGGTCTTTCTGATTCATATCAAAGTTTGGCGTATACTCTTTGGTTGATGATGAAAGGCAATCCAAATGACTTAACATTTGAGGAGTTAGTCTCTGTTTTATTGCAAGAAGATCAGTCTAGGCAGAATCTATGCAGTATGCGTGTTGCAGATCAAGCTTTCTTAGCTAGTTAGAAGGGCAAAGGTAAATGGAGCTCATCTACTAGTAAGCAAAAATCTGCTAGTTCTGCATAGTAAAAATGGAAAGACAAAGATGATAAGAAATTAGAAAAGCAGAAACAATTTAGCAAACACTGTAAAGGAAATGATCACGTCATAAAGAGTTGTCCAAAACTAGTTGCAAAAAGAGGCAAAGAAGAAAGAGGCTGTAATGATTGTTGCAAAGGCCTCTACACCTAAAACAGAGTCTACTAATCTTGTGTAGAATGAAGAAGGGGCGTTTACTATTGTTTGAAATTGTGACCCATCTTCTCATGAAAAGTGTATGTTTGCAGTAGACTCAGATGTTTGGTACTTTGACAGTGAGTCAACCAAACATATTACCTCACAACATAGTCTCTTCAGTTCATTTCAGCTTGTTCCTACATATAATACTATCACATGTGCTAAAAACTCCTCTTATCCTGTAATGGGAGTTGTTAAGATCATTCTGACTACTATTGATGGTAGTTCTTTCACATTGTCAGATGCTTTGTTTATGTCAGGGATTAAGAAAATCGGCTTGGTTGTCAAATTTGTTGAGATCTATCAAATGGTGATGCTATTATTGCTACTGACACTTTATGTCATGGGCTATATAAGCTCATAGACTATGCAAAAATATGTGAATGATTCAACATGTGCAATTTAAGATTCTTAGGCTATCTCATATGCAAGGCTTTGGAATACATGCTTTGGTCATCTAAATTTTGCAAGTTTGCTACACCTATAGAAATCTAAAATGGTGTCCTCTCTACCCAAAATTGAAGCACTTGGTAAACATGTCTGTGAAGGCTGTATTTTGGAAAAAATACAGTGTTTCTCCTTCCCAAAAGATGGTTCAGTTACAATTACTTAGAAATTGTAGCTCGTTCATAATGATATGCGGTCCTATGCAGACACCTTCTTTTGGGAACTACCTTTACTTCGTGACTTCTATTGATGATTTTTCCATGCATGCATGGGTGTATCCATTGAAAATAAAGTTTGAAGTGTTAATGTGCTTCAAACAGTTTTTGGCTTTTGCCTTTGGTTGTCTGGCATAGGCATTACAAAAAATTGGATGATAAAGCAGTAAAATATAGTTATGTTGGGTATAATTTTCAAAGCAAAGGCTGTTGTCTGTATCATCCACATAATAAATGCATTTTGGTTAGCCATGATTTTTTTTTTGTGGGAGATGCAATTTAGCCATTACTTTTATGTACTAAGGAGACATCAGCTAGCTCCAAAGATGTGTATAACACTTTGCTTCCTCTTTTTATAGGTGGATAGTCAAGTGTTGGTCCAAATGAGGCAATTTCTCAACCTTTATAGGTTTCACATGATGATGCAGATCATTCCATTTCTGACTCAGATTTACATGATGCACTTGTTGATGAGAGGGTTGATATAGAGGAGGCAAAAACCATGCCCAAATGGTCGGTGCAAACTTTGCAAGATAGCAAATTAGATGCACCTCTGCCATATCATACTTGTTCAAGCTCTCATAGTGCTTCTTTTGCATCAGATTGCTATGCAATAATTTTGCACATTCAAAGAAGGAAGATAAAGATGAAAAGAAATAAAAAAAGTAGCAATTGTTTTGTAAGTACTGTAAAGGGAATGATCATATCATAAAGAACTGTCCAAAACTAGCTCCTAAAGAGGCAAAGAAGAAAGAGGTTGGAATGGTTGTTGCAGAGGCCTCTACACCAAAAACAGAGTCTGGTAATCTTGTGCACGAAGAAGAATGGGCGTTTACTATTGTCTATAGTTTTGACCCATCTTCTCATGAGAAGTGCATGTCTGCAGTAGACTCAAATGTTTGGTATTTTGACAGAGGGGCGAATAAACATATTACCTCGCAGCGCAGTTTCTTCTCTTCACTCGAGCCTGCCCCTATAGGGAATACTGTTACATGCGCCAACAACTCCTCTTATCCTGTTATGGGAGTAGGTAAGATCATTTTGACTACTGTTGATGGTAGTTCTTTCACTTTGTCAGATGCTTTATTTTGTGCCAGGTATTAAGGAGAACATGTTATCAGTTTCTGCATTAGCCAAGATTGGCTTGGTTGTGAAATTTGTTGATGAGAGGTGTACAATTCATGATCTGTCAAATGGCGATGTGATTATTGCTTTTGGCATTTTATGTCATGGGCTGTATAAGCTCATAGACTATGAAAGATCTGTAAATGATTTGGCATGTGCTGTAAATGATTCTCAGGCTATGTCAGATGCAAAGCTTTGGCATGCATGCTTTGGTCATCTGAAGTTTGCTAGTTTGCTACGCATGCAAAAATCTGAATTGGTGTCCTCCTTGCCCAAACTTGAGGCACCTGGAAAACATGTTTGTGAAGGTTGTATTTTGGGCAAAATGCAACATTCGTCCTTTCCAAAAGATGGTTCAGTTCGAGCTACTCAGAAATTGCAGCTTGTACATAGTGATGTTTGTGGTCCTATGCATGCATGGGTATATCCATTGAAGGAAAAGTTCGAAGTGTTCATGTGCTTCAAACAGTTTTTGGTTTTGGTTGAAAATTTGTTAGCATGTAAAATGGGCACCCTCCGTTCTGATCGAGGGGGGGAATATATGTCTTCTGATTTTAATGCATTTCTGACTGAACATGGGATAAAACACCAATGTACAGTGCCATATACACCTCAATAGAATGGAGTTGTTGAACGAAAGAACATGTAACTCATGGAGATGGCAAGGTGTATGGTCAAGAGTCAGGCTTTACCACATAGTTTCTGGCTTGAGGCTGTCATGTGTGCAGCATATGTACTGAATAGGTGTCTCACTAAAGCGCTGCAGTCTATCACTCCATATGAGGTTTGGCATGATCACAAGCCATCTGTTGCTCATTTGCGTGTTTTTGGTTGTTTGGCATATGCATTAGTGCCTGAACAACATCGCAAAAAATTGGATGATAAAGCAGTAAAATGTATTTTTGTTGGGTATAGTTCTAAAAGTAAAGGTTATCATCTGTATCATCCACATACTAAACACATTCTGGTTAGCCGTGATGTTGTTTTTGTGGAAGATGCTATTCAACCATTGCTTTCATGTACTAAGGAGACATCTGTTAGCTCCAAAGACATGTATGATACTTTGCTGCCTCTTTTTACATGTGGATAGTCTAGTGTTGGTCCCAATGAGGCAACTTCTTAGCCTTTGTAGGTTTCATGTGATGATGTAGATCATTCCATTTCTGATACAAATTTACATCATGCACTAGTTGATGAGAGAGCTGATATTGAGCAGGCAAAAACTATGCCAAAATGGCTGGTGCAGACTTTGCGTGACAGCAAACTAGATGCTGGTACTCGTTTAGGCTCTCATAGTGCCTCACTATGCTATGGCTGCATTTAGTCTGTCTGATGAGAATGAGCCTGTTTCGTTTGATGAAGCACAAAATTTAGAAAATTGGATGGCTGCTATGCAATCTGAATATGATGCTATAATGAAGAATGGTATTTGGTCTTTATGTGACTTGCCTCCTTGCAAGAAGGCCATTGGCACTAAGTGGGTATACAAGCTGAAATGTAAACCGGATGGTACAATTGACAGGTATAAGGCTAGGCTTGTTGCAAAGGGTTATGCACATGAAAGAGGCATTGATTTTGATGAAACCTTTGCACCTACATGTTGTATGACTACTGTTCGGAGCATCTGTGCACTTGTAGCTCATCATGGTTGGAATGTACATCAGTTGGACATTAAAACAACATTTCTGAATGGTGACTTTCATGAAGAAGTGTATGTTTTTCAGCCCCGTGGCTTTGTGCAGAAAGGGCATGAAAACCAGGTGTGCAGGTCAAAGAAGGCATTATATGGTTTAAAGCAAGCACCACGTGCCTGGTATGAGAAGATACATGCCTATCTGATTGCACATGGTTTTGAGAACAATCCAACTGAAAGCACCTTATATGTTAAGCGTACTAATGACGTGCTTTTGATCATTGTTGTCTATGTTGATGACATGTTGCTTACTGGTCCTATTGAGAAGCATATTGCTGATTTTAAGGCTGATTTGCATGTCTCATTTGAGATGTTTGATTTGGGGCATTTGCATCATTATTTGGGCATTCAGTTTATACAAGTTGATGGTGGAATGGCTTTGTGTCAAACGAAATATATTGACACATGTTGCAGAGCTAAAAAGAGCACAAAGCAGAGAAAAAGACGGGACCCAAAATTTTTCCGATTTGGACATCATATTTTTGTATCATAATCATTCTTGTAATATATTTTCCGTTGTAAAGGCACTAGAGGAGTCCTCTAGATGCATACCCGTAGAAGATTAGAGATTTACCCATGTAAAACAGTAGGAAATTAGTCTCTTAGTGAATAAAGTGCAGGTCTCTTGTGTGAAAGGACTATTTTTAGGGCACTAGTATATAAGTCAAATGTGACTCTTTGTAAAGAACTTTTTGCCATTGTGAGAAAGGAGAGCACAGAAATTCGAATTTGTGTCTTCTTCACTATGTATCTTCTTCTTCGTGAGCTTGTATGCATGTGTATTGCTTGGAAAGAGTGCTTGTAAGTGTTGTCTATCCATGAAAGTGTTTATTTGCTATAGGTAAGGTGTGTGCAAAGTGTAGGAAGTGCTGAAGTGTAGGAAAGTATTCCTGCGACTCAGTATTTTGCTCAGAACTTGAAGTAGGAGCGTCGGAATTGAGTGAAACCACTGCCATTGGATGCGTCTTCTCGAGAGCTTCGAAACGCATATGCTATTCGCTATGTTTGGAGCTCGGAGCTGGGAGAAAAGTCCAAAATACTGACGGCTGCTGCACCAAGTATCGTTTCGCCTTGACCAACAGTTGGAGCTTGTTTGGATAAGTCTTTGCCTTATTTACACTCTTTGAGTAGTCCATTTGCATTGATCATCACCTGATTGCATGTCCTCATACACTCGGCTAGGTTTGTATACTCTTTGGATTGATAATTAAAAGCGTGTATTCCCACTATATGCACTTGAGAGGGGATTGAGGTATAGTCTCTTTCTCCGCAAGTCCCTAAGTTGGTACTTAGGTCAACACACTTTTTGGCGACGTTGCCGGGGAGTGACGAATCAAACCGAGGCATTCATGTGATGGTAAGTAGCTTTTTTGCATTGAAGTAAGTGGAGGAGTGGAAATTTTCTCTTCTTTGGTAAGTCATTTTCAGCTGCACTTGCTACTTCTCATTCTTGGAGTGTGTGTAGTGAGTTGTTAGTTTAGGGAAGTGAGTGGAGTGAGTAGAGTAGGAGTAGTGAAAGAGTAGGTCAAGTCATTGGAGTAGGAGTGAGTTATAGATTAGTGGAATTTGTCTTTTTTTGAAGCAAGGAAACCTCAAGTATAAAAGCCAAAAATAGTCATTTTGCAATTCACTTGTTTGAAAGCAAGTATCGTGAGCTCCAGTGTCGAGTATCGTGAGAGCTGCGCCAGAGATCGTGAGTGAGCAATCGGGCAAGCTGGGGTTGCACAGAGCAAGGGGAAGTGACAAAGAGATTATAGGAGCTACCAAGGTAAGCTAACCCATCCTTTTGATCAAAATTTCTCAGCAAATCAATTTAGGAAGGAAAAACGATCTGCGTCAGGTATCGTTTGGTACTGACAGAGGTAAAAAGGAGTGATTTGGGGTGATACAGAGAGTGAGGAGAGGAGAGAGGAAAGAGTAGAGCATGTGTACAACCAAGACTTAGAAAAAATCTTTCCCAAAATTTGTCTAAGGGTCAAGTATCGTTTTGCTCCCGCGGTCGAGTATCGCGATACTTAGCAAGTATCGTTTCGCTCCTGTGGTTGAGTATCGCGATATTTCCCTCCGATCGTGTATCGTTTCATACCGATCGCGATACTTGGTCAGAGATCGTTTTGGCCAGAGATCGCGGATCATGTATCGTTTCGGATTAGAGATCGTTTTGATCAAAGATCGCGATACCTCTCAGAGATCGAGTATCGTTTGGTCTTTACCGATCGCGATACTTGATCAGTGTCGTGTATCGTTTCAATCCGGGTATCGTGTAGCGCTTGGCAAAGATCGCGATACCGGTCAAAGGTCGTGTATCGTCAGGGGCAAGTATCGCTTCGGTCAGGTATCGTGTATCGTTACTTTTGTCGATCGTGTATCGTTTGGTTCAGCGATCGCGATACCTAACAAGTATCGTGTATCGTTTCGCCAGCGATCGTCTGCGAAAGATCGTTTTTTGAGGTATAGTTTTTTGAGAGATCGTGTATCGTTTGGTGGAAGTATCGTGTATCGTCTGTGTTCAAGTATCGAATATCGTTTGGGCCCAAATATCGTGTATCGTTTGGAGTTGAGTATCGTTTGTGCCAAAGATCGTTTGATCAAAGATCGCGATATTCACCAGCGATCGTGTATCACCTGTGCCCAAATATCGTGTATCGTTCTGACCCAAGTATCGGGTATCGTTTCAGCCCAGAGGTCGTGTATCGTGGAATCTGGAGTCAAGTATCGTGATCTGGGAAAAATTCTTTTTCAGTCATTTCCTAGCATAAGTTTTCTAGAAATTCTGACCTTTAGTGAAGAATCCTAGAGGCTAGAGGATTGCAAGGGCTGATCAGAGTTGTTAGGTGGATGAACCTGAGATCCGGAAGAACCCTAGGAAGCCGAAGAAGTGTAATCTCTTCTGTAGGTAGTGTAGCAGAACCAAGTAACCGTTCACATTATTCAGAGACCTCCAGTGAGTCAGAGGAAGAAATTCCCATGGCTTCAGAGGATATGCAGAACACAGTACCCATGATTGGCATGACGTCGATCATTGAGGGAGAGTACAGAACCTCCTTGGAGTATGTGAACACCAACCAAAATGAGATCCCTATTTATTTGGATGGTCTAAACAGATCAGTGGCCAGGTTAAAGAAAGCGTCAGAGGCTTACATAGTGCCTAGACCAGCAGTCAAGTACGTAGGAGGATTTTACATGGACAAAAGAGATATCCAATATGTTGTCACAGAACACCCAGAAAACATTAATGAAATTGGTGAAGAAAATAATGCTTCAAACTTAAATGGAGGAGGGAATGAAGAGCAAGTAACTACACCTAGAGGGAGATCTACGGTTGCTAGGATATGGAGAGGAGACGTGATTCCCCAAGATGACACCTTAATGGATGTATATTTGATCAATGGGATAGAGCATCTTCTTAGAGCACATTCTTCAATATGGGAAGCTGCCCCTAATCCAGTCACCATCTATGAGTTACAAGATCTTGATTTCTCCACCATCATCACATATTTGGATAAGAATCAGAGAAGATATTGGCCCTTAATAGAAGTGGAAAGAGCTGAGTTGAAATATCAGAATATCCCAGTGTTTCCCCCTAGGGACCAAGCCACTACTTCAGGAAATCCACTTGGAACATCCCATAATGATTCATACCAACAGTCGGGCCAAACACGACAAACACAACAAACTCAAATTCCAGTCAGACAACCTGTGCAGTTCGCAATGCCTGCAAATAACCCTAATTACCGACCTCAACCAACTATTGACCCAAGACATGGAATTCATGCTCCAGTCAGACCGTCGGTAGTAAGAGGACCAGGCATACCAATAGGAAGACCAATTTTTCCAGTAATGCCTAGACCACCCGAAGCAGGAAGAAGATTAAGGCCAATTCAAGTGGCCAAATGCATGAGAAATCACTATGATGGCTCTAGTGAACCTTACAATCATATAGCGGAATTTAAACAAGTAATCAGAGCCGAACAGGTAGAAGACTTTTTGATTCAATATGAGTCCTTTGGCCTTACTTTGTCAGACACAGCGTTAGCATGGTTTCAACCATTGGACCCTAATACTTTTCAAAACATGGAGCAAGTATACCAAGAAATGATTGAGGAATTCACTAAGTCAGGAATTAAAAACAATTCTTCATCATTGATCCATAGCTTCAAGCAAGTCCCTACCGAATCAGTGAGATTAGCTGCAAGAAGATTCAAACAGTATGTGGACAGATGCCCAGTAGAAGAGAGACCTACCCAAAATAAAATGGTGTCATTATTTTTGGAAGGATTGTTGAACGGATCTTTGAGATCATTGGTATATGTAAAAAGAGTTCAGACTTTGCAAGAATGCATGAAGGAATGCATAGATCTAGAAGACAACCTAGCAGAGGACCTGAAAATACCTCAAAGAAGCTTGAAAAGTGAAGATTCGGCCAGTAACACATCAATCCCTAAAAACAATGTAGAGGAAATAGCCGATTTGGTAGCAAAGAAGTTGAACGTTCAAGGACAGAGGAACTACCCCGATAACCCTATGAGAGTACCCATGCTCAGAAGATGTATGCAGTGCGGAGGTGATCATCCTTCTCACTTGTCTACTAGGGGAGTACTCCCACCACCTGTTTATGCTTATAATAGACCCACCGTCCCAGGATCTCTACAATATTGTAGTATAGAACAAAAATATACAAATCACAGTACAGAAAATTGCCCTTACAATAGGCAAGTGAGACCAGCACAGCCATACATGAGACCTTATGGATACCCTCAGAGAGACCAGGGAGGTGAAGCCTTTAGATATCCCACTTATCAGCCGCAGGCACCAGTGCCACGACCATATGCGTATCAGGGATACACCCAACCACAACCTGTACTAGGACAACAACCGCCCCATCCTCAGAACGTTGTCCCAGTCAAGATTGCTCAACCTGAAGAAAACCTAGAGAGAGCAATAGTCCCAGCCACACCTTTGGTTGGTAATGAACCATATGACTCATCTTATGACCATAGTCAAGGAGCATATCCCAATTATGAAAGCTCAATGATGGAATATGGACAACTGTATGAACCATATGCCTATGGCATGGAAGTATCAGATAGTTCATATGGATATGAGCAGGACTATGTGTCATTAATGTACACAGCTCCTAGAGCAACCATACCACCCCGACCCATGAACAGACCGCCTGTACCCAGAGGACCATGTTACAGATGTGGAGGTGATCACTATATCAGAGAATGCACATTGCCAAACCCACCACCACCACAACGAGTCTAGGAAGGCTACTGTAGTGAGTGTGGTAAGGAACACCTTTTCCGAGACTGCCCCAAGAATCCCAACAAGGTTACATCTAACGTGCAAATCAATGTAATAGAAGTAATTGAATCATCCGGGAGTGATAAAGAGTACACAGTACCATTGAAAGCAATAACAAGAGCCAAAGCTAGAGAGACCCCAAAAAAACCAAAAGAACACAATCAAAGTGACCTAGAGATGAATACACCCACACCACAGAGAGTTGAAGACTCGGAAGAGTCTGAGAAAAGTGTGGTAAGTAAAAGAACCCAATGATGGAAGAACCGTAGAGATAGGATAAAAGAAAAGAAATTACTGCAGAAAAAGGAAAATGAGAAGAACGAACAGAAACCAAAAGAAGAACCGAAGAGAGAAGAAGGAAACAAAAATGAACAGTACAAAAAAGAGGAGGTAGGATCAGTGTTAGCAGACCCTATGCCTGAAGAATTAGCCATGTGGATTCAGGCATACAAGGCACGAATAAGAGCAGGACCTACCATAGAACAACATGAGAGGGAATATCCAAGAGGCGACTTAGAAAAAGAAAGACTGGAGATCTACACGAAATTGATAGAAGTTGCACAACAGACCTTAGAAAAACCTGCATCGCCTTTACCCAATACCCGAATTTCTGAAGGAGAATTCCAAGAGTGTGTAAACACTCATGAAAAGCCTGAAGTAAGTAGAACACAGAATGACGAATGTGGTATTGAGAGAAGGGAAGGATCCATAGTTCCCGAAGTAGAAGGAGAATGGACTAAAGATCTATGGGCACGAGTTCAAGAGGACAAATGGAAGAAAGTGGAAGGAATTGAACCACCCTTTGAAGAACTAGAAGCAGGAGATGAAATAGAGGGTTCAATACCTGAACTACATTCAGAGGAAATTTTACCGATGGATGCAAGTAACCAAGGAGAGGAAGATGTAAATGAACTGCCCAATTACACAGGGGAGTACGAACACAATTCAGAATTGTATCGTATTCCCTCAATGAGGAAACGAGAAAAGAACCCATCAGTCCAAACATCTGAGATCATACAACGCCTTAGAGAGGTAAAAATCCCTTGTACCCTAACATTCGAAGAACTGTTGAAGGTAAAACCACATTTGAAGGAGAAATTATTCAATCAATGGGAAGTCAAGGAGGAAAAGAAAGAGATAGAAGACGAAGTAAACACAGTGAGAATTCCAGTGGATAAGGTAGGAGACTTTAGTGAGGGAGATGAAGGAAATACCTGCCTTCCAATTACTCATAGGGGTTACACTACCAAAGCCATCTTAGATTCGGGAGCTGGTGTTGGTATTGCTACCAAAGAAATTTGGGAGAAATGGGGAAAACCAGCGTTAAGACCAACACGCATGAAAATACAAATGGCAGACGGACATACAGAAAGACCCTTAGGATTGTTGGAACGAGTAGTTTTCACTACGTGTGGAGTGGAATTCGAACACACTCTAGCAATATGTCACTTCGAAAGGCCAAGCAATTATGAAATGATCCTGGGAAGGCCTTTCATGAGACAGTTAAAGGTCGTGCAAGATTGGGGAAAAGATGCTGTATACCTACAACACGCAGGAATCACCACTAGAATAAACCTACATACATACACTTATCAAGATGTTCCACCTCTACAATGGAATCAAACATTCATAAGGAGGAAGACGATCAATCAATTCATAGTGTAGGTTCTAGTGATCAATCTTGGATGAACGAGGACACTCATCTATGGATATGCCAAGCTGCAAAGAAGGAAGAGGAGAGAAGAAAAGGATGGCAACAGAAACAAGGAATAGCGAGGTCTGTACAAGATCCAGCTTACATGCCACAAGTATTTCCGGATGAAGAATTTGAACCACACGGTTGGATGGAAATTTTAGCGACCCTCGATGTCTGTGTAAACGAAGAAGTAGTGACCATGAACGAATGTATCGATGAGGAGGGTTATGATGTGAGCCTGTATGTGGTAGTCCTTCAGGAGGCGGAAGAAGGAGAAGTGATCGAGAAAGACTGGAAGGAGGACTACGAGAGCATTGAAATGGAGCCCAAACCAATGGATCTAGGGAATAGTACCACCAACATAAATATCACAGCTAATGAAAAACACTAGGAACTCACACAGAAGGGGGAATTAGAATTTGAAAGATAATCAGAAGATGAAGAAAATAAACCCCAAGACCAATTTGAGGTACCAACTCACTTTAAAAAATATGAAGTGGAGGAGAGAAAAATCGCTATTCAAATGCCAAAAAGAGAAGCACAGCCTGGAATAGCATATGATAATAAGGAACAAACCAAGAAGATAGTAGTAACTGTAGAAGAAGGAGAAGAACGATGTACCTTCATAGGACAGGATGTCTCATTAGAGGAAGAACAAGAGTTAATTCGTCTCATAAGAGAATATCGGGATGTCTTTGCTTGGACCTATAAGGACTTGAAAGGAGTCGACCCTTCTATATGTGCGCATAAAATCCCCATGACATCCGAAGCCAAACCTTCTAAACAAAGACCATATACTTACAATGATGTGTATTCAACAAAAATAAAGGAAGAAATAGACAAGTTACTAGATGCTGGATTCATATACGAAATTGAGCACACGGAATGGGTGTCACCTTTGGTGGTAGTACCGAAAAAGAATGGAAAGTTAAGAGGGTGCATCAATTTGAAGAAAGTAAATGCCGCGACAATAAGGGATAGTTATCCTTTACCAATCACGGATCATCTCTTGGAAAGGGTGGCAGGAAAGGAAGTCTATAGCTTTCTGGATGGCTTTTCAGGGTATAATCAGGTAGCTATTGCTCCTGAGGACCAACATAAAACAGCGTTCGCAACTGAATGGGGAGTATACGCCTTTAGAGTCATGCCTTTTGGTTTAACTAATGCCCCGGCCACCTTCCAAAGATTGATGTGTCATGTATTCAAAGAATTCCTAAGAAAAAGTATGGAGGTCTACGTGGATGATCTTTGTACTTATTCAGCTATACGATCAGAACATATCCATGAGCTAGAAAGGATCTTTGCTAAATGTCGACAATATTGAGTATGCCTTAACCCTGAAAAATGTGTCTTCATGGTTAGACAAGGGAAAATATTAGGACATATTGTCTCTAAAAACGGAATCTCAACTGATGAAGACAAAATTAAAGTAATTCTGGATTTACCAAGACCTAAGACGGCTAAGGAAGTTCAAGCATTTATGGGACATTGTGGATACTATCGAAGATTCATACATATGTACGCCATAATTGCTAGACCTCTTTATGCATTATTGACTCTATTTAATTGGACCGAGGAATGCGAGAGAGCCTTCAATGAGTTAAAGAAGCGATTGAGTTCAGCACCAATCCTTCGAGTCCCTAACTGGAATAAGCCGTTTCACATTCATGTGGATGCTTCCAAGTTTGCCATTGGTTGCATCTTAGCTCAACCTGCCGATACGGGAAAATTAGACCACCCTATAGCCTATGCTAGTAGACAATTAAATCAAGCAGAATGCAATTATACTACCACGGAGAGAGAAGGCCTAAGGATGGTGTACGCAGTTAAAAAGTTCAGACATTACCTGTTGGCAAACAAATTCAAATTCTTCATTGATCATCAAGCCCTACTGTACTTAGTCAACAAGCCTTGTAATACAGGACGACTAGTACGATGGTTTTTATTGCTAATTGTTGCAGAGCCAAAGAGCGCACAAAGCAGAGAAAAAGACGGGCCCCAAAATTTTTCCGATTTGGACCAGATATTTTTGTAACATATTCATTTCTGTAATATATTTCCCTTGTAAAGGCACTAGAGGAGTCCTCTAGATGCATTCCCATAGAAGAATAGAAGCTTACCCATGTAAAATAGTAGGAAATTAGCTCTTAGGGAATAAAGTGCCGGTCACTTGTGTGAAAGGACCATTTTTTAGGGCACTGGTATATAAGTCAAATGTGACTCTTTGTAAAAGACTTTTTGCCATTGTGAGAATAGAGAGCACAGAAATTCGAATTTGTGTCTTCCTCCCTCTTCATCTTCTTCTTCGTGAGCTTGTATGCATGTGTATTGCTTGGAAAGAGTGCTTGTGAGTGTGATCTATCCTTGAGAGTGTTTCTTTGCTGTAGGAGAGGTGTGTGCGAGGTGTAGGAAGTGCTGAAGTGTAGGAAAGTATTCCCGCGACTCAGTATTTCTGTCATAACTTGAAGTAGGAGTGTCGGAATTGCGTGAAACCACTGCCATTGGATGCGTCTTCTCGAGAGCTTCGAAACGCATATGCTATTCGCTATGTTTGGAGCTCGGAGCTAGGAGAAAAGTCCAAAATACTGACGGCTGCTGCACCAAGTATCGTTTCGTCTTGACCTACAGTTGAAGCTTGTTAGGATAAGTGTTTTTCTCATTTTCACTTTTGAGTAATACTTTTGCATTGACCATTACGCATTTGCATGTCTTCATACACTCGGCTAGGTTAGTATACTCTTCGGATTGATAAATTAAAAGCGTGTATCCCCACTATATGCACTTGTGAGGGGATTGAGGTACAGTCTCTTTCTCCGCAAGTCCCTAAGTTGAAGCTTAGGACAACACACTTTTTGGCGCCGTTGCCGGGGAGTGACGAATCAAACCGAGGCATTCGTGTGATGGTAAGTAGCTTTTTTGCTTTGAAGAACTTGGAGGAGCGGAAATCTTCTCTTCTTTGGTAAGTCATTTTCAACCGCACTTGCTACTTCTCATTCTTGGAGTGTGTGTAGTAGGTTGATAGATTAGGGGAGTGAGTAGAAGAAGTAAAATAGGAGTGAGTGGAGAGTAGAGTAGGCTTTAGGTTTGTTCAAGAATTTTCATTTTTTAGTAAGCTAGGAATTCCCAAGTATAAAAGCCAAAAAATTTTTCATTTTCAAGTTACTTGTTGAACAAGTATCGTGGAGAGCTGCATCGAGTGTCGTGTGAGCCCAGCGGTCGTTTTGAGGCAAGCAAGTAATAGAGGAGAGTTCTGTGCAAAGGAGTTGGACCAAGAGATCATGGGAGCTTCCAAGGTAAACTAAACCACCTCCTTGCTCAAAAATTTCAGCATTTCAACCTAGGAGAAGGAAAAAAACGACCTGCGCTGAGTGTCGTTTGGGCATTCAGGGGGTTAAAAGTAGTTGTTGATTGATACAGTGGGTAGGGGTAAGAGAGAGAACCTAGGAGAGAAAGGGGGAAACATCCAAACCTCAAAAAACAACACAAAAATTTGAAAAAAAGGGTCAAGTATCGCTTTGCTCCTGCGGTCGAGTATCGTTTTACTCCTGCGGTTGAGTATCGCGATATTTCCCAGCGGTCGTCGATCGTTTTGAGAGATATCGTAGATCGTTTCAGATAGAGATCGTCTCGCTAGAGATCGTTTCAGCCAGCGGTCGTAGATCGTTTCAGATAGAGATCGTTTTGATCAAAGGTCGTTGGTCGTGTATCGTTTGCCAAGTATCGTGATCCAAAGATCGCGACACTTGTCAAAGGTCGGTATCGTTTCAGATAGGTATCGTCGATCGTTTCCAGTGAAGGTCGTAGATCGTTTCTATCCGAGTATCGTGTATCGTCTAGTGAGAGATCGTGTATCGTTTCAACGAAGTATCGCCGATCGTTTCTCTCAGAGATCGTCGGTCGTGTATCGCTTTTTGCCAGAGATCATTTTGCTAGAGATCGTTTGGTCAAAGATCGTTTTCTAGCGATCGTTTTGATCAAGTATCGTTAGACCCAAGTGTCGATTTCCAGCGATCGTTTTGATGAAGTATCGTTTGTCAGCGATCGTTTTGGGTCAGAGGTCGTAGATCGTTTTGTTGAGAGGTCGTGTATCGTTCCCAGTCAGAGATCGTTTGGGGAAAGGTCGTTTTCCAGCGATCGTTTCACCCAAGTATCGTCTGTCAGCGATCATTTTTTTCAGAGGTCGTGAGAGTCAAGTATCGTGACTTGGAATTTTCTTTCAGTCACATTCCAGCCTAAGTTTTCCTAGACTTCTGAGCCATAACTTAGAACTCTAGAGACTAAAGGTGGACAAGAATCGTTTAGAGCTCTTAAGTGAATGAACTTGAGATCAGGAAGAACCCTAGGAAGCCGAAGAAGTGTAATTTCTTCCGTAGGGAGTGTTGCCGAACCAAGTAACCGATCACACTATTCTGAGACCTCCAGTGAGTCAGAAGGAGAAATCCCCATGGCTTCCGAGGATATGCAAAACACTGTGCCCATGATTGGCCAGATGTCCATCATTGAGGGCGAATACAGAACTTCCTTAGAATATGTGAGCACTAACCACAATGAGATTCCTATCTATTTAGATGGTCTAAACAGATCAGTGGCCAGATTGAGGAAGGCTTCAGAGGCCTGCATAGTGCCAAGACCAGCAGTCAAATACATAGGAGGACTGTACATGGATAAACAAGACATTCAATACATGGTCACTGAACACCCGGAAATCATTAATGAGCGTGGTGAGGAAAATGACACTTCAAGTTTAAATAGACATGGAACTGAGGAACAAGTAACAACTCCTAGAGGTAGATCGACAATTACTAAACTTTGGAGAGGAGACTTAGTCCCCCAGGATGACACTCTAATAGATGTGTATTTGATCAATGGGATGGAGCACCTGCTCAGAACCCATTCCTCTATTTGGGACGCTGCTCCTAATCCAGTTACCATCTATGAGTTACAAGATCCTGAATTCCCCACCATCATTATATATTTGGACAAAGACCACAGAAGATATTGGCCAGTCACTGAATTAGAGAGAGCTGAGCTGAAATATCAGAACATTCCAGTGTTCCCCCCAAGGGACCAAGCAACCACTTCACGGAACCCACATGGAACTTCTCAATATGACTCAAGTCAACATTCGGGACAAACACAACAAACTCAACAAACCCAGATCCCCATCAGACCTCATGTGCAATTTGCAATACCTGCCACTAATCCTAATTACCGGCCACAACCAGCTATGGACCCAAGACAAGGAGTTCGTGCTCCAGTCAGACCACAGGTAGTACGAGGACCAGGCATACCTATAGGAAGACCAAATTACCCTGTAATGCCGAGACAACCTGAAGTAGGAAGGAGACTAAGACCGATTCAAGTGGCCAAATGCATGAGAAATCATTATGATGGCTCGAGTGAACCCTATAATCATATAGCAGAATTTAAACAAGTAGTTAGAGCCGAGCAGGTAGATGACTTCATGATTCAATATGAATCCTTTGGCCTCACCTTGTCAGACACAGCCCTGGCCTGGTTTCAGCCATTGGATCCAAATACCTTTCAGAACATGGATCAAGTGTATCAAGAAATGATTGAAGAATTTACCAAGTCTGGAATCAAGAACAATTCTTCGTCATTAATCCACAGCTTCAAGCAAGCTCCAACTGAGTCAGTCAGATTGGCTGCCAGGAGATTCAAGCAGTATGTGGATAGATGCCCCGTAGAGGAGAGACCAACACAAAACAAGATGGTATCATTGTTCTTAGAAGGACTATTGAACGGAACCTTGAGGTCATTAGTGTACGTGAAGAGAGTTCAAACTCTGCAAGAGTGTATGAAGGAATGTATAGACCTAGAGGATAACCTTGCAGGAGACTTGAAAATACCCCAAGGAAGTGTGAAAAGTGAAGAGTCATCAAATAGCACATCGAACCCTACAAACAACATTGAGGAAATTGCTGACTTGCTAGCAAAAAAACTGAATATGCAAGGACAGAGGAATTATCCCACCAATCCTATGAGAACGCCTATGCTTAGAAGATGTATGCAGTGCGGAGGGGATCATCCTCCTCACTTGTGTACTAGGGGAGTAGTCCCACCACCTGCCTATGCTCCTCATAGACCCTCTGTCCCAGGGCCACTACAGTATTGCAGCATAGAGCAGAGATACACAAATCATAGCACGGAGAACTGCCCTTACAATAGGCAAACCAGACCCACCCAGCCTTACGTGAGACCATATGGATATCCGCAGAACCAGCAAGGAGGAGAAGTTTTCAGATATCCATCATATCAGCCGCAGGCACCAATGCCACGACCATACGCATACCAGGGATATACACAGCCTCAACCAGTGCTAGGACAACAACCGCCCCACCCTCAAAACGTTGTCCCAGTTAAGATAGCACAACCAGAGGAAAACTTAGAGAGGGCCATAGTGCCGGCAACGCCTTTGACTAGCAGTGAACCATATGACTCATTTTACGAACCTAGTCAAGAAATATACTCAGGTTATGAGAGCTCAACAATGGAATATGGGCAACAATACGACCCATATGCTTATGGCATGGAGAAGTTGGAGAGTTCGTATAACTACGAGCAAGATTATGTACCATTAATGTACACAGCTCCTAGAGCAACCATGCCACCTCGACCAATGAATAGACCACCTGTACCTAGAGGACCATGCTACAGATGTGGAGGTGACCACTATATCAGAGAATGTACATTACCTAACCCACCACCACCACAACGAATTTGGGAAGGTTACTGTAGCGATTGTGGAAAGGAACATCTTTTCAGAGATTGTCCTAAGAACCCAAACAAAGTCACATCTAACGTACAGATTAACGTGATAGAGGTAATTGAATCGTCCGGGAGTGATAAAGAGTACACTATACCTTTAAAAGCCATAACGAGAGCAAAGGCTAGAGAAAGCCCCGATAAAACCGAAGAAAATAATCAAAGTGACAAAGAGGGAAATACACCCATCCCTCACAGAGTAGAAGACTCAGAAAAACCAGAAAAAAGTATCATCAGTAAACGATCCCAAAAATGGAAGCAAAGGAGAGACAGGATAAAAGAAAAAAAGTTAGTGCAAAAGAAGGAAAAGAAAAAGAGTGAACAGAAATCAACAGAGGAATCACAAGAGGAAGAAGACAATAAAAAGGAGAATAAAAAGGAGGAGGTAGAATCGGTATTAGCAGACACAATGCCTGAAGATTTAGCGATGTGGATTCAGGCATACAAAGAGAGAATTAAAGCCGGACCTACCATAGAACAACATGAGAGAGAATATCCGAGAGGTGACCTAGAGAAAGAAAGATTGGAAATCTGCAGAAAATTGATAGAAGTTGCCCAACAAACATTAGAAAAACCCACATCACCATTACCAAATAACCGAATTTGCGAAGAAAGATTCCAAGAGTGTCTAAATAATCAGAAAAATCCTAACGTAAATAGACCTCTGGATAATGAAATTGGTGTTGAAAGAAAGGAAGGATCCATAGTCCCTGAAACAGAAGGAGACTGGACTAAGGATTTATGGGCGAGAGTTCAAGAGGACAAGTGGAAAAAAGTAGAGGGAATGGAACCGCCCTTTGAAGAACTGAAAGCAGAAAACGAAATGGAAGATTCAATACCTGAACTTAATTCAGAAGAAATTTTTCCAATGGATGCAAGTGACAAAGAAGCCGAAGACGATGTAAAGGAGCTACCTAATTACACCGGGGAATACGAGCACAACTCAGAATTGTATCGCATTCCATCAATACAAAGACGGGAAACGAATCCATCAGTTCAAACATCGGAAATCATACAACGCCTTAGGGAAGTGAAAATCCCATGTACCTTAACATTCGAAGAATTGCTAAAGGTAAAACCACATCTAAAGGAAAAATTGATCAATCAGTGGGAAGTCAAGGAGGCAAAGAAGGAGGTAGATGACGAAGTGAAAACGGTGAGAGTTCCAGTGGATAAAGTAGGAGACTTTAGTGAAGGAGATGAAGGAAATACATGTCTACCAATCACTTACAAGGGTTACACGACCAAAGCCATATTAGATTCAGGAGCTGGTGTAGGCATTGCTACCAAAGAAATTTGGGAGAAATGGGGAAAACCAGCATTGAGACCAACACGTATGAAAATTCAGATGGCCGATGGACATACCGAAAGACCCTTAGGATTGTTGGAACGAGTAGTCTTCACTACGTGCGGAGTGGAATTCGAGCATACCTTAGCAATTTGTCACTTTGAAAGGCCGAGCAACTATGAGATGATCTTGGGAAGGCCATTCATGAGACAGCTAAAGGTAGTACAAGATTGGGGAAAGGATGCAGTGTACCTACAACACACAGGAGTCACCACTAGGATCAACCTACATACGTATGCATATCAAGATGTACCACCTCTGCAATGGAATCAAATCCATAAAGAGGAAGACGATCAATCGATTCATAGTGCAGGTTCTAGTGACCAATCCTGGATGAACGAGGACACTCATCTATGGATATGCCAAGCAGCAAAAAAGGAAGAAGAGAGAAGAAAAAGTTGGCAGCAGAAACAAGGTGTAGTAAGATCGGTACAAGATCCAGCTTATATGCCACAAGTATTTCCAGACGAAGAATTCGAACCTCATGGTTGGATGGAAATCTTAGCCACCCTCGATGTGTGTGTAAACGAAGAAGTGGTAACTATGAACGAATGTATTGACGAGGAGGGTTATGACATTAGCCTGTATATGGTAGTCCTTCAGGAGGCAGAAGAAGGAGAAGTATTTGAGCAAAACTGGAAGGAGGACTACGAGAGCATTGAAATGGAACAAGAACCCATGAATTTAGGAATTAGTACCACCAACATGGACTTCACTGCCAATGAACAACATGAGGATCTCGCACAAAAGGAAAAATTAGAAGTTGAAAGGGAGTTAGAAGATGGAGATAATAAGCTTCAAGACCAATTTGAGGTACCAGCTCATTTCAAAAAATATGAAATAGAAGAGAGGAAGATTGCTATTCAAATGCCTAAAAGAGAGGCACAACCGGGAATAGCATATGATAATAAAGAGCAGACCAAGAAACTAGTTGTAACCATGGAAGGAGGAGAGGAACGATGTACTTTCATAGGACAGGATATCTCAGAGGAAGAAGAACGAGAGTTAATTCAGCTCATAAGAGAATATCGGGATGTCTTCGCTTGGACTTATAAGGATTTAAAAGGAGTAGATCCATCTATATGTGCGCATAGAATCCCCATGACTTCCGAGGCCAAACCTTCCAAACAGAGACCTTATACTTATAATGATGTATATTCAGCCAAGATAAAAGAAGAAATAGATAAGTTGTTAGACGCTGGATTCATCTACGAAATTGAGCACACGGAATGGGTATCACCCTTGGTAGTTGTACCAAAGAAAAATGGGAAGTTAAGAGTATGCATCAATTTGAAAAAAGTGAACTCCGCCACCATAAGGGATAGCTATCCCTTACCGATCACTGACCATCTCTTGGAAAGAGTAGCAGGGAAGGAAGTTTATAGTTTTTTGGATGGCTTTTCAGGGTATAATCAGGTAGCCATTGCTCCTGAGGACCAACATAAGACTGCATTTGCAACTGAATGGGGAGTATACGCCTTTAGAGTCATGCCTTTTGGTTTAACGAATGCCCCAGCTACGTTCCAAAGACTGATGTGTCATGTGTTCAAGGAATTTTTGAGAAAGAGCATGGAGGTATACGTGGATGATCTGTGTACATATTCAGCTATACGATCAGAGCACATCCCTGAACTAGAAAAGATTTTTGCCAAATGTCGACAATATCGAGTATGCCTCAATCCAGAAAAATGTGTCTTCATGGTGCGACAAGGGAAAATCTTAGGACATATTGTTTCTAAGAATGGAATTTCCACGGATGAAGACAAAATCAAAGTCATTTTGGATTTACCGAGACCGAAAACTGCTAAAGAAGTTCAAGCATTTATGGGACATTGTGGTTACTATCGAAGATTCATACATATGTATGCCATAATTGCTAGACCTCTTTATGCATTGTTAACTCAATTCAATTGGACCGAAGAATGCGAAAAAGCTTTTAATGAGTTGAAGAATCGATTGAGTTCAGCACCCATTCTTCGAGTCCCTAACTGGAATAAACCGTTTCATATTCATGTTGATGCTTCCAAGTTTGCCATTGGTTGCATCTTAGCTCAACCAGCGGATATAGGTAAATTAGACCACCCGATAGCCTATGCCAGTAGACAGTTAAATCAAGCTGAACGCAATTATACTACTACGGAGAGAGAAGGCCTAGGAATGGTTTATGCCGTCAAGAAGTTTAGACATTACTTATTGGCAAACAAATTCAAATTTTTCATTGATCATCAAGCTCTATTGTACTTAGTCAACAAGCCTTGCAATACAGGACGTCTAGTACGATGGTTTTTATTGCTAATGGAATTTGATTTTGAAGTAATAGTCAAGAAAGGAAACACACACATAAGGGCAGATCATTTATCTCGCATGACCCATGGAGAACCACCTATAGGAGTTCCTGATGATCTGCCAGACACTTATCTCTTTAACCTGGAAGTATGTCCTCAGTGGGCAGAAAAGTTGATCCCGATACTCACACATGGACCTAAAGATGGGATCACGCCAAACCGAAAGCAAGATCTCTGGAAGACGAAGAACCTTCACATTATTGCGGGAAGTTTGTACCACCAGGATTCAAGCGGACTGTTGATGAGATGCGTGGAAGAAGGGGAACAAGAAATGTGGCTTCAGAAAGCACACATAAACCAATGGAACACTCATTTGAATGCAAATGGAACATGGCAAACACTCAAGAGATTCGGCATATATTGGCCAACCATGCAACGAGATGCACATCATTATGTGTCAAACTGTCAAACCTGTCAAGAACAAATCCCAGGAGAGAACTCTACGTTATGCTATTCTACAATAGCACCTAGGTGGAGCATGCCTTTAGTAAAGTTCTTGAAAACTCGAGAGTACCCTGACGGAGCTACCCTAGCAAGAAAACGTGCTCTTGAAGAACAGAGCAAAGATTACGTCATCCTAGGAAAACAACTCTTTAAACGTGGAAAGGATAACCAACTAAGGTTGTGCATTCATGAGAATGAATATCTCTCAGTATTAGAAATGGCACACGCAGGAGCTGCGGGAGGACATTTCTCAGCAGATAGAACGGTCAAGATGATTCTCTTTGCAGGCCTGTGGTGGCCAACTCTACATATGGACGCAGAGACATACGTGAGAAGCTGTGAAACATGTCAGAGAGCAAAATATCCTATTAGAAGAGATGACATGCCTTTAAGACCCATGGTTTGTGCAAGAGCATTTACCAAATGGGGAATTGACTTCATAGGACCTATCAATCCACCTGCGAAAGGATCACATGCGGAATACATCATAGTAGCCACTGATTACTTGACTAAGTGGGTAGAAGCAAAAGCCACTAGAAAGAATGATGCTCAAACTACAGCAAAATTTCTCTTTGAGCACATATTCACACGCTTTGGACTACCGATCGAGATAGTGAGTGATCGAGGAACTCATTTCTTAAACGAAGTCATTGAATCGCTAATGAATGAATTCTTAGTGATTCATAAAAAATCAGCCCCTTACCACCCTCAAGCTAATGGACAAGCTGAAAGTTCCAACAAAGTACTTTGTACTATATTGACAAAGATTGTCAATAATGGAAGGTCAGATTGGGACAAACAATTGCATCACGCAATTTGGGCCTTCCGAGTGGCTTATAAAACGGCTATTGGAACTACACCTTTCAATTTAGTGTATGGGCAAAATGCAATTTTGCCAATTGACTTCTTAGTGCCTACATTAAAAGTAGCCCAGCAATATGAGTGGAACGGTCATGAATTGTCTCAGCAATTAGACCAAATAGAAAAGCTGCATGAGACTAGATTGCAAGCAGTAGCAGGCATCTATGCCGCTAAACGGAGACAAAAGGCATATTATGATGCACATATAAAAGACAAGGGACTGAAAGAAGGCGATTTAGTCCTAGTATACACACTCAAACAGCATGCAAAGAAACTACAGAAACGTGGATATGGACCTATGATCATAAATCGAATCTCCACTAGTGGTGCAGTCAATCTCGCCACACTAGACGGAGATATTCTTCCCAACTACATCAGTGGTTGCAGAGTGAAAAGATTTATGGAGCCTCTAACGGATCAAATGTTAGCACGACTCTTAGGAGCTCAGAGTAGAAAAAAGGAAGAAGAACGCATACGCGAAGAAGCGAGGCAAGAAGCCCTAGAACGTATCAGAAAACGGAAAGAGTGGATGAGAGAAAGAGACGAGAGATATCGAGTAGGAGAAGAACTCATCCCTATGGCTAATTTTAGAGCCACAGAGAACTCTGGACAACAAAGAAGACAACCTTATTTGAATCTGGGGGCAGGACGAAAAGAGTACCACTTAGTGGATGCTCTTATAGACACAGGAGCAGCAATAAGCTGTATTAGATTTTCCTTGTCTCAGAGACTTAAAGAGGAGTTACGGCCATCGAAGGCGCTGCTAATTGGAATAGGAGGAAAAGTTACTCAATGCATAGGTGAGATCACTTTACCTTTACATATGGGGAACAACACAATGGAGCAGAGACTTTTAGTATGTCAGGACCAGGATTTGCTTGAAGATGTGGTGTTAGGCCAAGATTGGATCTACGAATATGAGGTAACAATTCAATTGGCTTTAGGATACATCTCTGCCAGAATAGGACCTCGTGAAGTATATAGTTTGCTAGACGAACGACCACCCAAAGCTGCTATTATAGAGCCAGAAGTTCATCCTAATGAACAAAGTCATGATTGTATGTTCCCTAGCAATATAGGAACCCCATCGTCAAGTACTTCATGTGAAAATACTGTGAGTCCTGTGTGCACTCCACCCTTGAGTTTAGAGAGTCACAAGAGTGCACAAGAACATGAAATCAAGCACAGAGAACCACAAAGTCCAAGAAAAAATATTCCTCTGCAAAACGTGAAGTCTACAACCGTGAAAGTGTACCCCATTCCACATTCTACACGAGCTTGGATAAGAAAGGACCAAAAGAAGGCCTATCTTCAGCAACAGAAAAGTCTTCGACAGCAGCATGAGCACTTGTATAAGAAGACAAAGAATTTCGGACACTTTCAGCAACCACGACTCAAGAGTATATGGATCCCAAAGAAGCTGATAACTGCACAACCTGATCGAACCAAAATTTGGGTCCCAAAGTCACATACCCAAAGGACGACCATCCCAAACAAAGAACATCCTCAGAAGAGCTATCATAATCACATTGGTCAACAGACACATCCGACGAGGGAAAGGACATATTGGAGGAAGAAGGAATCTCCAAATGCAATACAAACCGACTTGAGATTCCCAAAACAGAATCAGAAGACATACAACCGAAAACGAACAGCATTCATCAAGAAGGGGGAGAATACAGTACGTCGCACCCAAGTGAAGCAAATATGGATGCCGAAAGACAAGACAAGCTGCATACATCGGGCAACTACTTCCAATTGCACACATGAGGAGTTGCCAAGATCCAAAGTATGCATGATAGGGCCACATTACAAGGCCAAGCATTCGGCACGTCCTTCTTCTATTTTCGGATAGTCATGCACATTTTCCCTTTGGAAATAGGAGAGCACTTGTACATACTTAAAATATTACTCCAATAACAATTCACTAACCGCTTCGGCTATGTACTAACTTTTATGTTTTCTTTCAGCAAAAAAATATATAAAAATACATGAAAAATTCAGGTATTACCTTTCTCACACCCACGGGAAAGGGACGACACCATGCACTCGGAGCAACATCGAATTAATAATCAACATATGGAGGAGGATTTCTGAAAAAATATGGATACTAATACATCCTCTATATTGAGTGCAGATGACATCTTCTGACTCAGAAGCTACACAGCAGGAAGAGGAACTACTTCTTCCATTGGGGTCAATAACCAAGGTCAGAGGACATTGGTTTCGAGATGACCAACCTATCTCGGAACTTCTATTCATGGCAACCATCAAGATTATGGACAGGGACCACTATTTCCCTATTATGTCACAGGATTTCAAGACAATAATACAAGGGTTACCACATATCGAAGAAGTATGGACTCAAGCTGGCATTGAAGCATTTTTGAAGATACCTATATGTGTACCCGACTTCCAAAGATGTACACAAGTAATGAATACTATGCAGCCGGCTGCTACAAAGATTTCGGTTCCAGAAGCAAAGGTTTTGGACAAGGTGGGCAAATGGAAGACCATTCAATTCACTCATGAATTGATCAATAAGACCTTTGGATGGAATCAAGAAGGCATTACCAATGTCAAAGAGGAATGCCACGACCCCAAGAAGAGATCATTCCTGGAGATTAACAGAGTGGATATTGAAGATGCAGTACGTTTGGTACACCAACACTTCTGTTTTCCTGGCATGAACAGATACACTGCACCTCAGAAAATTGTAGTACAACTCCTATCGCATGCCATGAGACAGATAGGAAACAAAGTGAATCTCACAGGTTACGTACAAGAGCGATTGTTTGAAGCTCAGAAGAAATGGGGGCAAAAGAAGTTCCTGAACGGTGGTTCAGCTTTGACCTTATTGATATATGAAGCCCTAGACATGAGACACTGCTTAAGAGAGATGCCAACAGCAGAAGGACTAGCAAGGTATGCAAAATCCGCTTCTGTCCCTAAGAAAAAGAAAGCAGCAGTTGTAGTGGAAGAGGCCGGAACCAACACACAGAAGCCCATGAGGGGTACAAAACGCTTGCGAGAAGAAGAAGCCCAAGCAACACCGCAGTCCAAGAGAACACATCTCTTGCCTAAGGTCACGACGGCTCAAATGCCGATTTCAAAAAGAGACTTGTCTGCTGCCCTCGAGCAAACACACCAGTATATGCAAGGGCAGGTAAATCTAAATGTCCAAGGACATCAATATAGACAAGCGAGTCAAATTCAGCAAAAACAGAGTAAAGAAACACCTCCAAAACAACCTGGAAGATACCAAGAATTGGGCATCGATGACTCAAGTACGAATACGGAATCCAGTCCTGAGAAAGACACGCTAGATACTGATATCAGGACAGAAACCTATGAAGAGGAAGGACCGGAATTCAATCAAATGGAAGTGACACCGGACAGCCAGAAGGAAAAAGAAAAGAAGATGGATGATGCTCAGGAACAGGAGCATGTCATTCAATTGAATGACACTACCAAAGTAAGCATCAAGGAGGACACAACTACTGGGGTTACACATGTCAAGATACCTATTAAAGAGGAAGAACAAACCCCAAAGAATATGGATGCGGGAGAGATCCCACAAAAAGAACAAACAATAATCGAGGTGCCTGATGACACACCTCAAGCACAGGATGAAAACATGAGGGCTGAGCCACGGATACAGCTTCAAATCAGGCAGCCCCATGATACCACTTTACACATTGCCCAAGGCAAAGACGTGACTACAGGAGAAGAACCTTCAATACCGAAAACATGGCTCAATGTGGATGTAACTCAACTAAAACCTGTGGTAAAGCAAATGATCCAGACAGCCATGGACACCCAGCAGCAAATGATGGATACAGATGCTGAATATGATCAAGCACGAAGAGAAAAAAATCAGTTTCAACTCATGAGCGAACAGTTATCGGCACAGCTAATTGCAGCACAAAAAGAAGTGGCGAACAAAAATACTGAAGTGCTAGCAATTAAGACACAATATGACGAATCCATTGCCCAAAATCAAAAGTTGCTTACACAACTAGAGGAGTTGCAACAATTGCACAAAGCAAGCGAGGCTGAGAAAGAAAAAATGAAGATGCGAAGTGTGCTATTAGAGCAGCAACTCAAGCTATATCTCGAAGAGAACGACAGCCTGCGCGATAGGAATAAAGAATTGATGAAATCTTTATTATATGATCAACCACTGATACAACAAGGCCCCGCAGAAACTAAAGAACAGGAATTAAAAGACCAGATAGCAGAGTATGCTAAATTGCTACAACAAGCTAAGGAAGTACAAGAAGAATCAGAACGGCGGCACGATCAAGAAATGAGTGAGCTCAAAAGGCAGCTGAATTCAGCACAGGCCAAATTGGTACAGAGCTACAGTGAAAACATGGATCACGTAGCTGACATAGGTAAGGAGCTCCTAGCCACTAAAGAAAAACTCGGTGAAGCCCTGCAAACGATAAAAGAAAAAGAAGAATGCATTGAAGAGCTACAGAATCAGCAGAAAGGTAAAGAACCGATCGGGACATCAGTAGTGCCAGAAAAAGAACATCCTACTGACGAGGTAGAGGTAAGCCCTCTATCTCAACCGATCTATCATTCTCCAATGCATGAGCAGATGGCGGATATGCATGATGATCATCCAATGCCATACACTGCAGAAATAAGTCAGAAGGAACGGGCACTAGTGGTGTCCCGATTGACGGAAAGTTTTGAGAATGACGTCATCAAGGTCATGAAGGAAGCCAAAATCAAAGGTAAAGACTTGGAGAAGATCATAAAGCCTTTCAACATTCCATATGGACTGTTGAAAGAGAAAACAAGGCAATATATAAAGAAGGTTACACACAAAAGTCCGGATCAGTAGCTTAATTTCAAGAATGATACATTCACGTACACTCAAGCAGAGTTTGAAGCTGCACAGCCAGTGTGGAGGAGAAAGTTTTTGGAGAAATATCCCACACTACGGGTGCACTGGGAGGCCGCACCTTATTTATTACAGGTAAACCCTTCGTTTTGTCCCATACCACGCAGAAGGGTTGCAACAGAATTTTTGGCTTTACAACGCAGCGGCAATCTTAATAAACAGTGGCTAAACTATCCGATGTTACCTAGCCCGCCACATAATTATTTGCCAACCGAGGATTATATGATCAAAACCATAGAATTTTGGTTACAAAACTATGCGACAGTACCAGATTTAGCAGTTAAGATGACAAATAAAATACTTGGTATGCTACTTACAGTTCTGAAGGTTTTCAAACATGCGGCATATACATTTCTGAACTTCATCGGCATTAATCAAGGAACAGATATACTCATTTTTGATCTATCAGTAATGCCGAGCCGCCCCACAATAATGGCATATTATTCTAGACTCATGTTTTTGCCAAGTCCATACATGCAAATATTTGAAGAAGCATTTTTTACAGGATTTTTTGAAATAGATTCAGAGGTATTTTTGAAGATGTCATCAAATCTGAATGCCAGACTTGTGGCATATGAATTAAGCTTCTTCGCAGATCATAGACAACCGCCGAACGATGGAGTCAAAGCCGAACAATGGAAACAGATCATGATACGTGAAGCTAATCTGCTAAATGATACAGAGCAACAAGTATACAGAACATACGCCCGGCGCTTCTCAAAGCCTGTCGGGGACGACAGAGTTCAGGAGGGGGGCAGTGTTGAGGGCGAGACGAGTAAAAAGAGGAAAAAGAGAAAGCAACGAAAGAAACAGCTTCACTAAAGGGCAAATTTGAAGATAGATAAATGTAAAGATACATCTCTGCAGGAAGCCCCGCAGGGGCGCAACACCCATCTCTGCACAGAGCCCCGCAGGGGCACGCACCAGGCTACAAAGCTAAACCCCGGGGTCCAGAGGAGTGGATTTTTCAAACATCAGAGTAGGACCAAAAGTTAGAAAGGGGTAGAGGCTGAAAAGTTGAAGAGGGTGACTAAGAATAGCACATTCCTAGTCACTGGTGGCGTGCGTGGCAACCCAAGTCAACAGGCAAGGCGACTACATCAGGCTCTCGAGTAGTAGAGCTTGAATCAAGAAGGCCATCGAATCTGCATGTCTGTTTAACTGCAGACAATACTGACCACAGGGCGCGTGCGCGAAGCAAAGTCTGTCAAAGGAAGCGAAGTCTGTCAAGGGACGACAGAGGCGAAGAGGGGGAGAGTGTTGCAGAGCCAAAGAGCGCACAAAGCAGAGAAAAAGACGGGCCCCAAAATTTTTCCGATTTGGACCAGATATTTTTGTAACATATTCATTTCTGTAATATATTTCCCTTGTAAAGGCACTAGAGGAGTCCTCTAGATGCATTCCCATAGAAGAATAGAAGCTTACCCATGTAAAATAGTAGGAAATTAGCTCTTAGGGAATAAAGTGCCGGTCACTTGTGTGAAAGGACCATTTTTTAGGGCACTGGTATATAAGTCAAATGTGACTCTTTGTAAAAGACTTTTTGCCATTGTGAGAATAGAGAGCACAGAAATTCGAATTTGTGTCTTCCTCCCTCTTCATCTTCTTCTTCGTGAGCTTGTATGCATGTGTATTGCTTGGAAAGAGTGCTTGTGAGTGTGATCTATCCTTGAGAGTGTTTCTTTGCTGTAGGAGAGGTGTGTGCGAGGTGTAGGAAGTGCTGAAGTGTAGGAAAGTATTCCCGCGACTCAGTATTTCTGTCATAACTTGAAGTAGGAGTGTCGGAATTGCGTGAAACCACTGCCATTGGATGCGTCTTCTCGAGAGCTTCGAAACGCATATGCTATTCGCTATGTTTGGAGCTCGGAGCTAGGAGAAAAGTCCAAAATACTGACGGCTGCTGCACCAAGTATCGTTTCGTCTTGACCTACAGTTGAAGCTTGTTAGGATAAGTGTTTTTCTCATTTTCACTTTTGAGTAATACTTTTGCATTGACCATTACGCATTTGCATGTCTTCATACACTCGGCTAGGTTAGTATACTCTTCGGATTGATAAATTAAAAGCGTGTATCCCCACTATATGCACTTGTGAGGGGATTGAGGTACAGTCTCTTTCTCCGCAAGTCCCTAAGTTGAAGCTTAGGACAACACTAATGGAATTTGATTTTGAGGTAGTAGTCAAGAAAGGAAATACCCACATAAGAGCAAACCACTTATCAAGAATGACCCATGGAGAACCACCCATAGGAGTACCAGATGATCTGCCAGATACGTACCTTTTAAACTTGGAAGTATGTCCTCAATGGGCAGAAAAATTGATCCCTATACTTACACATGGACCTAAAGATGGGATCACACCAAACCAAACCCAAGACCTCTGGAAGACTAGAAACCTTCACATCATTGCGGCAAGTTTGTATCACCAAGATTCAAGTGGATTATTAATGAGATGCGTGGAGGAAGAGGAACAAGAAATGTGGCTTCAGAAAGCACATGTAAACCAATGGAAAACTCATTTGAATGCAAATGGAACGTGGCAAACACTCAAGAGATTTGGCATATATTGGCCAACCATGCAAAGAGATGCACATAACTATGTATCAACCTGTCAGACCTGTCAAGAACAAATCCCAGATGAGAACTCTACCTTATGCTATTCTACAATAGCACCAAGATGGAGCATGCCACTGGTAAAGTTCTTGAAAACTCAAGAATACCCAGACGGAGCTACTTCAGCAAGGAAACGTGCACTTGAAGAACAAAGTAAGGATTATGCCATTATAGGAAAACAACTTTTTAAACGAGGGAAAGATAACCAATTACGAATGTGCATTCACGAAGACGAATATCTTTCTGTTTTAGAGATGGCTCATACAGGAGCTGCAGGAGGGCACTTCTCTGCAGATAAAACAGCAAAAATGATCCTCTTTGCTGGAATGTGGTGGCCAACTCTACATCAAGATGCCATGACATATGTGCAACGATGTGATACTTGCCAACGAACCAAATATCCAATTAGGAGAGATGAAATGCCACTTAGACCCATGATGAGTGCCAGAGCTTTCACGAAATGGGGAATAGACTTCATAGGACCTATTAGCCCACCAACGAAAGGATCCCATGCCGAATATATAATTGTAGCCACAGACTACCTGACCAAATGGGTTGAAGCCAAAGCAACCAAGAGAAATGATGCAAGAACCATGGCCAAGTTTCTCTTTGAGAACATTTTCACTAGATTTGGACTACCAATAGAAATTGTGAGTGATAGAGGTACGCACTTTGTGAATGAAATTATAGAAGCTTTATTGAATGAATTCTTGGTAATTCATAAGAAATCAGCTCCTTATCACCCACAAGCCAATGGACAAGCCGAAAGTTTGAATAAAATCTTGTGTACAGTTCTCACTAAAATTGTTAACAATGGTAGATCAGATTGGGATAAGCAGTTACATCATGCTTTATGGGCATTTCGAGTAGCCTATAAAACTGCCTTAGGCACTACTCCTTTTAACTTAGTGTATGGACAAAATGCTA
This sequence comes from Ceratopteris richardii, assembly GCA_020310875.1. Classification (NCBI taxonomy): domain Eukaryota; kingdom Viridiplantae; phylum Streptophyta; class Polypodiopsida; order Polypodiales; family Pteridaceae; genus Ceratopteris; species Ceratopteris richardii. The sequence goes on from CM035443.1 coordinate 74,645,523, forward strand.
TTTTGCCAATTGATTTATTAATTCCCACTCTGAGAGTAGCAACTACTTACGAGTGGACAGGACATGAACTATCAGCTCAATTGGATCAAATAGAAAAACTTCACGAAACTAGGTTACAAGCAGTAGCAGGTATTTATGCTGCTAAACGACGACAGAAAGCCTACTTTGATGCGCACATTAAGGACAAAAATTTGAAGGAAGGAGATTTAGTTTTGGTATACACCTTGAAACAACACGCTAAGAAGTTGCAGAAGAGAGGATATGGTCCATTAATCATTAATCGTATATCTACAAGTGGAGCCATCAGCTTAGCAACCTTAGATGGAGATGTATTACCGAACTACATCAGTGGATGTAGAGTAAAAAAATATCTAGAACCATTGACCGAAGAAACAATGTCTCGATTAATCAAAGGAAAGAATAGACGCATAGAAGAGGAAAGGATACGAGAAGAAGCGAGACAGGAAGCCCTAGAACGAATAAAGAAACGGAAAGAGTGGATGAGAGAGCGAGATGAGAGATATCGACTAGGAGAAGAACTCATCCCAATGGCTAATTTTAGAGACAATCAAAGCGTAGGTTCACAGAGAACGCAACCATATTTAAATTTGGGAGCAGGTAAAATGGAGTATCACTTGGTGGATGCTCTCATTGACACAGGAGCTGCTGTAAGCTGTATCAAGCTTTCTTTGACCTAAAAACTCAAGGAGGCAGTACACCCATCGATGGCACAGTTGATAGGAATAGGAGGAACGATTACTCAATGCATAGGTGAGATCACCTTACCTCTGCATCTTGGCAACAACACCATGGAACAAAAGCTATTAGTGTGTCATGATCAGGATTTACTTGAAGAAGTAGTGTTAGGTCAAGACTGGATTTACGAATATGAGGTGACCGTCCAATTGGCTTTATGATACATCTCAGCCAGGATAGGACATCGTGAAGTATTCAGTCTGCTAGACGAACGACCAATCAAATCTGTGAGCATAGAGCAAAAAGTTCATTCCAATGAACCAAGTCATGAATGTATGTTCACTAGCACTATAGAAACACCTTCATCAAGTACTATATGTGCGGACACATTGAATTCTGATTGCACACAATCTTCTAGTCTAGCAAGTCATGAGAGTGTCAATCTATCTGAAACCAACCTCAGTGAAGCACCATGCCAAAGAGAGACTAGTCCTCTGAGTAATTCAAAATCTGTACCTATTAAAATATACCCTATTCCATACTCTAACCAAGCGTGGATAAAGAAAGATCAATTGGAGGAGTATCTTCGACGACAGAAGCACAACCGACATCAGAACAACCAATCACATAGAAAAACAATTCAGTCGGAACAACGAAGTCATCGACGAACTGCTACAATATGGATTCCAAAGAAAGTAGTAGCTGCTCAACAGGATCGTTCGCAAATCTGGATTCCTAAGTCATACGCTCCAAAAAAACTAAGCCGAAATGATGATCCTCAGCACAAGAAGAACCAATGTGGTCCACAGGCAAAACAGCCACAAAAAGGGAGTTACTGGAGAAAAAAGGAGTCTGTAATGGCAACCCAAGCCATTCTGAGATTTACAAATCAGATAGAGCAGACATACAACAAGAAGAAAAGAGCCACATTCACCGGAATTGGGCGACCTACAACAAGGCCCAGCACAATGAAGTAGATTTGGATACCTAAAGACAAAATAAACGGCATGCATCAACCAACTACTTCCAATTGCACACATATGGAGCCTTCAAGACCCAAAGTATGCATGATAGGGCCACATTACAAGGCCAAGCATTCGGCACATCTTTCTTCTATTTCAAGATAGTCAAGCACATTTTCCTCTTGGGAAATAGGAGAGCACTTGTACATACATTAAGAAAATTACTAAAAAAAAAAAAAAATCGCTTCGGCTATAACCTAACTTTTCTGTTTTCTTGTTCAGATGAAAATATAAAAATACCTAAAAAGGTGGAAAATCCAGGTATTACCTTTCTCACACACACGGGAAAGGGGCGACACCATTCACTCGGAGCAATATCGAGCTTATCACAAACAAAGAAAGGAGGATTTCTGATAATATATGGCAACTAATTCATACTCTATATTGAGTGCAGATGGCGTCTACTAATTCTGAAGCTACACAAGAGGAAGAGGTCCAGCTTTTCCCACTCGAGTCACTTAAAAAAGCAAGAGGACACTGGTTTCGGGATGACCAACCAGTGTCAGAACTCATTTTCATGGCAACTATCAAGATTATGGATACAGATCACTATTTTCCAATCATGTCATAGGACTTCAAAACAATAATACAGGGATTACCTCATATTGAAGATGTATGGACACAAGCAGGCATAGAGGCATTTCTAAAATTGCCTATCTATGTTCCATATTTTCAGAGATGTGCACAAGTAATGAATACCATGCAACCTGCAGCTACAAAGATATCAGTTCCAGAAGCACGAGTATTGGATAAAGTCGGGATTTGGAAGACAATTCAATTCACACACGAGTTGATTAATAAAGCTTTTGGATGGAATCAAGCAGGAATTACTAGTGTCAAAGAGGAATGTCATGACCCGAAGAAGAGATCCTTCCTGGAGATTAACAGAATAGATATTGAAGATGCTGTCCGTCTTGTGCATCAACATTTTTGCTTCCCCAGTATGCACAGATATACGGCTCCACAAAAGATTGTAGTACAACTATTATCACATGCCATGCGACAAATAGGAAACAAAATTAATTTAACAGGGTATGTCCAAGAAAGGCTATTTGAAGCCCAGAAGAAATGGGGCCAGAAGAAGTTTTTGAATGGCAGTTCTGCATTAACATTATTGATATATGAAGCCCTCGAGATGAAAAATTGCTTACGGGAGATGCCGACCTCAGAAGGGCTAGCCAAATACGTAAAATCCGCTACGGTCCCTAAGAAAAAGAAAGCAGTTGTTATGGTTGAGAAAGCTGGAACGAGCACACAAAAACCCATGAGGGGTACAAAGCGTCTACGGGAGGAGGAAGCCCAAGCTACACCACAATCAAAGAGAACTCATCTCTTACCAAAGATCACGACGGCTCAAATGCCTATTACAAGGAGAGATCTTTCTGCTGCCCTCGAAGAAACACATCAGTACATGCAAGGGCAGGTAAACTTAAACATTCAAGGTCATCATTATAGACAAGAAAGTCAAGAGAAACAACAACGGAGTCCAGAGAAGACACCAAAACAAGCTGGAAAATACAAAGAACTAGGGATAGATGATTCCAGTACCAATACGGATTCCAGCCCTGAAAAAGATACCTTGGATACTGATATAAGGACAGAAACTCAAGAAGAAGAATGGAATGAGATCGATCAATTGGAAGTGACGCCGGGGAATCATGAAGAAAAGGAACAGAATGTAGAAGATTCCATTGAACCTGAGCATGTCCTTCAATTAAATGATACTACAAAGATCAGCATCAAGGAAGCTCCAACAACTGTTACACATGTAAAACCACCTATCAAAGAGGAAAGCCACACTCCGGTGAACATGGATTCGGAGATACTACACAATAAAGAACAAGTTGTGATCGAGGTGCCGGATGACACACCTCAAGAAAAGCAAGCAAACATGGGGGCTGAGCCAAGGATCCAGCTTCAGATTAGGCAGCCCCATGACACTACATTACATATCGCACAGGGCAAAGATGTCAATACCGGCGAAGAACCAAACATTCCAGAAACATGGCTGAATGTAGATGTCACTCAGCTGAAGCCGGTAGTCAAGCAAATGATTCAGACGGCCATGGACACTCAACAACAGTTGATGGAAATAGATGTCGACTATGATCAGGCAAGAAGAGAAAAGAATCAATTTCAAATCATGAGTGAGCAGCTATCGGCACAATTGATTGAAGCACAAAAAGAATTGGCAATCAAAAATATGGAGGTGCTGGCAATCAAGCTACAACATGATGCATCCATCTCTCAGAATCAACAACTGCATACACAACTAACAGAGTTGCAAAGATTACACGATGCGAGCGAGGCTGAGAAAGAGAAAATGAAAATGAGAAGCATGTTATTAGAACAACAACTCAAGTTGTATATGGAAGAGAACGACAGCCTCCGCAACAGAAATAAGGAATTGATGAAGTCTTTGTTATATGATCAACCAATCGTACAACAGGAATCCACAGAAACCAAAGAAAAAGAATTAAGAGATCAGATCTCAAAATATGAAGAGTTACTAAAGCAAGAACAAGCAAAGATAGAGGAATGGAAGAGCCGATACACCAATGAAACCAATGAATTGAAGAGTCAATTACAAAAGGTGAACGCCAAATTGATACAAAGCTACAACGAAAATATGGATAACATAGCTGACATTGGTAAAGAATTGCTGGCCACTAAAGAAACACTCAGAGAAGCCATGCAAGAGGTAAAAGAGAAAGATGAATGCATAGCACGACTAAAGACTCAAATGAAAGAGAAAACACCGATCGGGACACCAGTAGTGCCGGCTAAGGAAAATCCTACTGACGAGGTAGAGGTAAGTCCTCTATCTCACCCGATCTATAATTCTCCACTACATGAGCAGTTGGCCGACATACATGACGAACATCCAATGCCCTACACTGCAGAAATAAGTCAGAAGGAACGGGCACTAGTGGTGTCCCGATTGACGGAGAATTTTGAAAATGAAGTCATCAAGGTAATGAAAGAGGCCAAGATCAAAGGTAAAGACCTGGACAAGATCATGAAGCCGTTCAATATTCCATACAGACTCTTGAAAGAGAAAACAAGACGTTATATAAAGAAGATTACACAGAAGAGTCCAGATGAGCAGCTGAATTTCAAACACGACACGTTCGCATACACTCAAGCAGAGTTTGAAGCTGCACAACCAGTGTGGCGACAGAAATTTTTGGAGAAACATCCCACACTACGGGTGCATTGGCAAGCAGCGCCATATGCATTCCAGGTAAACCCTTCATTTTGTCCAATCCCACGCAGAAGGGATACCAGCGAATTTTTGGATTTGCAAAGAAGCGGCACTATAAATAAGCAGTGGCTTAATTACCCTATGCTTCCGGGCCCGCCACATAACTACTTGCCAATGGAAGACTATATGGTCAAAACCATAGAATTTTGGCTACAGAATTATGCGACAGTACCCGATTTAACTGTCAGAATGACCAACAAAATACTTAGCATGATTCTTACAGTTTTGAAGGTATTCAAGCATTGGGCCTACACCTTTTTGAACTTCATAGGTATTAATCAGGGCACGGAAATCCTCATTTTTGATCTATCAATTATGCCTAGCAGACCAACAATAATGGCATATTATTCCAGATTAATGTTCTTGCCAAGTGTATATATGCAAACGTTTGAAGAAGCTTTCTTTACCGGATTTTTTGAAATTGATTCCGAAATCTTTTTGAAGATGTCGTCCAATTTAAATGCCAGACTAGTAGCATACGAGCTTAGCTTCTTCGCAGATCACAGACAGCCACCCAATGATGGTGTGAAGGCAGAACAATGGAAACAGCTCATGATAAGTGAAGCCAATCTGCTAAATGATACAGAGCAAAGAGTATATAAAACATATGCCCGTCGCTTATCAAAGCCTGTCGGGGACGACAGAGTCCAGGAGGGGGGCAGTGTTGAGGGAGAGTCAAGTAAAAAGAAGAAAAGAAGAAGACAACGAAAGAAGCAGCTTCACTAAAAAGAAATATATGAAGATATATCTCTGCAAGAAGCCCCGCAGGGGCGCATTAACCATCTCTGCACAGAGCCCCGCAGGGGCACACACACCAAGGAAAAGCAAACAGGCTCAAAGCAATACGACAGGGTCAGATGTGTGCAACCAGGACAAATCAGAGGACCAAAAGTTACAAAGGGGTAGAGGCTGAAAAGTTTAAGAGGGTGACTAAGAACAGCACATTCCTAGTCGCTGGTGGCGTGCGTGGCAACCCAAATCAACAGGCAAGACAAATGCAGCAGGCTCTAGTGTAGTAGAGCTTGAATCAAGAATAGGCCATCAAAGCTGCATGTCGGTTTAACTACAGACAAAACTGACCAAGGGTAGCGTGCGGAGGAATGAAGTAATTAGCCAACGAAAAGCTCAAGCCTGTCAAGGGACGACAGAGACAAAGAGGGGGAGAGTGTTGCAGAGCTAAAAAGAGCACAAAGCAGAGAAAAAGACGGGACCCAACATTTTTCCGATTTGGACATCATATTTTTGTATCATAATCATTCTTGTAATATATTTTCCGTTGTAAAGGCACCAGAGGAGTCCTCTAGATGCATACCCGCAGAAGATTAGAGATTTACCCATGTAAAACAGTAGGAAATTAGTCTCTTAGTGAATAAAGTGCCGGTCTCTTGTGTGAAAGGACCATTTTTAGGGCACTAGTATATAAGTCAAATGTGACTCTTTGTAAAGAACTTTTTGCCATTGTGAGAAAGGAAAGCACAGAAATTCGAATTTGTGTCTTCTTCACTCTGTATCTTCTTCTTCGTGAGCTTGTATGCATGTGTATTGCTTGGAAAGAGTGCTTGTAAGTGTTGTCTATCCATGAAAGTGTTTATTTGCTATAGGTAAGGTGTGTGCGAAGTGTAGGAAGTGCTGAAGTGTAGAAAAGTATTCCCGCGACTCAGTATTTTGCTCATAACTTGAAGTAGGAGTGTCGGAATTGAGTGAGACCACTGCCATTGGATGCGTCTTCTCGAGAGCTTCGAAACGCATATGCTATTCGCTATGTTTGGAGCTCGGAGCTGGGAGAAAAGTCCAAAATACTGACGGCTGCTGCACCAAGTATCGTTTCGCCTTGACCAACAGTTGGAGCTTGTTTGGATAAGTCTTTGCCTTATTTACACTCTTTGAGTAGTCCATTTGCATTGATCATCACCTGATTGCATGTCCTCATACACTCGGCTAGGTTTGTATACTCTTTGGATTGATAATTAAAAGCGTGTATCCCCACTATATGCACTTGAGAGGGGATTGAGGTATAGTCTCTTTCTCCGCAAGTCCCTAAGTTGGTACTTAGGTCAACACAACACATTATTGCAGTGTTTTGGCCTTGAAGACTGTAAGTCTATTGCCACTCCTATGGAGACACGTTTATGATTGAGTCTTCATGATGCTGGAGATGCATTTGATGCTGTTCTCTATCAACAAGCTATTGGATGCTTGATTTACTTATGCATTACTCGGCCATATATTTAGTTTGCTATCTCACGGATGAGCAGGTTTATGCATTGCCCAGGAGTCAAGCATTGGCAGGCACTTAAGCACATCTTTCGCTATTTGAGTAGTACTCGGCTACTTGGGTTGTTTTATCCCAAGGGGGGATCACTATCGCCAGATTTGCATGCTTTTTCTGACTCTGATTGGGTTGGTTGCTATGACACTCGTGTGTCCACTAGTGGCTTTCGCTTCATGCTTGGTAGCTCATGTATATCTTGGTTGAGCAAGAAGCAGCCTACTCTAGCCACTTCCAATTGTGAGGCTAAGTATAAGGCAGCTTTCACAGCGACTATTGAGTGTGTGTGGCTCATACACCTTATGGCTGATTTGGGTGTTGGTCAGACTTCTGCCACCACCATCTTCACTGACAGTCAGAGCACATTGGCAGTTGCGAGGAACCGTATGTTCCATGCTCGCACTAAGCACATTGACGTGCATTATCACTATGTCAGGGAGAGGTTCTCTGCTGTGGAGATCAGCTTGGCATATGTGCCCACACAAGAGAACATTGCAGACCTTTTCATGAAGGCTCTGCCTAGGGAGAAGTTTGAAGCTTTTCGCAAAGCTTTGGGCTTACTTCCTTTTGTGGAGTGATTTCCACATAGCTTGGCACTTCCTTATACATGAGTGCCAACTCCTTGTTCACTGCATCACTCCCAGGGGGGATTTGTTGATATATTTAGGTAATGATGTGTGTGAACACACTAGAACCGTCGGGGCACTTTTTTCCCTCTTTAGGAGGTTTTTTTCCCCCAGCTTGTATATACGCCTATTGCCCTAATGGGCTACTTATCTTTGTACATTCTCTAGTAATACATTCAATATTGTGTGTTTTGCTCCAAGCTCCTTCTTCTTCCATGTGCTGTTCGCATGCTTTCACAGACGTCTAACTCCAACAAATAAGCCCCTCATGCTTGGCATGTAAGGATTCTTGATTACTTAACCACCATTGGATTTTCTATGTGTGATGCAAATCATTCATTATATATAAGGAAGGGTGATGATGGCATCACGATTATGGATATTTATCTTTTTTTTTTTAATAAAAGGAAGTTCGGCCTTAGCCTAATCTCCCGGACTTTAATTAAAATAAAGAGAAAAAAAAAATTACAAGTGACTGGGACTAGTGCCCATGGGACCCCCCAAATCCCACAATGTAGGGGAGGAGTATGGCAAGCTAGAGGGCATTACAAATGAGGCGGATAAATTTATCATCACCCTCATGTGGGACCCATTTGGGTTTGAACTTGTTGTTTTCGAGGAGATAAATACAGTGATGTCTAAACGGTGGAGATCTCTTATCTCGAGAGATTCTTTTACCTAGGAGAAACAAGGATTTCTCGATCGACCATTCCTTAGGAGTTTGGCCAAAATTGACAGCACATCGCTCCCTCCAAATCTTCTAGAGACTCTCACCTCTGATGGCATTCCAAAACCTCGATGAGCAGCCGACCGCCTCACCCAACATCACCTGTTGCCAGTTGATTTGGTTCGTGAGTCTCAATACTCGGGTCACATGACGCCAGATAACTCGGGACTTGGGGCAATCAAAGAACATGTGAGCTAAATCTTTGATGCACCGATGGCAATGCTTGCACCATGGCGTGAGCGGTCCCATGCTAAACATCTGCTTTGAAGAAGAGTCCATTCCTCAAAGGTAACTCTAAGTCTCGGATCCAAATCTTCGAACCTAATCCACTGGTTGGTCTCTTGTTTCCATAGTTGTTTCCACTGTTTGAACCCCTTGTTCCATAACCGCTTTGCAGTTTGGAGGTTCCAAGACTCCACCCCCCTAATGCAGTTGATTGTAGGAGGTGATAATGAGAAAGCATTAAAGAGGTAAAACAACTCCTTATGCATGAACTTGACATGAAAAATCTTGGTGTATTGTGTGATTTTTTGGGCATTGAGTTTATACATATAGAAACATTTATATGGATGTCGCAAGGGCAATGTGCCTTGAGTATGGTACAAAAGTATGGTATGGCTAATTGTAAGCCAATCTCTATGCCATTAGATCAAAATTTGAAGTTGGATACTACATTAGGTGAAGCATTGGAAAATGGTACTATGTAGGAGAAAATTATGGAAGTTTCATATATCTCACAATTACAAGGCCTGATTTAAGCTACACGATTGGACTTGAAAGTCAATTTATGTAGGTTTCCAAGAAACTGAATTTGGATGGTCTGAGGTGCACTCTATGTTATGTGGATGCTACTTTGGATTATGCATTATTTTATGAACTTGGTGTAGATTTGAAGGTTCATGGATACACCGATGCAAATTGGGCTAGTAGTATTCCAGATACAAGATCTACTAGTGGCTTTTTATTCTCACTTGGGGTTGTAGCTATTACATGGAGCAACAAGAAGCAACTTAGTATTGCTTTGTCGAGTATAGAGGCTGAGTATAGAGGTGTTGCAATGGTAGAATGTGAAGAATCATGGTTAGAGGTGCTAGTTGCAGATTTAGGTGTGGAAGTGCAAAAGCCAATCATCATCTATTTTGATAATCTTAACAAGAATCAATTAGCATGAAATCCTATTTTTCACGCTAGAACAAAGCATATCGAGGTACACTAGCACTTCATCAGAGAGAAGGTATTAGAAGGTGATATTGATCTTGTTTATGAGGAAAGATGAGCAGATTGCTGATATTTTCACTAAAGCACTTGGAGCAGAGAATGCTTGGATTAGAGGCCATGATGTTGAGCTTGAGGGGGAGTGTTGATATATCAAACTCAACATGGAATGATCGAGGATGAATGTATCACTTATTCATTTCTTTGACATGCATAATGGTCTCTCCACTATATATCAGGGATACTTTAGTGAGCTTTACTAGATTCATCTACTGAGAATGATGGCACACTTTTTGCTTGCTAGCTCACTCATTCGCAGACATTGGGTTTTTCCTTATGTATTATTCTTTATATATTACATTAGTTGTGTTGTTGTATTAGGTCATTCTTGTACATTCCTTTTATGAAGTAGGAGAAGAAGAAGAAGATTATTCTTCCTTGCCTCAATCTGTGTGTGCTCCTCTTTGAGCATGAAAGTGTGTGAGTGATGTCTCTTCCTTATCTCCTTCCTCGTGACACAACTGAAAGCACAAAGCATGCAAATTATGTGCTTCTGATCATTGTTGTCTATGTTGATGACATGCTGCTCACTAGTCCTAATGAGAAGCATAATGCTGATTTTAAGGATAATTTTGATGCCTCTTTTGAGATGTTTGGTTTGGGGCGTTTGCATCACTATTTGGGCATTCAATCTATGCAAGTCGATGTGGAATAGCTATGTGTCAAACAAAATATATTGACACATGATTGTGGCGTTTTGGCTTTGAAGATTGCAAACCTATTGCCACTCCTATGGAAATAGGTTTATGATTGATTCTTCATGATGATGGAGATGCATTTGATATTGTTCTCTATTAGTGTGCACTTAAGCCAAAATGTCTTAGGGACTTATGATAATTGAGACTATACCCCAATCACCAACAAGTACATATAGTGGTGGATCAATATACATTTAATTTATCAATCTGTGAAGTAGACGTATCAAGTGTATGAGGACATGTACATACATAATGATAAATGAAGTGCATGTGCAAATAATGCATGTAAATTAGGACTATCTACTTCTCGCATCACCTTCCTCATTGAAAATGCATGTCGTGATACTTGCTACCATGCTAAGCACAAATTAGGCCTTTTCTCTCAGCTCTGATATTCGAATATGGCCAATAGGTGGTTCCTTTCGAAGCTCTTGATGAGATGCATCAATACTAGTATTTTCTGCCTAATTTGACAAACGAACTAAAAATTATAGGCAAAATACTGAGTGGTGGGAAACATCGACTCTTTCTCCACAGCTCACCAAGCTTCACACACACTACAATGGTGCAAATAGAAGGGGGAAGTGTAGATAACACCTCTAGACACACATTTCAAGCATCACACACAAATATAAGCTCTTGTAGAAGAAGATATGCAAGGAAGAAGAAGAAAATTCGAAATTTTCAATTAAATTACTCACAATGGTAAAAAATCTCTACAAAGATTCACAAAGTGACTTATATACATGTGCCCTAAAAATGGTCCTTTCACATGAGACTTGCACTTTTATTGGAAATCACTAAATCCCTAATATTATATAAGGCTAATGTTACAATATTCAAGGATTATGCATCTAGAGGACTCCTCTAGAGCATTTACATGGCTCTTTGATTTGTTACAAAGGATTTTGGAAGAAAGTAGGTTTGAAAATATGAAAACTTTGGACCCTCTTTTCTTCACTTCTTTTCTTCTACAACACTCCTCCCCTCTTTGTTTTTGTTGTCCCTTGACAGGCTTTTGCAGGTTTCTCTAACACGTAGTAAGTGGCTGAACCTAAGATATATATGGAGAAAGAGGCTTGCTATCCGTCTCTGCCTCTTGCCAACTTATTCCTGTTTAACCTGATGTTGTATGTTTGATTGTCCACTACCAACAATCATGGAGGCCTTAAAGATTCAAAAGCGGTTTGCATTTCTTTTAATTGCACACCACCAGCGATCTAGGAAGCCTTCAAGAATTTTAGACAATTTGTTAGCTTATCCAATCCTCAGTCCAATGCTTCCATCATCCCCTTAACATTCCTTATATTCACACATCATGGTTGCTATATTAATTCTGGTTGCCACACACATACCTAGTGACGCATGTCATGTATTTAGTCACCTTTCACTAGAGTTCTTCCTATGGTTGTTGGAAGGACCTTATGGGTGTTGGAAGGACCTTGTTTAACATCTTTGTTCACACTCTGTGGGTCCTCCTTGTTTGTGTTTCCGCTTGATACGTGCCCCTGTGGGGCTTTGGACAGATAATGAGTTTGTTTATTGAGTTGTTTTGTGTTTTGATTTCCTTCTTCTTCTTCTCTTGCTTAGTTTCGCCTACACACGTGCCTCCTCCTTGTTGATATATTTAGGTAGTGATGTGTGTGAACACCTAGGACCGCCAGGGCACTTTTTTCCCTCTTTAGGAGGTTTTTTCCCCCGGCTTGTATATACGCCTATTGCCCTAATGGGCTACTTATCTTTGTACATTCTCAAGTAATATATTCACTATTGTGTGTTTGTGCTCCAAGCTTCTTCTTCTTCGTTGTGTTGTTCGCGTGCTTCCGCAGACATCTATCTCCAACAATTGGTATCAGAGCAGGTCGTCGCTTCATCTAGGGCGCCGTTGACACTACTCTGTTTGCAGTCTCAGAATCGCACGAATTTTGGTGAGCATACTCAGCGTGTTTCCGAGATCAAAACATCTTCGCTCTGTGGTGCCGAAATCGCGATCTGAGCTCGTTTCGGCCTCCGAACGCACTATCGTAGCGCTTGTGCAGGCTATTTTGTCTTTTTGTGCCATTTTGCCAGTTTAAGCGTCTCGAAGTCTGCTACAGGTCTAGCAGAACTCGTTTAGGCAGTTCTGTTCAACTTTTTGAGATACAATCAATTTTATGCATCAAGGTATTTTAGTCACCGGCCATGGCTGAAAGCAGTGATGTATTCCGTATGTTGGTTGTTGAGGATAAGTTGGATGGTACCAACTACCCATTATGGGCTTATATGATGCTACATGTATTGGTTGCAAAAGGACTGTGGAACATTGTGCAGGGTGTTGAAAGACGTCCTGTTACACCTGCAACTACAGGTACTGCAAATACAGGTGCTGGAGTTGATGAAGATGGTGTTGAGGATGATATTCCGTAGATTCCTGTTCGTGCTACTGTTTTTGCTGCACCTACTGCAGAGCAAATTCGTTGGGATGGCAGAGATGCCCAGGCACCTGCATTGATAGCTTTATCTATCAAACGTGCCATTATTCCTCATATTCGCTCTTGCAGAACAGCTAGGGATGCTTGGGATACACTCACCACATTGTACCAAGCTAGGAATGAGGCTCGTGTTGCTTACCTCCGAAAACAGTTGGAGAGTGAGCACATGAATGAAGGTGATTCTATGGACAGTTTCCTGACAAAGATCAAAGATTTGAAGGAACAGTTGATTTCTGCTGATGAGGTTCTACCAGATAGCTCACTTATGCAGACCGTTCTGAATGGTCTTCCTGATTCATATCAGAGTTTTGCTTCTACTCTTCGGTTGATGATGAAAGGCAATCCGAATGCCTTATCATTTGAGGAGTTAATCTTTGTTCTGTTGCAGGAAGATCAATCCAGGCAGAACAAGTCCATTATGCGTGTTGCAGATCAAGCTTTCCTGGCTAGTCAGAAGGGCAAAGGAAAATGGAGCTCTTCTACTAGTAAGCAGAAATATGCAAATGCTGCACATTCAAAGAACCAGGATAAAGATGAGAAGAAATCAGAAAAGCAGAAATTGTTTTGCAAGTACTGTAAAGGGAATGATCATATCATAAAGAACTGTCCAAAACTGGCTGCAAAAGAGGCAAAGAAGAAAGAGGTTGGAATGGTTGTTGCAGAGGCCTCTACACCAAAAACAGAGTCTGCAAATCTTGTGCAGGAAGAAGAATGGGCATTTACTACTGTTTGCAGTTTTGACCCATCTTCTCATGAGCAATGCATGTCTGCAGTGGACTCAGATGTTTGGTACTTTGACAGTGGGGCGACCAAACATATTACCTCGTAGCGCAGTTTCTTCTCTTCACTCTAGCTTGCCCCTATAGGGAATACTGTCACATGCGCCAACAACTCCTCTTATCTTGTTATGGGAGTTGGTAAGATCATTCTGACTACTACTCATGGTAGTTCTTTCACCTTGTCAAATGCTTTATTTGTGCCAGGGATCAAGAAGAATCTGTTATCAGTTTTTGCATTAGCCAAGATTGGCTTGGTTGTGAAATTTGTTGATGACAGATGTACAGTTCATGATCTTTCAAATGGCGATGTTATTATTGCTTCTGGCATTTTATATCGTGGGCTATATAAGCTCATAAACTATGAAAGATCTGTGAATGATTCGGCATGTGCAGTTCATGATTCTCAGGCTATCTCAGATGCAAAGCTTTGGCATGCACGCTTTGGTCATCTGAATTTTGCTAGTTTGCTACGCCTGTAGAAATCTGATATGGTGTCTTCTTTGCCCAAGCTTGAGGCACCTGGAAAACATGTATGTGAAGGCTGTATTTTGGGCAAAATGCAGCGTTCCTCCTTTCCAAAAGATGGTTCAGTTCGGGCTACACAGAAATTGCAGCTTGTACATAGTGATGTCTGTGGTCCTATGCAGACACCTTCTTTTGGAAACTATCTTTACTTCGTGACTTTCATTGATGATTTTTCCAGGCATGCATGGGTATATCCATTGAAGGCAAAGTCCGAAGTGTTTTTGTGCTTCAAACAGTTTTTGGTCTTGGCTGAAAATCTGTCAGCATGTAAAATGGGCACCCTCCGTTCTAATCGAGGGAGGGAATATATGTCTTCTGATTTTAATGCATTTCTGGCTAAACGTGGGATAAAACACCAATGTACAGTGCCGTATACACCTCAACAGAATGGAGTTGCTGAACGGAAGAACAGGTCACTCATGGAGATGGCGAGGTGTATAGTCAAGAGTCAGGCTTTACCACATAGTTTCTGGCTTGAGGCTGTCATGTGTGCAACATATGTACTTAACAGGTGTCCTACTAAAGCGCTACAGTCTATCACTCCATATGAGGCTTGGCATGATCGCAAGCCATCTGTTGCTCATCTGCGGGTTTTTGGTTGTTTGGCATATGCACTAGTGCTTGAACAATATCGCGGAAAATTGGATGATAAGGCAGTAAAATGTATTTTTGTTGGGTACAGTTCTGAAAGTAAAGGCTATCGTCTGTATCATCCACAGACTAAACGCATTCTCGTTAACCGTGATGTTGTCTTTGTGGAAGATGCTATTCAACCATTGCTTTCATGTACTAAGGAGACATCTGTTAGCTCTAAAGACATGTATGATACTTTGATGCCTCTTTTTACAGGTGGACAGCCTAGTGCTGGTCCTAATGAGGCAACTTCTCAGCCTTTCAGGTTTCATATGATGATGCAGATCATTCCATTTCTGATGTAGATTTACATGATGCACTTGTTGATGAGAGAGCTGATATTGAGCAGGCAAAAACTATGCCAAAATGGCTGGTGCAGACTTTGCGTGACAACAAATTAGATGCACCTTTGTCATATCGTACTCGTTCAGGCTCTCATAGTGCCTCCTTTGCATCAGATTGCTATGCTATGGCTATGTCTAGCCTCTGTGATGAGAATGAGCCTGTTTCTTTTGATGAAGCACAAAATTCAGAAAATTGGATGGCAGCTATGCAATCTGAATATGATGCTATAATGAAGAATGGTACATGGTCTTTATGTGACTTGCCTCTTGGCAAGAAGGCCATTGGCACTAAGTGGGTATACAAGTTGAAGCGTAAACCTGATGGTACAGTTGACAGGTATAAGGCTAGGCTTGTTGCAAAGGGTTATGCGCAGGAAAGAGGCATTGATTTTGATGAGACCTTTGCACCTACATGCCGTATGACTACTGTTCGGAGCATTTGTGCACTTGCAACCCATCATGGTTGGAATGTACATCAGTTGGACATTAAAACAACATTTCTGAATGGTGACTTACATGAAGAAGTGTATGTTTTTCAGCCCCGTGGCTTTGTGCAGAAAGGGCATGAAAACCAGGTGTGCAGGTTAAAGAAGGCGTTATATGGTTTAAAGCAAGCACCACGTGCTTGGTATGAGAAGATACATGCCTATCTGATTGCACATGGTTTTGAGAACAGTCCAACTGAAAGCACCTTATATGTTAAGTGTGCTAATGATGTGCTTCTGATCATGGTTGACGACATGCTGCTCATTGCTCCTATTGAGAAGCATATTGCTGATTTTAAGGCTGATTTGCATGCCTCATTTGAGATGTTTGATTTGGGGCATTTGCATCACTATTTGGGCAATCAGTTTATGCAAGTTGATGGTGGAATGGCTTTGTGTCAAACGAAATATATTGACACATTATTGCAGCGTTTTGGCCTTGAAGACTGTAAGGCTATTGCCACTCCTATGGAGATAGGTTTATGATTGAGTCTTCATGATGCTGGAGATGCATTTGATGCTGTTCTCTATTAGCAGGCTATTGGATGCTTGATTTACTTATGCATTACTCGGCCAGATATTCAGTTTCTTGTCTCACAGATGAGCAGGTTTATGCATTGCCCAGGAGTCACGCATTGGAAGGCGGTTAAGCGCATCTTTCGCTACTTGAGTGGTACTCGACTACTTGGGTTGTTTTATCCCAAGGGGGGATCACTACCGCCAGATTTGCGTGCTTTTTTTGCCTCAAATTGGGCTGGTTGCTATGATACTCGTGTGTCCACCAGTGGTTTTTGCTTCATGCTTGGTAGCTCATGTATATCTTGGTTGAGCAGACTGTGGCCACTTCCAGTTGTGAGGCTGAGTATAGGGCAGCTTTCACAGCGACTGTTGAGTGTGTGTGGCTCAGACGCCTTATGGCTGATTTGGGTGTTGGCAAGTCTTCTGCCACCACCATCTTCACTGACAGTCAGAGCGCATTGGCAGTTGCGAGGAACCCTGTGTTCCATGCTCGCACTAAGCACATTGAGGTGCATTATCACTATGTCAGGGAGAGGTTCTCTGCTGGGGAGATCAGCTTGGCATATGTGCCCACACAGGAGAACATTGCAGACCTTTTCACGAAGGCTCTGCCTAGGGATAAGTTTGAAGCTTTCCGCAAAGCTTTGGGCTTACTTCCTTTTGTGGAGTGATTTCCACATAGCTTGGCACTTCCTTATACATGAGTGCCAACTCCTTGTTCACTGCATCACTCCCAGGGGGGATTTGTTGATATATTTAGGTAGTGATGTGTGTGAACACACTAGGACCGCCGGGGCACTTTTTTCCCTCTTTAGGAGGTTTTTTTCCCCCGGCTTGTATATACGCCTATTGCCCTAATGGGCTACTTATCTTTGTACATTCTCTAGTAATACATTCACTATTGTGTGTTTGTGCTCCAAGCTTCTTCTTCGTTGTGCTATTCGCGTGCTTCCGCAGACATCTATTTTCAACACTCCTGATCTCTATCATCCTTGATAGGCTTTTTTGTTGGAAGTTTTCTCCTCCAAATGCACAACAAGAATCTTGGACCTCAGATTAGTACTCACTAAAACACAATTCCCGAATCCAATCCAAAAACCCTTTTAGCCATAGAAACTAAATAGTAAGGGCTTTCAAATGATCTATCAATCACTGGATTTGGACACCTATAAACCTGTCAACTAAGTCACACAAGATAGCCCACTTTTCCTAGCAGGTTTTGGGATAGAACAACAAACAAAGAAATAGAAATATCTCACAGTACAAGAAAATTTTTGCCAAACTTCTTTTTTGACTAGAATCCTTGCTTTATAAGCTTTCCAACAAGTACAAGAACTCTGAGAATGGAGCTTCCTACAAAGAGAAATTGAAGTCCTAACAGGATGCTATAGAAATGGAGCACCCTTTGGAAAGGGTAGGAGAGATATACAAGAGAATAAGAGCATCTATGAGAGCCTATGGCTCAATGGCACATATATATGCAGCATCCTAACTTCTTAGCATCCACACATGCTTTGAATGAGCTTGGATGGTCTTTATATAGCCTTGGGAGCCTTCTATGACTCTTCATATGTCCTCCATGTCTCTTCACATGCCCTCCTTGTCTCTTCACTTGCCTTGTGACTTTGTCTCTTCATTGGAGTGGATTTTGGTGGTCCAATGCCTCCTTTTGGATAAGGTTGTGCCTTCAACTTTATTCTTTGACTTTCCTAAGGTTCAAAAGCCTTCAAATGGAGTTATTTTATGAAAAACAAAACTTGAGCTTGCCCTAGAAATGCATATCTTTTAACATTTTTGGGGTGGCATGAATAGGTTTGGAAAATTGTTCTTTCTGTGTGATTTAGTAGATTAGCTTCATGGATCATGAGCTCTTTCGATTGAGTTTATTTTATGCCATTGTTTTGTGCTTGGCAGTGGTAAAAAAACAAAACTTAATTTGTAAGCTACTAATCTAGCATCTAAATTGGTAGACATATTCAAAAAAAATTCTGAATCAACTTCAAAAAAGCCTATGAAAAATGCTTCTTTGAACGTCTACATGTATGGGCTTGGCAAGAAAATTATTCTAAAATGTATTGCAATTAATGCGAGATGGCTTGATGTGACAGAGAGATAAAAAATCAAAGCATCTGTCCCTTCGTTAATTCTGATAAAGTTTAAAAATGTGTATTCCGCATGTCTGAACACTTTCAAAATTCTATAGTCCGCACCATATAATCTTCTATTGGTAGGTAGCTATGTGACGGGCTCAGTAATAGTAGAAAATTGAGCCACTGGTTATTTAAAGTGCCATTACACTGTTATTCCCAAAATTGCATCCATGGCCTTTGTTGCAGAGCAAAGAAGCACAAGAGAAGAGCCCCAAAATTTTCAAATTAATGGGCATGATTTTTCTTCTTCAAAGTCTTAGAGAATTCCCTCAAGCCATGTAAATGCACGAGGAGTCCTCTAGTGGCATAATCCCATCTTGTTGTAAAATACCCCTTGTAAATTAGTAGGAAATTCACTTTTTAGTAATAAAGTGTTGGTCTCTTGTGTGAAAGGACCAAATTTAGGGCACATGTATATAAGTCACTTTATGACTCTTTGTAAGTACTTTTTGCTATTGTGAACAAGGAGAGCTTTGAAATCTCAAATTTGCCTCTTTCCTGCAGATTTCCATCTTCTCTTTGATCTTGTGTGTGTGTGTAATGCTTGAAATGTGTGTGTAGGACTGTTGTCTACCCCTCCCCACTGTTTTTGAGCTACTGTAGTGTGTGTGTGAGCTTGTAGGAGTGGTGGCGAGTGTGGGTACTTCCCACCATTCACTATTTTGGTCATAACTTGAAGCAAGGTTTTCAGAATCAAGTGAAACCACTTTCAATAGATGCATCTCGTCGAGAGCTTCGAAATGAGTACCCTATTGATATATTCGAAGCTTGGAACTGGGAGAAATCCTTGATTTACTGAAAACTACTATAAGAGGTATCACGGCAGATACTTTCAGTCTTTCAGTGAGTTTGAGAGGTGGATTAGTCTTTTCTCATGCATATCAGCTGAACCACTTCATTTTCCATCATGTGTGCACATGTCTTCATACACTTAGTTAGGTCGTTTGATCGGATTGACATATAAGCGTGTGTCAATTTCCCACTATATGCACTTGTGTGGCAAATGAGGTTTAGTCTCTTTGGCACAAGTCCTTGAGTCTTCTTGACTTAAGTACACAACCTTCAACGTGGTATCAGGCAAAAAGAAGGATTTTACTTGTAATAAATATGATGCTTTTGTGCCACTGCACCCACAATGTAGGATTCTTTTCCAAAAATTTACGTCTCTAGATGGGACCGACTTTTTCAAATGATTCCTATGTATATGAGAATGCATTTGCCTTAAAGTTCAATTGTTGGTTTGGATCCTTTTGGGTTGTCCTATTGATATATTGACATGTTTCTTCTTTTAAAACCCATATGGTACATTGAATGGTTTTATAATCTGATCTAAGTTTTTACTTTTGATCTTGGCTTCTTTCATTACCCTCAACGCTGCATCTTCGAATTGTTGCATGAGTAATAGGGCCTGCTCCCTTTGGCTTACTTCTATAGTGTTTTGCATTGCATGATCATCAATTTGATGCTCCACCTCAATATGTGTTGGTGAAATAGTAATGAGGGGAGAAAGAGGGTGTACCTTAGTCTCCTTAGTGACCACGTGAGAAGTTGGCACTACTAGTGTTCCTAACTCCACTTGTTTTTCTAGCTCAGCCTGTAAGTTTCAAATCATTGTGTCTTTTTCATTTATCTGATCTTTTGCCACTTTAAGCTCTTTTTCACTTTTCATTTTGCTTTCGCATATTATATCCATTTGATCGGCATCTTCTTTGCATTGTGTTGTATACTTTGATTATGCTACTTTCCATTTATTTTGCAGATTATTGGTATCATGCATGTACTTTAACTCCCATTGAGCTCACAATTCTTGCTCTTGATTGAGCTAATCAGCATACTTTGCTATTTGTGCTCGTAGCTCCACCGTGTTGTCACTTGTAGCCTTAGATACTTCAATAGGTTGATTGAGTAAGATTGAATTCATTAATTCTTTATTTCTATTTCTAAGTGCGTTAGCCTCGTCCATGTATATCTTAATCTGTGTTTCTTGTCTAATGTAGAATGTAGAGTGCTCATCACTTGAGTACACCTTTCAAAGTCGGGATTATAGATTGGCCTAGTAAAGTACTTTAAAATTCCCTGTTTTGTCAATATATCGATAGTTGATGGTATTTCATGTAGTGCTCAAAAATCTTGTGTCATTTCGGGAAATTGATGGTCCCTCTCCATAATTCTTATAATGATTAGGAACAAATGGTCTCTTGTTCGCTAATCTTCGCAAAACCAGTGCCCTCTAGCTTTGGTAGCGTTTTCCAGAGGAAAATCCAAGATCTCCTCTTGCTGAGTTGCTTCAAAATCGTCAAAAGCCATCTGCACTTGAAATAGAAGTGTCAATTAATCCCAAGTCTGAAGAAATATTGATCCATTTTATGTGTATTGTGAGTCGTTTTTCATTACAAATCCACTCCCCTTTCACAAGTTTTAGTAGAGCATGATACCTGAACATGTATATATATTTTTAAAATTTTCATATTTTATGGCTGAAAGAAAGAAAAAAAGTTAATAATAGCCAAATCAATTGTTAGCATGTACTAGTGAGAATTCCTAGACTCAATATAGTACAAGCTAAGTCCTATTCCTCAGAAGGACATATGCACTGCTATGCTCGTTGAAAGAGCTGTGTGCCGAATGCATGGCCTTGTAATGTGGCCCTATGTGGCATACTCTTGATGCATTCAGCGCAACACGAGTGTAAAATGGATTCCCTTTGTTCGTCTAGCAGTCTCCTTGTCCATACTTCGGGCTCCATTCTAATGTTCTATTCTGATTCCATTTTGTTGCATTGAATTGTGTTGTCATCTTAACCCCTTTGGATTTAATCCTCCACACATATTTGCCTCTCTGTTGCAACTTCTTTTTCTTTACTGGTCCTTGTTGCTCTTTGTCTTTGGTTAGTGTATCCAAGTAATTGATCCTCTTGTGAACTACTTTGTCTAAAATCCTTACTCCTTTTGTTGCTTTTTCCTTTATCTCTTTTGGGATCCATAGTTGTTGGCGTGATCGTTGTGCTTCCACTAATCGTTTAGGTATCCATATTTGCAATAGCCTTGATTTATGTTGCCATAAAGGTTGATTTTTGTCATTTCTTTGTTTCATAGTTTCCTTGTGATTTTCGAACATTTCCTTGCATTGACATGGTTGAATCTGATCCTTACAAATCCATACTTGTTTGTAGCCATGTCGATGTTGTTTCCATGTTGCTCCTAAGATAGTAGGCCGCGGGACCTTGTCACAAGTTCTTTTATGCTGAATGACATTACTACTTCGCTCAGGCTTAATCTCTTGAATAGAAGGGATAGGCCGATCTTGCAATTTAGTACAAGGCGTAGGTGTATGGAGAACAATGGAATTCATAGACAAGGGATTTGATGGCCTTTCTTCAACAAGATCACCTAGACTTGTAATCCTAGGGTTTTCCTCCCATGGAGTTTTTAGGGGTTTCTCATCCAATAGACTAAAGACTTCTCTATTGTCTATTTTTGCAGATATGTATCCTTGGGAAAGGTGGATAGTGACCTCAAATTCAAAAATCCAATCTTTTCCTAGGACCAATTCTTCTAGAAGAATAGATTCTTTGCAAACTAGAAGTCTTTGTTGCATGGTATTGTTTCCTAAAATTTGTAAAAACATTGAAATTTCTCCTAGGCATTTGATGATGTTGCCTCCAATCCCTATCAAATGCACCTTTGCTGTAATAAGCTGTTCCTTTAGCTTCTCCGCTACCAAGGCTGTATACTATTTATGGTTGCTCCCATGTCGATCAATGAATCCACTAATTGTTATTCATCCTTACCAATACCTAGGTTTAAGTATGGTTGTCAGATGAAATTTCCTAGGGTTTTTGCATGGTTGGTGTGGTAGTTCACCATAGGGATAGATTCTTCTCCTTGTACATATCTTTCATCCCATTGTCATATCCATTCCTTTCATTTTTGTATCCATTCTAATGCTTCCACTCTGGCTTCTTCTCGTATTCTTTCCTCTCATTTCTTTCTATTTTGCACTCGTAAGAGTCTTGCTGACATGCTTTTAGTTAATGATTCCATATATCATTTGACCCTACAACCAATTATGTAGTTGGGTAAAATGTCTCCATCAAGTGTAGCTAGGTTGATAGCTCCACTTGTGGAAATTCTGTTTATTAGCAGTGGTCCATATCCTCGTTGTTGCAATTTCTTTGCATGTTGCTTAAGTGTGTACACCAATACTAAGTCTCCTTCTCTAAGTCCTTTGTCCTTGATACGCGTGTCATAATAGGCTTTTTGTTTCCTTTTTGCTGCATTGATGCCCACTATTGCTTGTAACCTACTCTCATGCAACTTCTCTATTTGATCCAATTATCTTGATAATTCATGTCCTATCCACTCATATTTCTGAGCAACCATAAAGTAGGGACTAAAAAATCAATTGGAAATATTGCGTTCTACCCATAGACTAGATTAAAGGGACTGGTTCCAATAGGCATTTTATATGCTCCTCAGAAATCCCACATTGCATGATGCAATTGTTTATCCTAATCAAACCTTTTGTTGTTGACTATCTTATTTAACACCGTGCATAACACCTTATTGGAACTCTCTACTTTTCCATTAGCCTGCGGGTGATAGGGTGCTGACCTTTTATGAATTACTAGAAACTCATTCATAATTGAATCGATGACTTCATTAATTAAGTGCGTTCCTCTATCACTTAGAATTTCAATTGGTAATCCAAAGCGAGTGAATATATTTTCAAACAAGAACTTTGTTGTAGTTTGGGCATCATTTTTCCTTGTAGCTTTTGCTTCCACCCATTTTTTCAAATAATCTATGGCGACGATGATATATTCAGCATGTGATCCCTTCACTGGGGGTTTTATTGGTCCAATGAAATCAATACCCCATTTTGAGAAAGCTCATGCACTAATCATGGGTCTCAAGGGCATATCATCTCGTCATATTGGATACTTTGTTCATTGACACACATCACAAATCTGCACGTAAGTTTCTGCATCCATATGTAAAGTAGGCCACCATAAGCTAGCAGAGAGAATCATTTTTGCAGTCTTGTTTGTTGAAAAATTTCCTCCAATTGCTCCTGCATGAGCCATCTCTAGAACAAGAAGGTATTCTCCTTCATGCATGCATAGTCGTAATTGATTATCCTTGCCTCTTTTGAATAATTGCTTTCCCATAATGGTGTAGTCTTTGCTATGTTCTTCCAATGCTCTCTTCCTAGCTAAGCTTGCTCCTTTAGGATAACTGCGTGATTTCAAAAAATTAACTAACACTCTACTCCATTCTAGGGCAATGGTGGAATAACATAATGAGGAATGTTCATCACGTGTATTTTCATGACACACTTGGCACTCAGTGATGTGCTCATGCATGTCATTTTGCATGTCCAGCCAATACACACCTAATCTTTTCAATTCTTGTGTTGTTCCACTAATGCCATTGTGCATTCTCCATTTATTTACATGGGCTTGCTCAAGTAAACCCTTACACTCCTCATCTCCCATGCATCTTAGAAGTACTCCATTCGAGTCTTTGAAGTACAAACTCCCTGCCAAATGTGGAGGTTTCTTGTTTGCCATAACTCCTTATTGTTGTTTCTATTGATCCTATCATGTGGTCCATGATTAAGTATAGGAATCAAGTTCTCAGCCCATTTTGGACATACTTCTAAGTTGAACATGTTGATGTATAAAACACCACAAGAAATGAATTAATGTGACACTAGAACACCTCTTTGGTCACCATTAACTCATTGCCACTCCAAACTTTGAGAAATGATAGCCTAAAGTGAGAACTTTGCTTCTACAGAAATTCCTAGTCACCGAAAAGACATACCTTCAGTATTTTGCTAATTTCTCCTAGCTCAAGTATTATTTCTCCATGAAACTTTATAGGCTGAAACTAGAAGAGTAGAGCTTTCCAACAAGCTATCATATGCATCAAACGGATCTCTAGAACTCAAGTTATGGTCCTCACAAGATGACCCTGTATGACCTTCCCAAACTGGAAATTTTGCCTGTTTTAGTATTCCTGGGTGTCTAAAAATAAAAAATTCGATGCCTAGCATCGAATTTCAGTCAAGGTCGATGCTGGGCATCGACTTTGAGCTTTTTTAGGCCCTTTTTCTGCACCAGAAATAGCTTCTTTTACACACACATGAAGAAGACCACTTGCATGCTAGAAGTCGATGCCGGGCATCCACTTTATGTTGAAACTCGATGCCAGGCATCGAGTTGCTCCACAAACTTCATGTTTTTAAAAGATTCAACAACAGTTAACACACAGAGAATGGAAATAATGACTTATCAGCCAAGATTCGATGCCAGGCATCGAATTGCTCAGAAAACTTGAACTTTTGAATTCATCACACAGTAGGCAAGCATGGAGATGATGGAGAGAGACTCATACACAGAACTTTACTCAGTTCTTTCTCATAGCTATGAAAACTCAGAAGTTTTATAGATGCTTTCTCACTCAGAGAATCCCGACTATACACAGTCGTATAAATGAACTCCTTCTTCTACTTCTTCTCTCTATTCTCTCTCTCTACGTCAGTTGATACAAACTAACTTATATAGATTTTCGTATTCTCGTGATTTTAAAAAACTTCTAGAACTAAAGTGAACTAACTTTACAAATATGATACACTTGTGAATTTGTCCCTTCACATAGGCATGGTGTTTTCTTCCTAAGATTTGACCTTCAAATATATGTCCAATTAGTGAGTGTTTCTCCAACAGCTCCCCCTCAATCACTAATTGACATTCCCTGTTTCTTCATATCATCTTCTTTTCTTTTACTCCTGCCATGCTTTTGAATCTGCTGGTCTTCACACCATCCAAGCTCTTTGTCATTATGTCTGCTAACTGATCTTTAGTAGAAATGTACTCCACTTCAATCTCCTTCTCCATTACCTTTTCTCTGAGAAAATGATACTGTATCTCTATGTGCTTTGTCCTTGCATGAAATACTGGATTTGCTGCAAGATAAAGTGAACTCATATTATCTCCATGTATTGTAGGTGTACCTTGATCAATGCCTAAGCTCTTGAACAATGTCTGCATCCATATGACTTCCTTAGCTGCTTCCACAAGTCCTTTGTACTCTGCTTCAGTTGATGATAATGGTACTGTATGTTGTTTCTTTGAACACCAACTTACAAGCTTATCACCAATGTATATCATGTAACCATGAGTTGATCTTCTGTCATCCTGGTTACCTGCCCAATCTGAATCACTATAGGCTCTCAACTTCAAATCTGATGTAAAAGGATAATATAATCCTTCTTTTATAGTTCCTTTGATATATCTGAGAACTCTTTGACCTGCAATCCAATGTGGGTCCTTTGGACAATGCATGAATTGTGACAAAACTCCCACTGCATAACTAAGATCAGGTCTTGTTAGTGTAGCATAAATCAAACTACCCACAAGAGATTGATACTTCCTCATATCTTTGTATTATGCACCATCATATTTACTGAGCTTGTGATTAACTTCAAGTGGAGTTGAAGCTTCTCTGCAATTTTCCATATCAAAATTCTTCAATAAATTCAGAAGATACCTTTCTTGTGATACATATATGCCATGATCTGTATAAGTAACTTCCATTCCAAGAAAGTATGACAACTTTCCTAGGTCACTGATCTTAAACTCTTTCTCAAGTAATCTCTTTACCGCCTTGATTCCTTCATCTGAAGTACCTTTGATTATAATGTCATCTACATAAATACAAATGTAGATTGTACCTTCCTCTGTTCTTCTGATAAGTAGACTTGGGTCTGCTTTTGAACTTTGATATCCAAGATCATTGAGATACTTCACTAGTCTATAGTTCCAAGCTCTTGGAGCTTGCTTCAATCCATACAATGCTCTTCTCAACCTGCAAACAAAATTTGGATACCTGGAATCTATAAACCCTTGAGGTTGTTCCATGTATACCTCATCTGATATGTATCCATTCAAGAAGGCATTTTTTATATCCAATTGACTTAGGGTCCATCCTTTTGAAGCTGCAATAGCAATGATTGTCCTTATAGTTGACATCTTAGCTACAGGACTGAATGTCTCATCATAATCTATGCCATAGGTCTGGGCATAGCCTTTCACCACCAATCTAGCTTTGTATCTGGCTATACTTCCATCTGTAAGCTTCTTCACTTTATAAACCCATTTATTTCCAATTACTTTCTTACCATTTGGTTTAGGAACAAGTTCCCATGTCTTGTTCTCCTCCAGTGCATTGAACTCTTCCTTCATCGCTTCTTCCCATTGCTTCTTACCTTTAGCTTCATCATAGTTATGAGGTTCTTCATCATCTTTGACCATATATGCATAGTTCTTCTGAGTTATGTAAGAAGTATCATAAGAATACCTTTCTGGTTGTCTTCTAGTCCTGCTTGACCTTCTTGGTTCACATTCTTCACATGTGTCTGGATACACCTCTTCATCAAATATAGGAGCTTCTTCATTTCTTCTTGTTAATCCACTTGTGGATGTACTTGCTTGCATTTAGTCTTCATCTCTATTTACCTGCACAATTGATTTTCCTTTCTCACATCTTCTTACCTCTTCTTCAAATTCTTCAGCTGTATGACTTTGATCTGCATACCAACTTTTCTGTTCATCAAATGTAACATCTCTAGAAACAAGAAATTGTTTGGTTAAAGGATTCCACAACCTGTAACCCATCTGCTTTTCATCATAACCAATGAACACATATTTTTCTGCCTTTGGTTCAAGTTTATGCCTAAGTTGTGATGGCACATAAGCATATGCAATTGATCCAAACACTCTACAATGATCTAGTGTTGGTTTCTTACCCCACCAAGCTTCATATGGAGTCATTCCATTCAGAGCTGCACATGGTAATCTATTCACAAGATATGTAGCTGTATTTACAGCCTCAGCCCAAAGATAATTTGGACAGTTCTTCTCCTTTAGCATAGCTCTAGCAAACTCAACCAAAGTCCTGTTCCTTCTTTCTGCTACACCATTTTGTTGTGGTGTATACCTGCAAGTTATTTCTCTCTTAATACCTGCATTCCAAAGATAATCATTGAACTCTTGGGAGAAGTATTCTCCCCCTCCATCAGACCTCAGTCTTTTAAGCTTTTGACCTGTTACTCTCTCTGCATATGCATGAAAATGCTTGAAGGCTCCAAACACTTTTGATCTTTCCTTCAAAACATATAATGTTATCCATCTTGTAGCATCATCAATGAAAAGAACATAATACCTTGAGCCATTGATAGATCCTTCTTTTGTTGGTCCCCATACATCTGTATGAATGAGCTCTAGTAGTCCATCATGTTTGAATCCTTTCTTTTGAAATGGTAACCTGTGTGCTTTACCCATTTGACATGCTTCACATTTATAAACCATATGTTGACTTTGCACATTTGGTAATCCTAGTACAGACTGATTAGCAACCATAGCTTTAATTCCTCTTTCATTGAAATGACCTAATCTCTTATGCCAGAGATCAAGTTCTGTAATCACTGCTTCACCATGTGTGAGCAAAGCTTGACCAATGTTTCCTTGCACTCTTAAAGTAAAGAGTCTACCTTCTTTCTTACCAGAGACAATCTGATTATATCCATTCTCTGGATCTTCCACAAATACTCCTTCATTTGTAAACCTGACTTGAAAACCTTTTTCAACTATCTGTCCCACACTAATCAAGTTTTTAGGTATTGTAGGAACATACAAAACATTGGTTAGCAAATCTGCTCCACTCTTGCATTTCACTTTTCCAATTGAATGTACACTATGTCTTGTATTATCACCAATTTGAACTATGTGACTCGAAATACCTTTTTCCAATTCTGACATCAATTCTATGTTTCCTGACAAATGATTAGAACATCCAGAGTCAATGTAAAATACCTTTAGATCTTCTTTATCTGATGTGTTGATTGAGTTCATCATCAATGATGTATGACTTTCATTCTGTGTGTCATTTGCATAGTTGTAGTAGGTGGTGTTGTAGGATTGATTTTGTCCCCAACTTCTTCCTCCACCTCTACCATAGCCTCCTCTTTGACTTTGTCTACCTCTTTGAAAATTACTTTGATATCTTCCACCTCGGCCTCTACTATTGTTGTTTTGATTGTGGTTTGATCCTTGTTGATTGTGCCAACAGTCATGAGCCAAATGATTACTCAATCCACAGATCCAGCAAGCCTTCTTATTGTTATTTTGATTACCTCTACCTCTTCCAAAACCTCTTGCTCTTCCTCTACCAGTGCCTTTACCTCTTGCATAATAAGCTTGAGAAATAGACTCCTCTTCATCCTTTGCTTTACCTTTATCTCCTTTCTTCTTGTTCTTCGTGTACATTGCAGAACTTTGTCCTTTATCTCCATCTCCCTTCAAGTCTTGCTCATATCTGAGCATCAAACCAAGCAACTGGTTCAAATCTGGAACATAATGATTTAATGAAAGTTCTGTTGATAAGACAAAAGGTTTCCACCTTTCATCCCCTCTCAAACCTGCAAGTAATTGAGCAATCAATCTGTGATCTTCAACATCTTCATCTATGGATCCAAGACTATCTGCTAGATCCTTCATCTTCGTGACATAATCACTAATGGTTTGACTTGGCTTCTTCTTGAATGTTGTAAACTCTGACCATAGACTTGCTTTCCGTGCTTTAGTAGTACTTTGGAAATGATACTCCAATGCATTCCATATATCTTCAGATGATTCCAATCCTCTGATGTGTGGTAGCAAATGATCTGAGATTGTATTGTAGATGTATGCTTTTGCACTTGCATCCTTCTTCTGCCAATGCTTTAAAGCATCAAGTTCTTCTTTCTTTGGTTGGATTTCATCTTCAAATACTGGCTTCTCTTCTTCACCTGTTACATATAGCATGAGATCCTTACTCATAAGTAAGGCTTCCATTCTCATTACCCATGTGGGGTAATTATCTCTGTCCAGTTTGTCAATGGAGATATGATCTGCCATACTCCTTCCCTTCTGCTGCAACCTATGAGCTTAAAGGATGAAGAATAATACCTTTTGGAGTTCTTTGTGTATGAAGATACTTTTGAAGTAACCTTTTGATGCCTTGTGTCTTCAAATGCTTCACCTTTGAAACTTTAATGGAAAACTTTCCAAAACTTCTCGTACCTTTGTCGTCTTCTGCTCTCGAGAATCTTTCTGCTCTGATACCACTTGTTGATGTATAAAACACCACAAGAAATGAATTAATGTGACACTAGAACACCTCTTTGGTCACCATTAACTCATTGCCACTCCAAACTTTGAGAAATGATAGCCTGAAGTGAGAACTTTGCTTCTACAGAAATTCCTAGTCACCGAAAAGACATACCTTCAATATTTTGCTAATTTCTCCTAGCTCAAGTATTATTTCTCCATGAAACTTTATAGGCTGAAACTAAAAGAGTAGAGCTTTCCAACAAGCTATCATATGCATCAAAAGGATCTCTAGAACTCAAGTTATGGCCCTCACAAAATGACCCTGTATGACCTTCCCAAACTGGAAATTTTGCCTGTTTTAGTATTCCTGGGTGTCTAAAAATAAAAAATTCGATGCCTAGCATCGAATTTCAGTCAAGATCGATGCTGGGCATCGACTTTGAGCTTTTTTAGGCCCTTTTTCTGCACGAGAAATAACTTCTTTTACACACAGATGAAGAAGACCACTTGCATGCTAGAAGTCGATGCCGGGCATCCACTTTATGTTGAAACTCGATGCCAGGCATCGAGTTGCTCCACAAACTTCATGTTTTTAAAAGATTCAACAACAGTTAACACACAGAGAATGGAAATAATGACTTATCAGCCAAGATTCGATGCCAGGCATCGAATTGCTCAGAAAACTTGAACTTTTGAATTCATCACACAGTAGGCAAGCATGGAGATGATGGAGAGAGACTCATACACAGAACTTTACTCAGTTCTTTCTCATAGCTATGAAAACTCAGAAGTTTTACAGATGCTTTCTCACTCAGAGAATCCCGACTATACACAGTCGTATAAATGAACTCCTTCTTCTACTTCTTCTCTCTATTCTCTCTCTCTACGTCAGTTGATACAAACTAACTTATATAGATTTTCGTATTCTCGTGATTTTAAAAAACTTCTAGAACTAAAGTGAACTAACTTTACAAATATGATACACTTGTGAATTTGTCCCTTCACATAGGCATGGTGTTTTCTTCCTAAGATTTGACCTTCAAATATATGTCCAATTAGTGAGTGTTTCTCCAACAGAACAAATAGGTATCAAGTAGCTCATCAACTACTCCTATGGGTGGTTCTCCATGCATCATTCTTAGTAGGTGATCAACTCTTACATGAGTGTTTCCCTTCTTTACTACTACCTCAAAGTCAAACTCCATTAGTAGTCGAAACCATCTCACTAGCCTTCCTGTATTGCAGTGTTTAATGACCAAGTGCAATAGTGCTTAGTGATCAATAAAGAATTTAATTTTTTTGGCTAGGAGGTAATGTCTGAATTTTTTCACTGCATAAACCATCTCTAAGACTTCTCGTTCGATAATAGTGTAGTTGCATTCAACTTGGTTTAGTTGTGTACTTGCATAAGGTATAGGATGGTCTAGTTTTCCTTCATCAATTGGTTGAGCTAAGATGCATCAAATTGCATAATTGGATGCATCCACATGTATGTGGAATGGCTTATTCCAATTGGGAACCTTCAAAATTGGTGCTGAACTCAATCCTCTCTTCAATTCATTAAAAGCTTTTTCACATTCTTCTATCCAAACAAATTGAGTCAACAACCAATACAATGGTTTTGCAATTATGGCATACATGTGGATGAATCATCGATAATATCCATAATGTCCCATAAAGGCTTGTACTTCCTTAGCATTCTTTGGTCTTGGTAATTCTAAGATAACTTTTATTTTATCTTCATCGGTTGAGATGCCATTCTTGGATACTATATGTCCCAAACTTTTTCCTTGTTTGACATTAAGGACACACTTTTTTGGATTCAAACAAACTCAATATTGTCTACATCTATCAAAGATTTTCCTCAATTCTGGTATGTGAGCTATGCATTGAGAAGAATAGGCACATAGGTCATGCACATAGACCTCCATACTTTTCCTTAGAAACTCCTTGAACACATGATATAATAATCTCTGGAAGGTTGCTGGGGCATTGCTTAGACCTAACAACATTACCCTAAAGGCATACACTCCCCATCTAGTAGCAAAAGCAGTTTTATGTTGATCCTCGATAGCAGTAGCTACTTGGTTGTATCTTGAGAATCCATGAAGAAAGCTATAGACTTCCTTGCTTGCTACTCTTTCCAAGACATGATTTGTATGGGTAATGGGTAACTATCATGAATTGTGGTTGCATTAACCTTTTTCAAGTTAATACAAACCCTAAGTTTTTTGTTTTTTATTGGACACGACTACTAAAGGTGATACCCACTCAATGTGTTCAATCTCGTATATGAATCCCTCTGCCAATAACTTATCGATCTCTTCCTTAATCTTGGCATAATAAACATCATTGTAGGTGTATGGTCTTTGTTTCGAACAAATAGAGGGATCATATGTCCAAGCAAACACATCTCTATACTCTTGAATTGATGCTATCACTTCTTGTTCTTCTTTCATCGATACATCCTTAACTATGTATGTGCACCTCTCTTCTTCTCCGTCCATGGTTACTATCACTTTCTTCATCTATACTTTGTTGTCATATGCTGCTCCTTC
Organism: Ceratopteris richardii; assembly: GCA_020310875.1. Lineage (NCBI taxonomy): Eukaryota > Viridiplantae > Streptophyta > Polypodiopsida > Polypodiales > Pteridaceae > Ceratopteris > Ceratopteris richardii. The sequence goes on from CM035443.1 coordinate 74,677,723, forward strand.
TTGAGCTTCTCTTTTTGGCATTTGTAATGGCTGTTTTTCTTTCTTCAACTTCATATCTTCTGAAATGTTCATGTACTTCAAATGATTCATGATGCTATTCGACCTAAAATTTGGTTCTCTCATCATGTGATTTCCCTTGATATTTTTCTATGGCTAGGACTTTAGTATTTCCTTGTTCTGCTTCCTTGTTTATTTCCTTTAAGAATTGTTCTTTTGTGTCAAATTCTTGTTCCATGTCAATGCTTTCATAGTCCTCACTCCACTCTTTTTCTACCACTTCTCTCGCTTCTACTTCTTGGAGGACTACCATGTATAAATTTATGTTGTATCTTTCTTCATCGATGCATTCATTCATCGTTAACACCTCTTTGTTCACACAGACATCTAGTCTTGCTAATATTTCCATCCATCCGTGTGGCTCAAAGGACTCATCAGGAAATATTTGAGGCATGTATGCTGGGTCTTTTATGGATCTGTAGTTTTTGTGTCCCATCGGCCATACTTGTTGTCTCTCTTCTTCCTGTTTTGCCTCTTTACACATCCACAATTGAGCATCTTCATTCATCCAAGGCTGGTCACTTGTTCCAACACTATGAATGGATACATCATCTTCCTCTTTGTGGATAGGATTCCATTGCATGGGTGGTACATCTCTATATGCAAAAGTATGCAAATTGATTTTCATTATGTCACCTTGATGTTGGAGGTATAATGTATCTCTTCCCCAATCTTACACTAATCTCAATTGTCTCATGGTCATCCTAATATCATCTCGTAATTACTTGCTTTTCCAAACTGACAAGTTGCCAGAGTGTGTTCAAAATCCACTCTGCAAGTAGTCAGAATGACCTTTTCTAGGATTCCTAAGGGTCTCTCGACATGAACATCGATCAATTGTAACTTCATTCGAGTGGGTTGTAGTGTTGGTTTCCCCCATTTTTCTCATATTTATTTGGTTGCTATTACCACTCCTGCTCCTGTGTCTAAAATTGCTTTGGTCATGTATCCTCTAAATGTGATTGGGAGGCATGTGCTCCCTCATCTCTCTCACCAAATTCTCCCACTTTATCGATCAGAGTTTTTATCTTTCCTCTTCCCCTCATCATGGGTGCATGGAAAATTTCCAACCTTTGTTCATATTCTCTAGTATAATTAGGAAGTGTTATCAGGCTCTTTCCTTCCTTTCTTTCGTGGTCTATGTTTGCTAATTCCTCATAGATGGCTTCAGGTTCCAACATCAATTGATCCCCATAGACATCTACTTCTTCTAAAGGTGGTCTTTCAGTTTTTATTTTCTTCCATCGTTCTTCATGCACTTCGGCCCAAAGGTCATGTGGCCAGTTGGCCTCTATGACTAGAACTAAAGATCTCTATCTTTCACTACTCATTTCTTCCTTCAGTTATTCATCTTGATTGTCCTTCTTTGTTCATATATTGACAACTTGTACACATTCTTGAAATTTAGTTTCAGTAATTCTGGATTTTTGAAGAGTTGATATAGGTTTTTCTAGCATTATTTGGGAGATCTCAATTAATTTTTTGCATATATCCAGTCTTTCTTTCTCAAGATCTCCTCATGGGTAGATTCTTTCATGCTGCTCTAGACTTAGTCCTATCTCTATCTTGGACTGATTGACTTTTAGCCACATATTTAGATCTTCAGGCATGGAATCTGCTAGAATTGATCCTACTTGTTCTTCCACTAGTTTCCTCATCCCTATATTGGCTTTCTTGTTTGCCACTTGGTTCTCTCCAGTCTCATTTTTTTTAGTTTTCGTTCTTTCTCCTCAATTCTCTTTTTTATCCATTTGTTTTTTATTTTCTCTAATCTTGCTTTCCATCTTTAAACCTTCTTAAGTTGCGAGGTATCCTCAGGTTCCTCTAAGCCTTTGACAACTTGGACTTCAGATTCTAGCTCAATTTTGGAGTTGTTCATTGCTTCTCTATCTAAGATTTCTTTAGTCCTAGCTCGGGTAATGGATTTTAGAGGCACAATGTATTCTTTGTCACTTCCTGAGGACTCTGTTACTTCGATCACATTAATATGAGTGGTGGCTGCAACTTTATTGGGGTTCTTAGGGCAATCTCTAAACATATGTTATTTGCCATGTTCATTACAATATCCTTCCCAAACATGAGGGGGAAGGGGGGTTGTATGGAAAGGTGCACTCCCTAATAAAATGGTCTCCACCACACCTATAGCATGGGCCTCTTGGTGTAGGTGGTCTAGCTATGGATCTGTTTGGAATTGGGGCCCTAGGAGCAGTATACATGAGATTAGCATATTCTGGTCCATATGAGCTTTCATACCCCTCATAACCATAATATTATTGCTCATAGGCATGATCGTATCCCACGAGAATAGTCTCATAAGGATAGTAATATCCTTGGATTTGATCAAATCCCTAGCCTAGGTCTTCAGTGTTGGTCAATGCAGTGACTGGCACATTGCTCTCTCCATATTTTCTTTTGTTTGTGCATTACTTTACTGGCACTAAATTTTGAGGGTGTGGGGGTTATTGCCTTAACACAGGTTGAGGTGGGTTGTATCCCCTGTACTCATATGGTCTTTGTGCTATAGGTGGTTCCTTGGTATGTGTTGTATCTTGGAACCTCTTTGCCCTGATCCCTGGGTGGATATCCATACGATCAATATTGTGGTGATGCAAAGGGCCTAGTTTGTCTACTAAGGTGGCAATTCTCATTGATGTGATTCATGTACTTCTGTTCAATGTGACAATACAAGTTAGGTCCCTAGGTTGGTTGGAAATTATATTGAAAAGGTTGTCGGGATACTGGTCCTCCCCTTACACAAGTATGAGATGGATGATCCCCACCACAATGTATACATCTCGATAGCATGGGAACTGTCAAAGGAGGATTTTGGTAATTCTTTTGTCCTTGAGCACCTAGCTTTTTGGCCACTAAGTCTACAATTTCTTCTACATCGTTGGTGTTTGAGGTAGCATTACTAATCGTATCCTCTGATTTTATGGGATTCTGTGGGATTTTTAGGTCATCTACTAGGTATCTTCCAAGTCTATCCACTCTTGTAGAAACTCACTCAATGTTTGTAAATGTTTCACATAAACCAATGTTCTTAATGTCCCTTTGGTTAAACAATCTAAAAATAGGGATATCCTCTTTTGTTGGGATGGTCTCTCAGTTGCTGGGCACCTATCTACGTACTGACTAAATTGTCTGGTAGCAGTTTTCATAGTCTCATCAGGGTTCTGCTTAAAACTATGGATCAACAAAGAGGAATTGTGTTTAATACCCCTCTTGGTGAATTTTCTAATAAATTCTTGGAAAAAATTGTTCGATGTTCACAAAACCATTCGGGTCCAATGGTTGGAACTAGGTGAAAGTTGTTCTAATAAGGGTTAGGCTAAAAAATTCATATTGTACAAAGAAATCATCTACCTATTCTACACTCAGCACTTGCTTGAATTCATCATGGTTCTCATGAACGTAATGATTTCTCATACACTTGGCTACCTAAATTGGCCTTAGCCTTCTACTCGGTTCTGGGGGTCTAAGAATTATGGGGATAGCAAGACGTACTAGATGTACTCCTCGTCCGACTCCTTGTGGTGGTCTCATTGGGAAAAGTGGTTCATTTATATTTCCACTTCCTAGGCCAGTTTGATTGTTGGGGTTAGTTCCTGGCATGGAAAAATGCACATGTTGTCTGAATAGCACACTTCATTGGCTGGTTTGTCTAGAGGCTAGGTTTTCAACACTTACCTGAGTCCCAAAAGGGTTCTTTGAAGTGGTTGCCTGGTCTTGAGGAGGGAATATAGGCAAACCCATGTATCTCAACCTTGAACTCTTAAGGTCATCAATAGGCCAATATCTTCTCTTATTCTGGTCTAAGTAGGTAACTCTAGAAGAATCTTCCAGATTTTGCAATTCATAGATAGTAGCTGGGTTGATGCCTTCTCCTTGTACACGTGAGGTGGCTTGCAATAATATGTCCAAGCCACTCACCATATACACATTAATTAGATAATAATCTTGGGGGATTAGATCTCCTATTAGTATATGAGTAATCATTGACTTTTTCCTAGGGGTAGTAATAGGATCTCCACTATCGAGTCTACTAGGGTTTTCTCGTTCCTGCACTTCTCCTCTTTCATTTATCTATTCTGAGTGCTCAATCACTACATATATTTGTCCATATAGAAACCTCCTTCGTATTTTATTGTTGGTCTCGGGATGATTCCTTATTCGATCGAATTTCTCATTCTTGCTACGTACCTATTGAGGCCATCAAGGTAAATGGGTAATCTATGTAAGTTTGTAGAAATGTATTGCAGGGATGTCCTATATTCACCTTCAACAACAGACATGAGTCCCTCCATAGGCACAAAACTATGCATGTCTTCTGAAGCCATGATTCTTTCCTCCTCAAAATCACTAGAAGTCTCATAGTAGATGGAGTGGATGCTCTATTGAGCTACACTTCCTATCGAAGATACAACACTTCTTCGACTCCCTAATACCTATATGAATCTTAAGTTAATTCATTGTTTATTTCTTAGGTCTTTTTAGGTAATTTGTTAACTCGATTGACTATTCCTGGGTAATTTTTGAGTACTAGTCCCCTCAATTTTCTCCTCCAAAACTCCTTGGTCACTTTTCCTTTTTACCCATAATGCACAATACACACATGGTATGATACACGATACTTGTTGAAGAACGATACATGATAGGCTAAGCATACGATACATGATATCTCTGTAGGGATGATACACGACAGTGCTTTTACAATATGATACTTGATCTGAATAATACATGACACACCAACTTCGTCGATACGATATCTACAATTATCATGATTGATGATATTTGCAGAGTACATGATACATGATACCAACTCTAACGATATGATCCTTATGATTGTGGTGATAGACGATACCAGAATGCCATGATACTCGATACACGATATTACTTTTCCATGATACGATACTTCGTAGTCTCATGATACATGATACTCGAGGAACACACAATACACGATAGTTAATGAGTATCGACAATACATGATACATGGTCACTCATGTTACTCCACCTAATGATACATGATACTTGTTAGGTATCACGATACACTGAGAGTTGAGGTATCGCAATACACGATACCTGCCAAGTATCGCGACACTCAATAATTCTAGTATCATGATACCCAAACTCAATCGGTCAAGATACTTCGGCTTAGGAAGGTTAAAATTCCATTCCATGTTTTTTTGTAGGGTTGTGCTCTTTATGTGTTCCTAATCTCTTTTATGTGCATGTGGGTGCAAATACTCACTCAAAACCACCTCTATGGCCCTTGTGATACATTGATAGTGTCGTGTCATGTTCTGTGAGTTGTTATGATGGATTTCAAAGTCAAGAAGATGCAAGACTTACCTTAGAGGTTTCCCTTGCTCACTTTTAAGTTGCTAACTCCCTCCTATGCCCATATTTCTCCACAATACTTGCACTATGATATCAGTCACTAGTCAGCTCACATTACTTGCAACAAGTACAACTGACTTGGGAAAATAAAAAACTTTGTATTCTAAGCCTCTAGGGTGAACAAGGCCTGGAACTGAAATAACAATTTAACAATTTTTTTCTGTGAATTTTCTTCGCATGACTTTCCTACTCGACTCCTACCAATTTTTCTATCCCTAAACCCTAACTCTCTCACTTCCTCACTCCTAAACCCAAAAACTCATTACACACACCACGAGTGTGTGAAGTAACAAGTGCAATATTTTTTTCGTGACTTGGCACTCACTGAAATTGCTTCTTAGCACACAATACCTTCACTTCATAGCCATAACCAACACATAGGCACCTTGATCGGACTATTCCCTAAAAATGGTGCCAAAAACATGTGTAACTAAGACAAAATGTCTTAGAGACTTGTGATAATTGAGACTATACCCCAATCACCAACAAGTACGTACAATGGTGGACCGATACATGTTTAATTTATCAATCCGTGAAGTAGACATAACAAGTGTATGAGGACATGTACATACATAATGATAAATGAAGTGCATGTGCAAACAATGCATGTAAATTAGGACTATCTACTTCTCACATCACCTTCCTCAATGAAAATGCATGTCGTGATACTTGCTACAATAGTAAGCACAAATTAGGCCTTTTCTCTCAGCTCCGATACCCGAATATGGTTAGTAATAGATTCCTTTCGGAGATTTCAACAAGATGCATCCAATGGTATTTTCGGCCTAATTTGACAAACGTAATTCAAGTTATGGGCAAAATATTAAGTGGCATGAAACACCAACTCTTGCTCCATAACTTATCAAGCTTCACACACACACACACACACTAAAATGGCACAAATAGAAGGGGGAAGGATAGAGGCACCTCTAGACGCACATTTCAAGCATCACACACACATACAAGCTCTTGTAGAAGAAGACATCCAGGGACGAAGAAGCAAATTTGAAATTTTCAGCTAAATTACTCACAATGGCAACAAGTCTCTACAAAGCATCACAAAGTGACTTATATACATGTGCCCTAGAAATGGTCCTTTCACACAAGAGATCGGCATTTTTACTGGAAATCACTAAATCCTTACTATTATACAAGGCTAATGTTACAATATTTAGGGATCATTCATCTAGAGGACTCCTCTAGAGCATTTACATGGCTCTTTGATATGCGACAAAGGATTTTGGAAGAAAGTAGGTTTGAAAATATGAAAAATTTGGGCCCGCTTTTCTTCACTTCTTTTCTTTTGCAATAAGAGGCTTCTAGATGCATGATTTACTTATGCACAACTCGGCCCGATATTCAGTTTGTTGTCTCTTAGATGAGCGGTTTTATGCATTGAGGTGTCAAGCATTGGCAAAGAGTTTAAACGCATCTTTCACTACTTGAGTGGTACTTGACTACTTGGATTCTTTTATCCCAAGGGGGGATCACTACCGCCAGATTTGCATGCCTTTTTTTAACTGTGATCGGCCTGGTTGTTATGATACTCATGTGTCCACTAGTGGTTTTTGCTTCATGCTTGGTAGCTCACGCATATCTTGGTTGAGCAAGAAGCAGCATACTCTGGAGACTTCTAGTTGTGAGGCTGACTATAGGGTAGCTTTCACAATGACTGTTGAGTGTGTGTGGCTCAGATGCCTTTTGGCTGGTTTGGGTGTTGGTGATTCTTATCTTCGTTGATATTGAGAGTGTATTGGAAGTTGTGAGGAACCCTATGTTCCATGCTTGCACAAAGCACATTGAGGTGCATTATCATTATGTCATGGAGAGGTTCTCTACTGGAGAGATCAATTTGGCATATATGCCCACATAGGATAACATTGCAGATCTTCTCACAAAGGCTCTGCCTCGGGAGAAGTTTGAATCTTTCCACAAAGATTTACTTCCTTTAGTGGATTTATCTCTTTTCGCATAGCTTGGCACTTCCTTATACATGAGTGCCAGCTCTTTGTCCACTGCATCACTTCCAGGGAGATTTGTTGTTATATTTCGATAGTGACATGTGTGAACACACTAGGACCATCGAAGCACTTTTTTCCCTCTTTAGAAGGTTTTTCCCTTGGCTTTTATATATTCATATAACCCTAACGTGTCGCTTATCTTTATAAATTCACTTGGTAATACATTCAATATTGTGTGTTGTTTTTCAAGCTTCTTCTTTTTTGTGTTCTTCGTGTGCTTCTGTAGACTTCAAACTCCAAGAGTTACATCTTGTAGAAAATATTCATGTGTACATTGTTTACATTGTGCCATATAATTATCCACATTTGTTTCTTTATTTTGCCAATAGGTTCCTAGTCTTTCCAAATTATTTAGAGTTATTATTTTTGAAGCATATGAACATGTGTTCCATTTATGTGCTTTCTCCAAATAATTATGTTGTTCATCTTTTGCTACACAATATTCTAACACTCCTAGTGAATTTAAGTCGTAAATGTATCTTGAGGGTAGAAGAAAATTTCTACTTTGCAAGATTACATGTATGGGAATACTGTTTCTAGATTTTGGTCCAAAAGATAATACTGGAACCAAAAGATTTTTCCCATTGAGGTATGCTCTCTATTTTGAGTAGATAAGCATTTGGGAGATCATCATCAATTTCTTTTGGTTTCTCTTATGTCATTATTCTAGATAAATGGTATTTCCTAATATGATTCTTACCTTGTTTGACGATTACTTCAAAGTCAAACTTCATTTGAAGCAAAAATCATCTCACAATTCTTCCTATGTGACAAGGTTTATTTACCAGATAAAGTAAATCTTGATAATCAACAAAAATTTTAAACATGTTTGCCAATAGATATTGTCTAAGTCTCTTAACAACATACACCATACCTAAACCCTCTCCTTTAGTAGTGGTGTAGTTTTACTCAGCCTGATTTAATTGTCTACTTGCATATGCTATTCAAAAATACACTTTACTTCCTTCAATAGTTTTAATCAATAATGGATGTCTTCTCTCTACCCAAGGATAGACACTTGTCGTTGGTGCCACTTAGATATCTCAAAATCATCTTGAATGCTTTTCTAGGATTAGACATAGATCTGCTCACAACTCCCACTGCAAATGCAATGTCAGTATTCTAGCTACCATAGCATACATGAGACTACCAACAACACACTGATAATGAATTTTGGTCGTGAATTCCTTTTCCTCATTTGAACCTGTGAAGTACTTTGGATATGTACTCACTTTTGTTGGAGTTTGACGTGTGCAGAATCACACAAAGAACACAAGGAAGAAGAAGAAGCATGGAGCACAACACACACTACTGTATTACCAACTTAATGTATAAAGATAAGTAACCCATTAGGGTTATAGGCATATATACAAGGGGGGGACCTCCTAAAGAGGGAAAAAAGTTTGCCGATGGTCCTTAATGTGTTCACACACATCAATACCAAAATACATCAACAAATCCCCCCTAAGAGTGATGTAGTGAACAAGGAGCTCGCACTCATGTATAAGGAAGTTCCAAGCTATATGGAAAGAGATCAATCTGCAAAAGGAAGTAAGCCCAAAGCTTTGCAGAAAGCTTCAAACTTCTCCTAAGGCAGAGCCTTTGTGAAAAGATCTACAATGTTATCTTGTGTCAACACATATGCCAAAATGATCTCTCCAATAGAGAACCTCTCCGTGACATAATGATAATGCACAATGTGATTTGTGTGAGCATGAAACACATGGTTCCTTGCAACTGCCAACGTGCTCTGACTATCAGTGAAGATGGTGGTGGAAGAAGACTAACCAACACCCAAATCAGCCAAAAGGCATGTGAGACACATACACTTAACAATTTTTGTGAAAGCTACCCTATACTCAACCTCACAAATAGAATCGGCCATAGTGGGCTGCTTCTTGCTTAAGCAAGATATGCATGAGCTAGCAAGAATGAAGAAAAAACCACTAGTGGACACATGATTGTCATAACAATCAGCCCAGTCAGAGTCAAAAAAGCATGTAAATCTGGTGGTAGTGATCCCCCTTGGGATAAAAGAATCTAAGTAGTCAGGTACCACTCAAGTCGCGAAAATTGTGTTTAAATTGCCTACCAATGTTTGACACCTGGGCAATGCATAAACCTGCTCATCTAAGAGATAGCAAATTGAATATCAGACCGAGTTATGCATAAGAAAATCAAGCATCCAATAGCTTGCTAATAGAGAACAACACCAAATGCATCCCCATCATCATGAAGACTCAACAATAAACCTATTTCCATAGGAGTGACAATAGGTTTGCAATCTTCAAGGCCAAAACACTACAATAATGTGTCAATATAATTTGTTTGATACAGAGCTATTCCACCATCAACTTGCATAAATTGAATGCCTAAATAATGATGCAAATGCCCCAAATATGATAGCTCAAATGAGGCATCCAAATTAGCCTTAGAATCAGCAATATGCTTCTCATTAGGACCAATGAATAGCATGTCATCAACATAGACAACAATGATAAGAAGCACATCATTTGCATGCTTAACATATAAGGTGATCTTAGTTGGACTCTTTTCAAAACCATGTGCAATCAAGTAGGAATATATCTTCTCATATCAAGCACATGGTTCTTGTTTCTAACCATAAAATGCCTTTTTCAAACCTACACACTTTATGTTCATGCCCTTTCTACACAAAAACACGAGGCTGAAAAACATAAACTTCTTCATGTAAATCACCATTCAAAAATGCAGTTTTAATGTCCAATTGATGTACATTCCAACCAAGATGGGATGCAAGTGCACAAATGCTACAAATGGTAGTCATCCAACATGTGGGTGCAAAGGTTTCATCAAAATAATTGCCTCTTTCTTGAGCATAACATTTTGCAGCAAGCCTAGCCGTATACGTGTCAATTGTTCCATCAGGCTTACACCTCAGCTTGTATACCCATTTAGTTCCAATGGCATTTTTGCTTGGAGGCAAATCAAATATAGAACAAGTACAATTCTTCATAATAACATCATATTATGATTGCATAACATCCCTCCACTTTTTTTATTTTCTTGCTTCATCAAAAGAAATAGGCATGTTCTCATCACACAGACTAGAGGCAACCATTAGATAGCAATTCAATGCAAAAGAAGCACTATGAGAGCTTGAATGAGTATGATATGATAGAGGTGCATCTAATTTACCATCTCACAAAGTCTACACTAGCCATTTGGGCATGGTTTTTGCCTCCTCTATATCAATCATCTCGTCAACAAGTGAATCATGTAAGTCTACATAAAAAATGGAATGATCTGCATCATCATGTGGAACTTATAAAGGCTAAGAAATTGCATCATTTGGACCAACACTTGACTATCCACTTGTAAAAAGAGGTTGCAAAGTGTCATACACATCCTTGAAGCTAGTTGATGTCTCCTTAGTACATGAAAGTAATGGGCTGAATTGCATCTTCCACAAAAAAACCATCATGGATAACCAAAAAATGTGTTTAGTTTGTGGATGATACAAATGATAGGTTTTACTTTCAAAAATGTACATAGAAAAAATACATTTTAGTGCTTTATCATCCAATTTTGTGAGTTGTTTTTCATGCATTAATAGATATACTAGACAACCAAAGACACACATATGAGAAACAGATGGCTTGCAACCATGCCAAGCCTCATATTGAGTGATAGACTATAGTGTGTTGGTGAGACACCTGTTAAGTACATATGTTGCACACATAACAACCTCAAGCCAGAAACTATATGGTAAAGCCTTACTTTTGACCATACACCTTGCCATCTCCATGAGAGACCTATTCTTTCTTTCAAAAACACCATTTTGTTAGGTGTATACAACACTATAAATTATTTTTTATCCCACGCCTAGCTAGAAATGCATTAAAATCAAAAGACATGTATTCCTCCCCTCGATCAGAACGGAGGGTGCCAATTTTACATGTTGACAGATTTTTTAGCCAGAACTAGAAACTGTTTGAAGCACATAAAAACTTCACACTTTGCATTCAATGGATAGACCCACACATGCCTAGAAAAATCATCAATAAAATTCACAAAGTAAATGTAGTTACAAAACGAAGGTGTCTGCATAGGACCAAAAACATTAGTGTGAACAAGCTATGATTTTTTAGTATCTCAAATTGAATCATCTTTTTGGGAAGGAGGAATGCTTCATTTTGCCCAAAATATAGCCTTCATAGACATGTTTACCGGGTGCCTTAAGTTTGGGCAGAAAGGAGACCATTTCATATTTTTGCAGTCGTAGCAAACTAGCAAAATTTAGATGAACAAAGCATGCATGCCAAAGCTTTGCATATGAGATAGCGTGAGAATCTTGAGCTACACATGTTGAATCATTCATATATTTTGCATAGTCTATCAGCTTATACAACCCACTACATAAAATGCAAGAAGCAATAATAAGATTTCCATTTGATAGATCATGAACTGTACATCTGTCACCAACAAATTTGACAACTAAGCCGATCTTGGCTGATGTTGAAACTGACAGTAGATTTTTCTTGATCCTTGGCGCAAACAAAGCATGTGACAATGAAAAAGAAATACCATAAGCAATATTCATAATGATCTTACCAACTCCCATGAGTGGATAAGAGGAGTTGTTGGCACATGTGACAGTATTCCCTATAGGGGCTGCCCCACTGTGAAAGTACCAAACATCTAAGCCTACGAAAGACATACAGTGTTCATGAGAAGATAGTGTAAATAGTGTTGGAGATAGACGTCTACGGAAGCACGCGAACAACACAAGGAAGAAGAAGAAGCTTGGAGCACAAACACACAATATTGAATGTATTACTAGAGAATGTACAAAGATAAGTAGCCCATTAGGGCAATAGGCGTATATACAAGCCGGGGGAAAAAAACCTCCTAAAGTGGGAAAAAAGTGCCCCGGCGGTCCTAGTGTGTTCACACACATCACTACCTAAATATATCAACAAATCCCCCCTGGGAGTGATGCGGTGAACAAGGAGCTGGCACTCATGTATAAGGAAGTGCCAAGCTATGTGGAAATCACTCCACAAAAGGAAGTAAGCCCAAAGCTTTGTGGAAAGCTTCAAACTTCTCCCTAGGCAGAGCCTTGGTGAAAAGGTCTACAATGTTCTCCTGCGTGGGCACATATGCCAAGCTGATCTCCCCAGTAGAGAACCTCTCCCTGACATAGTGATAATCCACCTCAATGTGCTTAGTGCGAGCATGGAACACAGGGTTCCTCGCAACTACCAATGCGCTCTGACTGTCACTGAAGATGGTGGTGGCAGAAGACTGGCCAACACCCAAATCAGCCATAAGGCGTCTGAGCCACACACACTCAACAGTCGCTCTGAAAGCTTCCCTATACTCAGCCTCACAACTGGAAGTGGCCATAGTAGGCTGCTTCTTGCTCAACCAAGATATACATGAGCTACCAAGCATGAAGCAAAAACCATTGGTGGACACACGAGTGTCATAGCAACCAGCCCAATCTGAGTCAGAAAAAGCATGCAAATCTGGCGGTAGTGATCCCCCCTTGGGATAAAACAACCCAAGTAGCCGAGTACCACTCAAGTAGCGAAAGATGCGCTTAACCGCCTTCCAATGCATGACTCCTGGGTAATGCATAAACTTGCTCATCTGTGAGACAACAAACTGAATATCTGGCCGAGTAATGCATAAGTAAATCAAGCATCCAACAGCCTGCTGATAGAGAACAACATCAAATGCATCTCCAGCATCATGAAGACTCAATCGTAAACCTGTCTCCATAGGAGTGGCAATAGGCCTACAGTCTTCAAGGCCAAAATGCTACAATAATGTGTCAATATATTTCGTTTGACACAAAGCCATTCCACCATCAACTTGCATAAACTGAATGCCCAAATAGTGATGCAAATGCCCCAAATCAGACATCTCAAATGAGGCATGCAAATCAGCCTTGAAATCAGCAATATGCTTCTCAATAGGACCAGTGAGCAGCATGTCATCAACATAGACAACAATGATTAGAAGCACATCATTAGCACGCTTAACATATAAGGTGCTTTTAGTTGGACTGTTCACAAAACCATGTGCAACCAGATAGGCATGTATCTTCTCATACTAAGCACGTGGTGCTTGCTTTAAATCATATAATGCCTTCTTTAACCTGCACACCTGGTTTTCATGCCCTTTCTGCACAAAGCCACGGGGCTGAAAAACATACACTTCTTCATGTAAGTCACCATTCAGAAATGCTGTTTTAATGTCCAACTGATGTACATTCCAACCATGATGGGCTGCAAGTGCACAAATGCTCAGAACAGTAGTCATACGGCATGCAGGTGCAAAGGTCTCATCAAAATCAATGCCTCTTTCCTGTGCATAACCCTTTGCAACAAGCCTAGCCTTATACCTGTCAACTGTACCATCAGGTTTACGCTTCAGCTTGTATACCCACTTAGTGCCAATGGCCTTCTTGCCAGGAGGCAAGTCACATAAAGACCATGTACCATTCTTCATTATAGCATCATATTCAGATTGCATGCCAGCCATCCAATTTTCTGAATTCTGTGCTTCATCAAAAGAAACATGCTCATTCTCATCACAGAGACTAGACGCAGCCACAGCATAGCAATCTGATGCAAAGGAGGCACTATGAGAGCCTGAACAAGTACGATATGACAAAGGTGCATCTAATTTGCTGTCACACAAAGTCTACACCAGCCATTTTGGCATAGTTTTTGCCTGCTCAATATCAGCTCTCTCATCAACAAGTGCATCATGTAAATCTGCATCAGAAATAGAATGATCTGCATCATCATATGAAACCTGCAAGGGCTGAGAAGTTGCCTCATTAGGACCAGCACTAGATTGTCCACCTGTAAAAAGAGGCATCAACGTATCATACATGTCTTTGGAGCTAACAGATGTCTCCTTAATACATGAAAGCAATGGCTGAATAACATCTTCCACAAAGACAACATCACGGCTAACCAGAATGCGTTTAGTCTGTGGATGATACAGACGATAGCCTTTACTTTCAGAACTGTACCCAACAAAAATACATTTTACTGCCTTATCATCCAATTTTCTGGGATGTTGTTCAGGCACTAATGCATATGCCAAACAACCAAAAACATGCAGATGAGCAACAGATGGCTTGCGGTCATGCCAAGCCTCATATGGAGTGATAGACTGCAATGCTTTAGTGGGACACCTGTTCAGTACATATGCTGCACACATGATAGCCTCAAGCCAGAAACTATGTGGTAAAGCCTGACTTTTGACCATGCACCTCGCCATCTCCATGAGTGACCTGTTCTTTCGTTCAGCAACTCCATTCTGTTGAGGTGTATACAACACTGTACATTGGTGTTTTATCCCACGTTCAGCCAGAAATGCATTAAAATCTGACATATATTCCCCCCCTCGATCAGAACGGAGGGTGCCTATTTTACATGCTGACAGATTTTCAGCCAAAACCAAAAACTGTTTGAAGCACATGAACACTTCAGACTTTGCTTTGAGTGGATATACCCATGCATGCCTGGAAAAATCATCAATGAAAGTCACGAAGTAAAGGTAATTTCCAAAAGAGGGTGTCTGCATAGGACCACAGACATCACTATGTACAAGCTGCAATTTCTATGTAGCCAGAACTGAACCATCTTTTGGAAAGGAAGAACGCTGCATTTTGCCCAAAATACAGCCTTCACAAACATGTTTTCCAGGAGCCTCAAGTTTGGGCAAAGAGGACACCATTTTAGATTTCTACAAGCGTAGCAAACTAGCAAAATTTAGATGACCAAAGCGTGCATGCCAAAGCTTTGCATCTGACATAGCCTGAGAATCATGAACTGCACATGCCGAATCATTCATAGATCTTTCATAGTCTATGAGCTTATACAGCCCACGACATAAAATGCCAGAAGCAATAATCACATCACCATTTGAGAGATCATGGACTGTACACCTGTCATCAACAAATTTCACAACCAAGCCAATCTTGGCTAATGCAGAAACTGATAATAGGTTCTTTTTGATCCCTGGCACAAATAAAGCATCTGACAAAGTGAAAAAACTACCATCAGCAGTAGTCAGAATGATCTTACCAACTCCCATAACAGGATAAGAGGAGTTATTGGCGCATGTGACAGTATTCCCTGTAGGGGCAGACTCGAGTGAAGAGAAGAAACTGCGCTGCGAGGTAATATGTTTGGTCGCCCCACTGTCAAAGTACCAAACATCTGAGTCTACTGCAGACATGCACTGATCATGAGAAGATGGGTCAAAACTGCAGACAGTAGTAAACGCCCATTCTTCTTCCTGCACAAGATTTGCAGACTCTATTTTTGGTGTAGAGGCCTCTGCAACAACCATTCCAGCCTCTTTTATCTTTGCCTCTTTAGCAGCCAGTTTTGGACAGTTCTTTATGATATGATCATTTCCTTTACAGTACTTGCAAAATAATTCTTGCTTTTCTAATTTCTTCTCATCTTTATCCTGGTTCTTTGATTGTGCAGCATTTGCAGATTTCTGCTTACTAGTAGAAGAGCTCCATTTTCCTTTGCCCTTCTGACTAGCCAGGAAAGCTTGATCTGCAACACGCATAATGGACCTGTTCTGCCTGGACTGATCTTCCTGCAACAGAACAGAGAATAACTCCTCGAATGACAAGGCATTTGGATTGCCTTTCATCATCAACCGAAGAGTAGAAGCAAAACTCTGATATGAATCAGGAAGACCATTCAGAACGGTCTGCACAAGTGAGCTATCTGGTATAACCTGATTAGCAGAAATCAAATGTTCCTTCAAATCTTTGATCTTCGTTAAGAAACTGTCCATAGAATCACCTTCATTCATGTGCTCACTCTCCAACTGTTTTCGGAGGTAAGCAACACGAGCCTCATTCCTAGCCTCGTACAAAGTGGTAAGTGTATCCCAAGCATCCTTTGCTGTTATGCAAGAGTGAATGTGAGGAATAATGGCACGTTTGACAGACAAAGCTATCAATGCATGTGCCTGGGCATCTCTGCCATCCCAGCGAATCTGCTCTACAGTAGGTGCAACAGAAATAGCAGCACGAACAGGAATCTGCGGAATATCATCTTTGACACCATCTTCATCAGCTCCAGCACCTGTATTTGCAGTACTTGTCGTTATAGGTGTAACAAGACGTCTTTCAACACCCTGCACAATGTTCCACAATCCTTTTGCAACCAGTACATGTCGCATCATATAAGCCCATAATGGGTAGTTGGTACCATCCAACTTATCCTCAACAGCCAACATACGGAATACATCACTGCTTTCAGCCATGGCCAATGACTAAAATACCTTGATGCAAAAAATTGACTGTATCTCAAAAAGTTGAACGGTACTGCCCAGACAAGTTCTGCTACACCTGTAGCAGACTTCGAGACGCTTAAACTGGCGAACAGTAACTAGTATAAACCTTTGGCACAAAAGGACGGAATAGCCTGCACAAGCGCTGCGATAGTGCGTTCGGATTCGAAACAAGCTCAGATCGCGATTTCGGCACAGAGAGCGAATTCATCTTGATCTCGGAAACACCCTGAGTATGCTCACCAAATTTCATGCGAATCTGAGACTGCAAACGGAGGAGTGTCGACGGCACCCTAGAAGAAGCGACCACCTGCTCTGATACCAATTGTTGGAGATAGACGTCTGTGGAAGCACGCGAAACAGCACAAGGAAGAAGAAGAAGCTTGGAGCACAAACACACAATACTGAATGTATTACTAGAGAATGTACAAAGATAAGTAGCCCATTAGGGCAATAGGCGTATATACAAGCCGGGGGAAAAAAACCTCCTAAAGAGGGAAAAAAGTGCCCGGGCGGTCCTAGTGTGTTCACACACATCACTACCTAAATATATCAACAAATAGTAGTAAATGTCCACTCTTGATTCTGCAAAAGACTATAGTAGGTGCAACATGAACCACAACACAAACAAGAATTTGAAGATTTTCATCTTCAATGCCATCTGCATCACCTTCAATAACCATATTTGCAGGTGTAGCTAGGTCATTTTTGAATGCCCTACACAATATTCCACAATCCTTTTGTGATGAATACATAACATATCATGTATGCCCATAATGGGTAATTGGTATCGTCCAAATTTTTCTCAACGACCAACATTTCACCCATGGCCACTGACTAAAATACCTTGATGTAGAAAAATGTTTGTATCTCAAAAAGTTGAACAGAACTACCCTATCAAGCCATGCTAAACTTGTAGCAGAATTTGAGGCGCTTGTACTAGCAAACTAAAACTTGTATATATGTTTTGCACAAAAGGATGAAATTGTCTGCATTGGCGCTACCATAGTGCATTTGGAGGCCAAAAGGAGTTGAGATTCAAATTTTGACACCACAGAGAAAAGTGGTTTTTAACTCCTAATTATCATGAGTATGCTCGCCATTGTTATGTGATTTTGAGACTGTGACTCGAGGGGTATTGATAATGCCCTAGATGAAGCAGTGACTTGCCCTGATACCAATTGTTGGAGTTTGAGGTTTGCAAAAGCACGCAAAGAACACAAGGAAGAAAAAGCAGCTTGGAGCACAACACACGATATTGAATGTATTACCAAGTGAATGTACAAATATAAGTAACCCGTTAGGGTTATAGGCATATATACAAGTTGGGGGAAAAAAACCTCCTAAAGAGGAAAAAAAAGTTCTTTGGTGGTCCTAAGTGTCTTCATACACATGAATACCAAATATTTCAACAACTTTGAGACAATTATATGCATATTTTACTCTTATCACGAGTAATGCACATGCCAAGAATATGTTTGGCATCCCCCAAATCCTTCATATCAAATGTCTCAATCGATTTCGTTTTGAGAAATGACAAGTCATAAGGGGACTCCCTAACAATCAACATATCATTGACATAAAGTATCAAGCATATCAAGATGTCATATGACCATCTTTTTGTATAGAGAGAATGATCCTCATTGTTTTGAGATTAGCCTTGAGACCTTAGAAAAGCATCAAAATTTTAGTACCATTGTCCATGGGCTTGTTTAAGTCCATATAAGCTCTTTTGCAGCTTACAAACTAGAATTTCTTTGCTAGGAACTACACAACTCTCTGGTTCTTCCATATAGATATCATCTGTAAGATCTACATGCAAGAAAGCGATTTTCACATCCATTTGGACTAGTTTTGAGTCCTCCATTACAACGAATCCAATCAACATGTGCAAGGTAGTCATCTTGACCATTGGAGAGAAGATTTCCTCGAAATCAACTCCATGCTATTGCTTAAAACCTTCCAACAAGTCATGCTTTATACTTTGGAGAAGCTCTGTCTGATACGAATTTCAATTTATATACCCATTTACATGATAAAAAATTTCTACCCTTTGTCAAAGGTACTAAATCCCAAGTATCATTCTTATGAATAGAATCCAACTCTTCATGGCATGCTGCTACTTGACATGATCCTCTGTCTCCATAGCCTCTTTGTAGCAAGAAAGATCACCAACATCTATTAGCATAACAAAATCCAAACCTGGAACATATTTATTAAGTGGATGCAAGACATGTCTAATATGACATCACTTCTTCTAATCACCGATCATGTTCTAGGATCCCATAAGTGATATCCAAATCGGCCTTCTTGAACATGTCCAAGAAACATGCATTTCTTTGACTTATGGTACAACTTTTGTCTAAGATTCTTGGGTATATGAACATATGCTTCACACCCAAAAACTCGAAGATGATCATAATATGATGGATTTCCTTTCCATAATTCTTGTGCCACTTTCAAACCTTTGGTAGTATTAGGTGAAAGGTTGATCACATGAACTGCAATCAATATTGCATCTATCGGAAGGCCTATGAAAGGTTTGCATGATGCAACATATAAACTACTCAATCATGAGTAGTTCTATTCATCCTTTCAGCTACACCATTCTGTACTAGGGTATAAGGAGTTGTAAACTCTCTAGGAATTCCTCTAGACTGATGAGTTCTTTCTCCAATCTATAGAACTACATCCTTTTTTCCATGCTCTCTGATAATTTCCTACTATCTTGAATCCATTTTTGAATCCTTAGGTACTTTGTGCCTGAGAACAAGGACTAAGGTGTCTAATTCTCATGCCAATCAATCTTATATCTCAAAGCTTTCTTTGATCAACCATTAACCTTTCCTTGGCATGATTTATCAAACTCTGAAAATCTTCATCCCTTTGGCTAATCTAAGACATTTGTCTTTCCTAAATTCACCTAGCCAAGGGATAAGGCCAAGTCTTTCTCCTTTAGATCCCTTCTTCTTCTTTAATATTTACCCATGGTATTTTCTTAGGATCATTAACTCCTACTTTCATGAGTTTTCATATTGCTTAACTCTTTAACAATCTTTCTCATGTTCTCAAAACCTTATTTGTTAATCAAGGCACCAAAACTTTTAGATCCACCTTATCAATTCTCAAGTATGTAAATATGGATATGCTTTAAGTTTTTGGCTATCTTACCTTGGGTTACTGCCAAATTGAAATACCTTCATGAATTCCATCCTTGCATATCTAGTTCTTTCTTTGTTTTGGATTTGAATCTCAAACACAAGGCATTTGATGTCAGATGTTCTTCTTAGCTTTTAGAAAAGAGCCAATAAATACATCTTTTTTTGGAAATATCATATCAATGATACTTTTCTTCTGTTGGATGTGTGTAGAAGTGCGAGAGACACACAAGAAGCACACACAAGGAGCACAAACGTAGCAAGACACACGGAGAAGACGATGGCTAGAATAGCTCTCTCTATTGATCGATGAACTGAACTGAAGTAAGAGCTGAATAATATCCTTAAGTACAAAGTACCACCACATATGAGAGTATCAAGTATGTGGTAACATGGGGAAAAAACCTCTAGCCAGCACTAGAGTAAAAAGTGCCCATGTATAGGGAAAAGGTTCACATCAAAGCTACTCGAGGAACACATAAATGTAACAAACCCCCCTGGAGCGAATGATGTGAACACATATAGGGAGTGACAGATCAGCCTCCATAAGGTAACAAGCCTAAAGCTTTGCGAAAAGCTTCAAACTTTTCCCGTGGAAGAGCTTTGGTGAATATGTATGCCACATTATCTTGTGTAGGCACATATACCAAATCAATATCTCCTGCATGAAGGCGCTCTCTCACATAGTGATAATGCACCTCAATATGTTTGGTCCGTGCATGAAACACTGGGTTTCGTGCAACAGCCAAAGCACTCTGACTATCTATGAGAATATGCGTAGCAGCATCAATCTCCATGCAAAGATCCATCAATAGGCGTCTCAACCATATACACTCCACTGTAGCTGTGAAAACTGCCCTGTACTCAGCTTCACAACTCGATGTCGCCACTGTAGGTTGCTTCTTACTCAACCAAGATATGCATGAGTCTCCAAGGAAAAAGCAATTACCACTAGTGGACACGCGAGTATCATAACAACCAACCCAATCACTATCTGTAAAAGCATGCAAGCATGGCTGAACATCTCTTCCATAAAAGAGACCTAAGCTCAAAGTGCCTCAAAGATATCTGAACACACGTTTCATCGCTTGCCAATGCTTAGTGCCAGGGCTACGCATGAATCGACTCAACTGGGAAACTGCATACTGTATATCCGGTCTTGTGTTGCATGCATATATAAGACATCCCACAGCTTGCTGATAAAGAGAAGTGTCAAATGCATCACTGGAATCCTAAACTGAGAACTTGAATCCTGTCTCAACTGGTGTGGAAACTGGCTTACAATCCTCAAAATCAAAACACTGAAGTAGTTTTTCAACATACTTTGCTTGATGCATAACAATTCCCCCCCTCAACGGATACAAACTGGATGCCAAGATAGTAGCTCAAAAGACCAAGATAAGTGACATCAAAAGTATGCTGCAAATCAGCCATAAGAATGTCAAGTTTTGCATCACATGACCCAGTCAAGAGTATGTCATCGACATAAAGAACAAGCACTATAAGATCAACCCCATTTTTGTGTACATAGAGTGTGCTTTCAATCGGACTACATGTGAAGCCAAGAGCAATCAAGTGCTTATGTATTTTGTCATACCATGCATGTGGAGCTTGCTTGAGACCATACAAGGCTTTATGCAAGCGACAAACTATATGCTCTTTCCCTTTCATAGCAAATCCAGGAGGTTGCTTCACATAAACCTCTTCTTGCAAATCTCCATTCAAGAAGGCTGTTTTTATGTCCAATTGATGCACTTTCCAACCTCGATGGGCAGCCAATGCAACCACGGTACGAATGGTAGTCATGCGTGAAGTAGGTGCAAAAGTTTCCTCATAGTCAATGCCATATTGTTGCGCACATCCTTTGGCAACCAATCTAGCTTTGTAGCGATCGATGCTACCATCAGATTTTCTCTTAATCTTGTAAACCCACTTTGTACCAATGTCATTCTTTCCTTTTGGCAATTCACATAACTCCCAAGTACCATTCCTATGTATGGAATCCATTTCTGATTGCATAGCACTCATCCATTATGGATCGTCACATGCATCTTCAAAAGAAAGTGGCTCTTCATTACATGCTGTAGCAATAAGAGAATAATCCACAAAATTACTTGATGCATGGTGAGAGCTTGATCTTGTTCTACCAAGTAAAGGTGCACTCAATTTGCTATCCTGCAAAGTTTGTTTCAGCCACTTTGGCATAGATTGTGCACTCTTGATAGACATGTGTTCATTATGTAAAACATCTTCAATATGTACATCATGCGTGGGCTGAATTTCATGCTCAGTTTCAGCCATATTTTGACGCAAATGTTCAGCCATATGTGGCTAGAAATTTCCAACAGTTTTGACAATTTTTGGCTGAATTTTTTCAGCCATGTTTGGCTAGAAATTCTCTGCATTTTCAGCTCTATTTGGCTGGAATTTTTCAGCCCTTTGAACCTCCGTTGGCTGATTTACATGGCCATAGTCAAGCGCACCATTTTGGAACAAAGGCATGAGCGTATCGAACACATCTTGTGAGCTAACTGTTGGCAGTTTTTTGCATTCACATCTTGTGAGCTAACTGTTGGTAGTAGACAGAAAACTGAATTTTCAGCAAATACCACATCTCGACTCACAATAATTGTGTTCGTCAATGGATGGTACAACCGATATCCCTTACTTTCAGCACTATAACCAACAAATATACATTTCTTTGCCTTGTCATCAAGTTTGTGACGTTGTTATGATGGCACAAGAGCATATGCCAAACAACCAAACATACGCATATGACTAACCATAGGCTTATGACCATTCCAAGCCTCATAAGGAGTGATGACTCTCAATGCTTCTATAGGGCAGCGATTCAACACATAATTTGCACACATGACCGCTTCCATCCAAAACTTATGAGGAAGATGCTTTCCTTTAACCATACATCGTGCCATTTCAAGTAGAGTTCTATTTTTACGCTTGGCAACACCATTTTGTTGAGGTGTATATGGCACCGTACATTGGTGTGAAATACATCTTTCATGAAGAAAAGCATTAAACTCATGTGACATGTACTCACCACCACGATCCGTGCGTAGAGTCAAAAACTTTTGTGAAGAAAAATTTTCAGCCATAGCTAAAAATGCTTTGAAGCAAGAAAATACCTCATTCTTTGCTTTCATAGGATACACCCATGTATGGCGAGTAGCATCATCAATGAAGGTAACAAAATATACATGCTTCCCAAAAGATGGAGTCTTAACCGGACCACATACATCACTATGAACAAGTTGCAATTTTTTTGTAGTGTGTGTATGACTATCTTTTGGAAAAGAAGCACGATGCATTTTTCCAAGAATGCAACCTTCACATGCATGCTTTTCAATGGACTCAAGTGTAGGCAAGCCAATAACCATGTCCTTCTTTTGCAAGCAGAGCAAACTATTGAAGTTTAAATGACCAAAACGAGCATGCCAAAGCTCCATTTCAGCCATGGAAGAAGTATGAGCAACTAAGGCATTCGAGGCAGCCCTCTTGTATGTATCCATGCGATACAAACCATTACATAATGTACCGGACATCACCATAACATCACCAGTGTTGAAATCATGAACCATACACTTATCATCAACAAAGTGTACATGAAGTCCAGCTTTGGTAATCAACAGAATTGAAATTAAGTTCTTCTTGATACCGGACACATACAATGCATTTTTCAAGAGAATCACACCTCCATTTGCAGCCGTAAGCTCAATTTCTCCTACTCCAATGATAGGATAAGAGGCATTGTTTGCCACACCACATGTCCTCCTTTAGGTGCATCTTTCAAAGAGGCAAAAAATCTTTTGCATGATGTTATGTGCTTTGAAGCACCACTATCAAAGAACCAATCCGAATTAGCCTCACTCACAACCATACATTTAGAATGTAAAGAAGCATCATAATGACATGTAACAACACATGCCCAAAAATCTTGAGCCATGTTAGCTTCATCATTCTTTGCATTTGCTGAATTTTCAGCAATAGACATGCCGGATTCCTTCTTCTTTTCATTGCATTTAGCAAGCTTTCTACACTCATCAATAGTATGACCAGCCTTCCGGCAATATTTGCATCTCTTCTTCTTTTGCAAATCACCATCATTAGAGGAATGAGTGGAAGAGGAAGCTTGAGGCTTTGGTTTTGATGAACCCAAAGCTGAACCATACTTGCTTTTCCCCTTTTGTGAGATAGCAAGTGCTTGCGTTTCCTCAATCAAACCACTCCTATTCACTCTAGATTGCTCTTCTTGCAAAAGAAGAGACACAACCTCATCAAATGCATACATATTAGGATTTCCTTTTGCAACCAAACGAAGTGTAGTAGCAAAGCTTTGAAAAGATTCTGGTAATCCTTTCAACAATGTAGAAATGAGTGATGCATCCGAAATGATCTCATCTATGTTTGCCAATTGCTCTTTCAAGTCCTTGATGCGTGTCACATACACATCCACTGACTCATTTTCAGCCATACATACATCCTCAAGTTGCTTTCTCAAGTATGCGACACGTGCTTCATTACACACGGCATACAAAGAAGCAAGAGTGTCCCATGCATGTCATCATGTAGAACATGACCGAGTGTGTGGAACTATATGACGCTTCACTGAAAGCGCAATCAAAGCATGAGCTTGAGCATCTTTTCCATCCCATCTAAGCTGCTCCTGTGTAGGTGGAGAAGGAGAAACCACTGTACTCGAAGAAGAAGCTCCATCTGTGACAGTAGACTGTGAAGTAGAAGCACCTGTCGGTCTTCGATCTACATCTGCCACTATGTTCCAAAGTTGTTTTGCAACAAGAACATGCTTCATCATGTAAGACCACATTGGATAGTTGGTCCCATCAAGCTTATCTTCAGCTTGAATCATGCCAAACAAGTCATTGCTGCCCGCCATTTCACTGAGGAACAAGAATGTGACAAAATCTTCACTTCGATGAAAGTTGAAATGAGTGCTGAAATTTCAGCTCACAAACTGTCACTCTGATGGCGATTTTGACTGCACAAATGGCTTCGAAATGGGGGTAAAACCGCAGTGCACCTGGTGGAAATGTTTCCAAGCTGCTGAAATTCACAGTTCTAAGCTCCGAAGTCGATTTGCACTGTTAAAGTGCGCACGTGCCGCGATGCGAAAAACCAAAACTTGAGAAGAAGCTGAACCTGCTCTGATACCACTGTTGGGTGTGTGTAGAAGTGCGAGAGACACACAAGAAGCACACACAAGGAGCACAAACGCAGCAAGACACACGGAGAAGACGATGGCTGGAATAGCTCTCTCTATTGATCGATGAACTGAACTGAAGTAAGAGCTGAATAATATCCCTAAGTACAAAGTACCACCACATATGAGAGTATCAAGTATGTGGTAACATGGGGAAAAAACCTCTAGCCAGCACTAGAGTAAAAAGTGCCCATGTATAGGGAAAAGGTTCACATCAAAGCTACTCGAGGAACACATAAATGTAACATCTTCCCCCCCTTTAAAGAGTTTTCTTTCTGAAAAAACTATAGGCTTTATGGAAATTGATGCTCACCAATTTCCAAGTCAGCTAAATAAATCATCAAGTTTTCCTGAGTTCAAGCTTCCATTACCCTTAAATCTAGTATCCCATATGACCAAATCCACTTAATTGATGGTGTAAACCTAGACATCCCATACCATCTGGCTTTACACTCTCACCTTGGTGTAAAAAACTTTGGCCCTTACTTTGGGATTGCTCATTGTGAAAACTTTCTTAAGTAGTATTGATCAAAATTCTTTTGTAGAATTATAAGTTTTATACTCACCAATCTTGATTTATACTTGAAAAGAATTTGAAGATTGAGCCTTTATTGAACTATTTCTTTGATAAGATGCAATCAAAAGTATCTTTGTCTATGTCATTTGATAATAGAGCTAGTACTCTCATAGTAGATATTATCTATTGACATAGCTAAACATCTATCTCAAAGGAAATGGTCCACACTTATCACTAACTTAGCTGAATGGTCATAATTTTAACCATGTTGGAAATTCATTGCTTGCTCAAAGGGCATATTTGCGGAATAGTGGTATTTAGAGAATCTTTCGACTCTTATCTTCCTAATCTCCAACTATGTATTTATGAGTTACAATTCTTCGCTTCTGAAGAAGGTCTCTCCCTAGGCTCCAAATGGATCATATTTTTTGTGTGGAGGAGAAATAAGTTTCTTAAAAAAATGACATTTTTGATCATCTTATGTCCTTGAGTTTCACTTTGTGATAGTTTATTCCCCAGTTAGTTGATCATTGTCCTCTTTGATCAGCGATTTGAAGTCCTTAAGGCCTTTGGACTTCATGACATCTTTCATGATTATGAAAGATTAACCCATTATTGTGTATAGGGTCTCATAGGCTTTAGTTTCTCTTTTGGATATGTTTAAATCCAACTTGTTATTACCACTTATGATTAATACAAAGAGAAACATTGGTTGGCTTGTAGACAAAGTCCTTGGCCTTGCTGATCACGCATGCCATGGGTTTTATAGGACGTGAGGATCCATAAAGAGGAATCAAAACTTAATATTTTTATATCTATGCTACAATTTTGTTGGCTTTTGGATTAAGCCAACACATTAAAGGCGTAAAAGTATAATGATTATTGAGCTCCATGCCATAAATATACCATTACACTTTTATGCTTTTTGTGTTTTCATGTCAAGAAGAAGATCCTACCTCAACCTTAATATTTAATGAACTTAATCTCTTTTTTATCCCATGCTTAACATGAAGATGCTTAGTATGAAAAAGGTTCAAAAAATGTACTTCTCTTTAAATCATGCATTGAATTCACATTTGGAATTCCTTGCATAACTAGTCCTTTCTTTGTTTTGGATTTAAAACTCAAACACAAGGCATTTGATGTCAGATGTTCTTCTTAACTTTCACAAAAGAGCGAAGAAATACATCTTTTTGTGGAAGTATCATATCAATGATACCTTTATTACCCACTTAAAGAGTTCTTGTCCTAAAAAACCATGAACTTTATTGAAATTGATGCTCACCAATTTCAAAGTCGACTAAATAAATCATCAAATTTCCTTAAGTTCAAGCTTCCATTATCCTTAAATTCAGCGTCCCATAAGAACAAATCCACGTAACTAATGATGTAAATATAGATGTGCCATATTGTCTAGCTTTACGCTCTCACCTTGGTGTAAACAACTTCAGATCTTACTTTGGGATTGCTCATTGTGAAGACTTTCTTAAGTAGTATTGATGAAAATGCTTTTGTAGAATTTTAAGTTTTATACTTATCGAGTCTTGATTTATCCTTGAAAAGACTTTAAAGATTGGGCCTTATTGAACTATTTCTTTGATCAGATGCAATAAAAAGTATCTTTCTCCATGTAATTTGATAATAGAGCTAGTATTCTCATAGTGGATATTATCTATTGACATAGCTAGACATCTATCTAAAAGGAAATGGTCCACACTTATCATTAACTTAGCCAAATGTTCATGACTTTAACCATGTTGGAAATTCATTGCTTGCTCATAGGGCATATTTGTGGACTAGTGTTATTGTTGTCAGGATCTTGCTCACGGGCAAACAAAGGTTACGAACGCAGAAAACACACAGAAGAATAGAGACAACAAAAGACGAGACTGAACGCAGTATTGGGTGCAATCTCCCCCCATGCACTCCCTTTCGACAATCCACAGAGTGCATGTATTTATAGGAATCTTGATAACGTCGAAAAGAGTGGTTACATGAGAGCGGCTTGAAAAGCAAGCGTGAAACTAAAAGTTGGTAACTTTTACAGAAAGCCATTGCTTTCAATAACAGAAATTGTGGTCTACGACGACCCTTATTCTAACTATTTCTAACAATAGAACCTTGTACAAGGGTTTATTTACAAGCTAAATAATATTATTCAGATTATTGATATCCGTCCTTTCACTCCTTGCACGCTCCTCAAGAACCTTCAACTGCTATATCAGAAACATCAAAAACACATTAATACATTAATAATTTAACACTCTAACAATGCATTGTTCAATAATAATTTAACACTCCAACAATGCATTGTGCAACATATTCCATGTTATACTCCAACAATGCATTGTTCAACATATTCCATATTACACTCCAACAATGCATTGTGCAACATATTCCATGTTATACTCCAACAATGCATTGTTCAACATATTCCATGTTACACTCCAACAATGCATTGTTCAACATATTCCATAAGTTATAACATGCCCCTCAGTTGAAAAAGCAACTGAGCTCAATTGATAAAATAATAAACATGGATGGCCAGTCACATGTTTCATCATTGAATAAAAAATAAGCATGTTGCATGTAAAAACACATGCATGGAAATGTTCATGGAGTTGTTACATTAATGTGTTTGTGTATGATATGCAGAAATTAAGTGTTCATAATGGGGTATTAATTGTGTTTTATGTATCCATTGACATTCTTCAATAGAGTGATTTTTGTACTTAACCAAATATCGATGATATTGAGTACCTATGCGTGTAGTAGTGACATCATGATCAATGATTTTCTCAGGAACTAAGATTTCAGATTGTTCTTCAATTAAAGAAGGATCATCAAGAAGTGGAGCAAGTGGTAAAATTACTTTAAATGGTTTAAGTAAACTAATATGAAAGAGTTATGAATAGTCCAATGAGATGGAATATCTAATCTAAATGAATTATCATTATTTTTTTATGCGAAACGGTCTATAATAGCGTGGTGCAAGTTTAATTTTAGGATGCTGCAAAATATTTTTGAGACGTCTTTTAATGATACGCAACCATACAAAATCATTTTCCTTGAATTCTTTGTCTAATCGTTTAGTATTGATATTACGTGTATATCACTCTTGACTTCTCCTAATGTGCTCGTGAACATCATGAAGTATAGAAATGTGATCTTGAGCAATAGAATCAGCCATCGGATGTCTGTTTGGGTGAGGGACATGGGAGTGGGAAGCTTTTTACCAAAAACACGACCTGTAGTGGTGTGTGCAGTGTTATTGTAAGCAAATTGAAGCAATGGCAACTTTTCATCCCAGTTATTAGGATTATCTAATGAATAACAATGCAATAAATCAAGAATAGTACTGTTTGTAACCTCACTCTGTCCATTACTTTCAGGATGAAATGCAGAGCTAAAATCTATTTTAGAACCAAAATGTTGAAATAAGGCAACCCAAATGATTACAAAATCTAACACCACGATCAGATAACATTACTTTAGGAAATCCATGATGTGGGAAAATGCATTTAATGAATAATTTTGCAGCTTGAGGTGCAGTCAAAGTTTTTCTACATGGAATGAAATATGCATATTTACTAAAACTATCAACTATTGTCCAAATCATATCATTATGTGATGAAGTGATGGGAAGACTTGTAATAAAATCCATAGAAATTTGTTCCCATGGTTCGTTCGGAATGGGAAGTGGCATTAATAATCCAAATGGTTTACCATGATGACGTTTGACGTGCTGACAAATAATGCATTGAGAAACATAGTGTGGAATATCTTTTTCCATGTGTGGCCAAAAGAAGAAATCTTTGCAAGCAGAAATGGTGCTCTATATGCCTCTATGACCCATGTAAGATGGTTCATGCATTTCTTTGATAACAAATTCTTTAAAAGCTTGGGTTATGCACAATCTATGTTGAAAATAAAGAAAACCATTATGAAATGTATAATGTTCATCAGATAAAGATGCACCATTATTGAAGTCATGCCATGCACATGAAAAATACAAATCAAATGCATAAGTGGAAACCATTTTTTGAAAAGAATGAATTTGGATGGCAGATATATTATTCAAAACAACAGAATGCGAAGGAAAACGGCTAAGAGCATCAGCTACAACATTAGCTTTACCAGGCTGATATTGTATCATGGGTTGGAAATTTTGAATGAATGATGCCCATTTAAGATGCCTATCAGAGATTAAAGGTTGACTTAATAAATGCTTAATAGCTTGTTGATCAGTTTTGATTAAGACCTCAGAGCCCATAAGATAGTGTTTCCAAATTCGCAGAGCATGCACAACTGCTAACAACTCTTTATCATATGTACTATAATTCTGTTCCGAGGGCTTAAGCTTCCTACTCTCAAATGCAATGGGATGGTCATTTTGCATTAAAACAGCACTTATTCCTGAACCACTAGCATCAGTAACGACATGAAAGGGTTGTGAAAAATCAGGTAACTGTAAAACAGGTGCATGTGAAAGTGCTTGTTTAACGGATCCACATGCACACCTTCACTTGAAATAATATGTCCTAAATATTCTAGCTTACGTTGAAAGAAGTAACTCTTTTCAGGATTAGCATAAAGTGTGTTCTCTCGTAACAAATGAAAAACTGTTTCAAGATGCTGCTCATGTTCACAATCATTCTTACTGTATACAAGTATATCATCAAAGAATACAAGAACAAAAGCTTGATAATCAAGAAAAATATTGGTCATCATTCGTGCAAATGTAGCAGGGGCATTAGTGAGTCCAAGGGCATTACCATAAATTTATAATGGCCAGTTTGAGTTCTAAATACAGTCTTAAAAATATCAGTTTGTGTCATACGAATCTAATGGTAACCCGATTTAAGATCAATTTTACTAAAGACACGAGCTCCTCGTAACTTATCTAAAAGATCATCTATTCAAGAAATAGGGTATCTATTCTTTATTGTGATCTTGTTAAGGGCTCTATAATCAATGCACATTCGGTAAGTTTTATTCTTCTTCTCTACTAAGAGAACTGGTGCTCCAAATGGGGAAGAACTAGGCCTTATAAGTCCTTTTTGTAGTAGGTCTTTTACTTGGTTTTCTATTTCCTTTTGGTGTAGTGGGCCATGTCTATAAGGTGCTTTATGAGGAGGAGAACTACTAGGGACTAAGTCTATGCTATGGTCAAAGGATCCTCGAGATGGTGGTAGTTCAAAGGGATACTCAGATATAAAGCAATCCTTATAAGTACTCATGAAAGGTTTATATGCATCAGGAAGTGTATAAGTATAATCATTGATGACATTGACAAAAACAATGCATGAGTTGAATCCTTTCCTAAATGCACGCTTTACTTGAGTGTGACTAATCAATGGAAACGGCTGGAAATCATGTCGTGCAGACAAAGTAATGATTTGACCTTTGAATTCAAAGTTAAAGGTATGTGTATGGTAATCAATATGTGGGTTATAATGGTGACGAAAAGGCATACCTAGTATAACATCGTAATATTGCAAAGGTGCAATTAAAAATGTTTGTGCATCAATACATGGGCCTATGCTAATCGTAACATCTTGCACTTCTCGTGTTACATTATAACGACTACCTTGATATGCAGCTTTCATTTTATACAAGGAAGGAAACATTTGTAATTTAAGTTCTTGTACTAATAAATGTGAAATGAAGTCATGTGAACTACCATCGTCATGTTGAATTTTAACTAGTTTGTTATTTATTGCACCCTGCATGCAAAGTAGAGAGTGAAGAGAGATATCGTTACCCAAGGTACTTAATTCCTTCTCCAATGATTCCTCTGTCCAAATAGGAGGAATTTCTTCATTATGGACCTCCATGTTGTGCAATTGAGCTGTAGCCAGTTTCATGTGAAAAGGTCGCAATCTGCACCTTATTTTTGTATGTCCAGGTTTACCATAATTCCAGCAAGTGATTCGTGGTCGCTTCTGTTGGGCATCCACCACTGAAGTTTGAAGGGTAGGTGGTTTGATTCGTTGGAGAGATGAAGCAGTAGGTGGAGTTGAATAATTGGACTGTGGAGGACGAGGAAAACTAGGGTAAGTGTTAAACGATGTTTATTCTTCTAACTGTCAGAAGTGCGTTTAAGCGATTCTTGGGTTCTTGGGAGTGGAAGGGGTCTGTTAGACAGAGGCCCTATACTTAGTTCCCAAACTAACTGCTTACACACATCAATATACTAATGCTGAGAGCTCTATCAAGAATCTGCTGTACTTAGACATCACAGTTCACAGTCTTAGCTCAACCACATGTACTGAATACGCTAAGATCCTATGTTGCATCTGCTCCTCACTTACTGACAATATCAGAAACAAGAGTAAGTGTTCGATCTTTACCGAATAGGTACCACAATCCTACCAGTGTCTGAAGACACAGAGAATCCAAGCGTTCAGATACCTCGTACTGAAGATTCAGTACGCAA
Source organism: Ceratopteris richardii (assembly GCA_020310875.1). Lineage (NCBI taxonomy): Eukaryota > Viridiplantae > Streptophyta > Polypodiopsida > Polypodiales > Pteridaceae > Ceratopteris > Ceratopteris richardii. The sequence continues at coordinate 74,709,875 of CM035443.1, forward strand.
CCCAAGAAATCTTTACTATCGTTTAAACTGTGCCGTTTGATCCTGGACCTCGATACTACAGACAACTTAAGACAACCCGAATACCAGAAGAGTTACCACGACTGCACAGACTTCACCACATATTTGCAAAACATTTCAAGAAAAGAAACAACACGATATGCGAACTAACTGAGACTCACAACCGCAATGGATACCCACAGACAATAGACAAGGTGAAACACAGATACACACAGAATACTCAGAAAGTCGACAAGATACTCTGAATTAATCACTCAAAACACAGTAACGCTATAGACAAATCACCCAGACCAACAGTCTGGTGATCTCTCGAACATCTATGAAGTTAACAAACAGAACAGATGTCGACGGCAGACAAGACAAAAGACAAACATAAAACTCAGAATACTTGAAATTATGCAAATAGACACTACAGTAACGCTTCGCTCAGTCACCCAGACCGACAGTCTGGTGATCCACCACAGAATCGTCACTGGCGTGTCTTTCTTTGATTTATATAACTTTTACAAACTGTCTGTAAAAACTTTTCGCTCGTGCGAATAAGATTCAGTTATACATTTCCAATCCGGCGGCCACTAACACTCTGGCACGCATGGTGGACTCGAACCCGCAGGTTTACAAAACTATTGCTCATCTATAATGCCTTCTAAGTACATATTTCTAGCTAATCTAAAGGTGCGGGCGATCTTTTTCTTTAGAGTTTCTAATAATTGTTTTAGGGTGTCTGGTTCTATTAACTGTGCATCTATTCTTACCGAACTTAGAGCTATGGCTTCGGGGAGCAAAATTTCTGCTTGGGTCTGCAGAAAGGCTTCCTGTAAATAAAATTCTTTTGCAAGCGCCGCATCTCTGGATGTCTTCATTTCTGCAACCTGTTGCTCCATCTTCTGTACTCTTTCCTTCTGATTTTCCAGTTGATTCTCCCTTCTTTCGATTTCTTGAATCTGAAAGTTTACTGTTCTGGAGTATGACTCCTTTTCGTGTCGGAGATCTGATATTAGCTTCTGTGTCTGAGCTTCCTTGGTCAAATAATGTTTGAGCATGTTGTTGACATCTGATAAATTTTCTTTTGTTCTTTGAAGTTCTTCTTCGGTTAGCTTAGTTTGCCTCTGCTGTTCTTGGTTTTGCTGCAGCACTTCATTGAGTTGCACTCTGGTCTCTTCCAATAGATTACCTAATGCTATTCTGGCATCTTCTTTATCCTTTAGATCGGTCTTCAACTGACTGATTTCGGCCTGTGCTTCTTAGTAGCTTGTCCTTTTGGTTGAGATCTGCCAGTGCGGTATCTCTTTGATCGGCAATTTTCTGTTGTTCTGCAAGCTGAGCTTGGATATGGGTAATTTGTGAGTGCAGCTGATGGTTTTCTGCTCTGACCGCATCTATTTCTTCTTGCAGGGGCGTGATGTCTGCTTCTAGGATGTCCACCTTGTGTTGTAGCTCATTCCAGATGTTATCTGTGACTTCTCTTATTTGGATTGGTAATTGCTGTGATAGGTTAATGAGCAATTGACCCATGTTTGCCAATTCAGAGATTACAGGAATCAAAGGAAGTGGGAGATGTTGGCGAGGTTGAGATGAGGACGCGGTTAGGAGTTGTTGGGAGTTGGGTGGGGAGTAGTTTGGTGATGATGAAGAGGAGTCAGCGGGTTCGTCAGGGTGAATGGGTTGGATGGGGATAATGGTTTCGATTGGCGGCTCCGGTGGGGGAGTGGGAAGAACAGAATTTGACTGTTGTACCTTATCGCTGGTGTGTTGTGCAGTTTCTTTGGCTGTGGAGTCAACTGCCTTAAGCAGCTCTTCGAGAACTTCTTTAGCAATTTGTTCCTCATTTTCTTGCTGTTCCCTTTCAGACTGTTGCTGGGATGCTTCTTAGAGATTGTGTCAGCTTCAGTATGATTTTCCTGTTCTTCTTGCTCCTGGGAAGATGATTGTGTGGAGGATTCATGCTGCATCGATGTTGGGGTGTCGTGGAATGTTTCTTCGTCATGTTTTGCTTCTTCTTTGTCATCATCTTTGTTTCCTTTGGCTGATCCCTGTGCTTCACTCTCAGAAGAACTGATTCTGATTCTCTTTCTGCGGAAGAGTTGGTTTAGCTCCTCTTCGTCTTCTTCCTCATTGTCCCATAATTGTACAAATTCTTCATGTCGTAGAATAGGCCCTCGGGGTGGTGGTTGTGCTGCAAGTATTGCCGGAAAAAGGAAGGACAGGATGTGCGGCAATATGGACCTTGGCATGCCTCCCTTGTTCACCTGTTTAATTATGGATACGCATTCTCGGTGAATGCGGTGGAAGAAGAATGATGCGAAGTTGATTGGTTCTTGAGCAGCTAAATCTATGGCGGAGTAGAAGGGACGGGATATTCCATAGGTGCGTTTCTGTAGGTTGAGAATAGCTACTAAGAATTGGAGGGTTGATCTTTCAGGTTCCGGTCGACACAGGATCGCATACTCGTTTGAGGAATACCTAGGAAATAATTCTATCATTCTTGCGACTGGCAGACTCGAGCCATTTTCCCGACCTTGCCGAGGGAGTCTAAACGCTTTTGCAAAAGCTTGGAAGGTGATAAGTGTACGGGATGGGAGGGAGGTGATCGGCCAACTCTGCTCGGTGGCAGGTGTGTTGGCGATGGCGGAGATGATCTGGGCAAAGAATGGGTGGGATTCCACTGAATGCCAAGGCAGTTCAGCGAAGTTGGATAGTCCACGAATGCGCAGGAACTCTCCTACGTCGGCAGGGAGTCCATCATGGAAGGCGGCATAGTTAGCCAAAGCTTCCATGGTGCACACAGAGATAGTAATCACAAGCACACAGAGCACAGGGTACGCACAATAACACAAATCACACAAACACAATAGCGATTTTCGGCGAAACAGAAAAGGTTAAGTAGATGCATTGCAGTGGAGAGCAATCAAGAGTGACTAATCATCGCGCGGTATTGAGATGATAATTCTTAACTTCAGTGTGCATGCGTGAGTAGCTGGCAAGGGCAAGGCGGCTGTGGACATAATTAGGTATCAAAACGCGGATATTTACAGACTTATTTTATTAAGCACGCCAAAAAAGAAAAGAAAAGAAAATAAAAGAAAAGAGAATGCCAAAAGACGCGGCTAACCGCGAAACGTTTCAGTGTGGGTTAGATGTGTGTTGATACGGCCGCAGCCTCGAACCATTGATGACTTTCAGAAGAGGAATTCCGGTCAACGTAGTCAACCAAAAAGTTGTTGGGCCCACTTGTTCAGAAATCCGGTAGGGACCAAACCATCGTAACTTGAATTTGCCAACAGAGCGATTCGACTTTGCATTGTAAAAGAGTACAAGTTGTCCCACCGAAAAAATTGGAGTCTTTAGATATCGATCATGTGTTTGAGTTTGTCTTAGCTGTACTTCCTGCATAGTCAAAAAACTGTGCCATCGATGCTCGTCTAATTCTCTGAGTGTATCCAATCGAAATGACAGTGATTCTTCAGGTAGCAGTTTCTGAGTGATTGCTACTCGTAAACTTGGTATAACTATCTCCATTAGTGCTATTGCTTCTAATCCATAAGCTAGTTTGAAAGGGGTTAATCCTGTTGTTACCTTGTATGTAGTCCGATATGCCCATAATACTGCAGGTAGCAGTTGGTCCCATCTTTTCGATGTTTCCAAAATGAGTTTTCGAAGCATGTTCAACAAAGTTTTGTTTGTACTCTCAGCCAAACCATTTGGACGAGGATAATATGGTGAACTAAATTTATGTGTGACCTGAAACGAATGTGTGAGTACTTTCATTAAATTGTTGAAAAAATGAGTGCCTTGATCTGTAACAAGTTCCAGCGGTAAGCCAAAACGTGGAAAGACATCCTTCAGTAGACACTTAGCTACCGCAACAGCTGTGGCAGACCGTAAAGCCCAGGCTTCTGCCCATATGGTAGCATAATCAGTACATGTCAAAATATAACGATTATTAATGAGGATTGCTAGTGGTGTAATAGGGCCAATGAAATCTAGACCCCGCTTCTGAAAAGGACCTAATGGAAAGACATGTTGTAGAGGGAAAAGGTGGCGTTGCAGGGGCTGTCCAGATCTCTGACAACTATCACATTGTTTGACAAACTGTGATACATCCCTGTACATAGTAGGCCACCAAAGACCACTTTGCAGAATTTTCCGGTGTGTTAAGTCTGCAGAAAAATGGCCACCGGAAGGAATTAAGTGAGCCAAATTAATGACTGAGTTAACTTCATGTGGTGGAATACAACGAAGTAAAACTCCAGTGTGATCTATATAGTATAATTCCCCAGCAATCAACCAAAATCGGCGACTGAAAACTAAAATTTTTCTTAGTATTGCAGGAGAAGTTTGAGTAGGAAGGTATCCATCAGTGAGGAAGGTCAAGATCTGATCATAATAGGTAGATGGCATAGGTGGGTCTATAATTTCATCATTAGTCGGTTCAAAGACATAAATTGCCGGTGTTGTGTCATCTATACCGACCGGAGCTTCACCGGAATCTAAGCGAGAGAGAAAATCTACTAAGGCATGTGAACTGCCTGGCCGATGAATAACTTCGTAGTCAAACTCTTGTAAAAGTAGAACCCATCGTGCTAATCGACCACCTAGATGCTATTGCCGAACTAGATAGACAAGTGCAGCATGATCTACATGAAAAGTAAATCTACGGCCCAACAAATAATGTCTGAATTTCTTGACAAAATATACTAGACCTAGACATTCTCTCTCTATTACAGAGTAATTCTTTTCAGCAGGGGCTAATCTTCGACTTGCATAGTACACTGGTCTGAACCACTTATTGGTTTGTTGCATTAGAACGCTCCCTATTGCTATATCTGAAGCATCAACAAATACATGAAATGGGCGATCCCAGTCAGGAGGCTGTAAGATTGGAACCTGTGTTAGTAATGCCTTTAGACGATCAAAAGCAGTTTGACAGTCCGGGGTCCACTCAAATTGTCGAGGGGTCTTGGTTATCAATCGGTTCAATGGTATTGCCAAATGAACAAGCCACCGTAAGTGCCGACCATGACATCTTACTTGGCCCATGAAGCGCATTACTTCCTTAGGTGTAGTGGGTACAGGTGCTTCTAACACAACTGTGATTTTATCTGGATCCACCTGTATGCCCTGTGCAGATACAATGTGACCAAGTAGCTTTCCACATGAAACCGCAAACACAAATTTGTTTGGGTTCAAACAGAGTCTGTATTCTCTGCATTTTTCAAAGCAGCACCGTAAATGGAACATGTGTGCTATCATCTTACCGAAAATCAAAAAATCATCAAGATATACTTGCATAAAAGAGGTAAGGTAAGGAGAAAATATTTCCTGCATACACCTTTGGAACGTACTTGGGGCATTTCTTAATCCAAACCACATAACCGTACATGCGAAAACACCCTAGTTGGTAATGAAGGCAGTCTTCGGTATATCGTGTTCAGCCATTCTAACTTGATTATACCCACTGTACCCATATAATAATGAATACATTTCATGTCCTACTACTCTATCAAGGATTGTGTCAAGAAAAAGGAGCAGAAATGGATCAGGCACTGTAGCTGCGTTCAGTTTCTGGTAATCTACACATATTCGCCTTATTCTTTTTAGGGACAATAACAATTGTTGAGATCCATTCAGCATGCTCTACTGGTACAATGAATCCGACTTTGAGTAGCCTATCAAGTTCTGCCTTTACCTGTGATGCATAGTTTGGATTCATCCGATAGCTGGGTTGCTTGAGTGGTTTTGCTTCCGGTTTCAGCATGACCCTGTGTTGATAGATGCATGGGTCCAAACCCTTCATATCTTTGTAATCCCATGCAAATACATCAGAAAATTCTCGAAGTAGTTGGATTAGATCTGCTTGAAATAATTTCGGTAAGCTCTCCTTTATCTTAACAGGTCGTGGATTTTCTTCATCGCCTAAATTGTAAGTGGTCAGTTGATCTTCTGGGACATAGAATGGTCGAGGCTTCTCTGTATCCTCAGCTGGCTTAAAAAGTTGTTGTAGATCAGCGTCATCTATGGTAGCCTTATCTTCTTTCATATCTTTTTCTGTTACATTCATCACCGTACAAACTGTAGGATTCCAATTATCTACAACAGATTGTAGATCAACAGTTCCTAGGGAGATCAAGTCAATGTTATTTTTCAGAAACTCTTCTTCTTCATCATCTGACAACCCATCTAGCATATGGACTGGTTCCGCAAAATATGGTCTAGCATGCAACTCGCAAGGTTGTATAGCATCTAATTTTACAACATATTTACAATTATTATCTTTGAAAGTGAGTTCCTGTGTAGACCAATCTTGGATCACCTTAGCGTGCTTCAACCAAGGTCGGCCGAAAAGGAGATTATAATCAAGGATGGATTCCGATAATTCTAGTATGAAAAAGGTCATTTTAAATGTTTTACCTTGTAAAGTTATTGGTATATTTCGTACAAGTCCTATGGGATGGACTCTTGACTGGTCGGCCATTCTGACAAAAAACTGAACTGGTTTGATTTCGGTCCACCCTAACTTTTTACACAGTGCAGCAGTAGCAATGTTGACACCAGATCCTCCATCAATTAGTACCTATGTGATCTTATGATCTTTATACCATACCGTAATTAAAGGAACTGAATGATCGACCGTAGAATCAGGTTCCGGTTGCACTGTTGCTGTTGCTGGAATGCAAGAAGGCACAAGACTGAACTGTTGCTGGAATTGTTGTCGAACTCCCGGTACTAGTGCAAATAATTGGCCCAGAGGAAGAGTGATGGATGCTTTAGATAAAATTTCCTAGGCCTTTTGTGATTGGATTGTATTTTCCACAGATTTTGAAGATGATGCGCCTGCTGAAGATGATATGCCTGCTGCTAAATTAGAATCCTGTTGTTGTATTCCTTCCTCGGTTAACGGAGTCTGGGTCACCGGAATAGGATCTGGGAAGACTGGAAGTTCTGCGGTGGTCCATTGACTAGCTTTATCATACATCCTTTGTTGTTCACGTATGCTTGGTTCAAATATTTCTGCTGCTGGTTGCAGTTGTTTACCAGATCAGGTCTGAATTACTGCAGCGTGCGTTTCTACTGGTGTGATTTGTACCATATTAGCCATTGGGTTTTGACGTTCTTTCTTCCTCTGATCATACTCAGCTGCATCCTTACAAAATCTTCTAATGTGACTAAATTCACCACAAAAATGATAGCGCGGTGGTGGCAAATTGGGATTTTCCGATGCTGGTCCGACCTGCCAGCGGTTTGCATTGTAGTTATTATTTCTCTGTCCTCTGTAATTTCGATATCCTTGTTGCTGGTTGTTTCTCATTTGCGGAGGTACATAGTGATTGGCTGGCTGCCCTGGTTTCTGTATAATTGCATTGACAGTTGCTGTTCCTTGAACTTTGGCGTTATATGCGCAGTTTTCGGTGGTGTGTCCGATAGTGTTGCAGATAGCACAAAACAACTGATTAAGTGCACAAGTGGCACTAGTATGGCCTGAATTCTTTCATGTGGTGCAGTACATCTGTCTGGTCGGGTCTTCGGTGATATTTCTATTTGCTTTTAACCACTCCAGATCTTCTGTAAATCCTCCAACCTTGTTTTCAAGTTGCAAAGCCATTGCGATCACGACATCTAGCGTCATAGCTCCTCCACAACGTATGATCATAATTTGTTTAAGTTGTGGAGTCAATCCATTGATAAACCATTGAGTAATAACGTCATCCGGTAGGTTGGCATGTGCTGGTGGTAACTGCCTCAAATGAGTCCTGAATAGAGTGGCGTATTCCTGTACTGTTTGATTTATCTTCTGTCTATTGTTTTGCAGGTAGTCAAAAATTTCGGCTGGGTTCTTCTTTAGCCTGAATCTCTACAAAAAGGCATCCCTTACTGCTTCATAGGTGCCGAAATGGTTAATATCATATTTTGTAAGCCATCTACCTGCTTCGTTAACCAATGTCGATTGGAAAACAATAGCCTTATACACCGGATCATGTGGATGGTTGAGCACTGCGTAACTTATCTCAAACGTGCGTACATGCGCATCCGGGTCATCTCTTGGGAATCCACCAAATTTGGTGTACGTTACTCCTATTGGAGTCGGCCTTGGTGGGCATAGTTGTTGTTGTTGCTGCTGTTGTTGTTGCCCGTTCATGGCTCTGATGGTTGTATTGTGACTATTTTCTGTATCATGGGGCTGAATATCTGAACTATCGGAATCTGTATCGTCGGACTGTGCACTTTCCGGTTCGATAATCTTATTCAGTATGTTCAAATCTCGGTTTCGAACAAGCTACCTTCCTTCTTGATGTCGAATGTAGGGAAACTTACTCCCAATAGCGGTGACTGGGCAGAAGATTCACCGAGGAATGGTAAACCGTCATCCGAAAACTATGATCTTTCAGTAACTGTTACCGAAATATCACCGTAATGTGTCGAATCTTCACCAAAACAAGGTGCTTTTTCTCCTTCACTAATTTCCTTGGCTAAAGTGTTCCTAGTCGTAAACAAATTTGAATCTTTACCCAATGTTGTTAAACTAATTTAAGGCTACGTCCTGGTAGATTCTGGAGTTACTATATCTTCGACAGACTGTGCCGAAATAGTATCGGAATTTATTAGAGGCGTAGCACGTTCCACCGGAATATGACCGGAATCACTACTAACGTTCTTTACTTTCTTGACAACTGAGTTAGACCTAGTTGTACTTCTACCTCCCGGAGTCGTTTTTAGCAAATTAAGTACCCCAGGCTGGCGGTTCTTTGGATACGTTTCACCGGATCGAGTAACCGGCATGTATCGTCTTTTGTACTAATCGCGTACTATTACTGTCGATTAAAAATTTACAGTCACGTTTCCACAACAGGTTTGCAACAATCTGATCTATTGCCACCTTCCCACAGACGGCGCCAGTGTTAAACGCTGTTTATTCTTCTAACTGTCAGAAGTGCGTTTAAGCGATTCTTGGGTTCTTGGGAGTGGAAGGGGTCTGTTAGACAGAGGCCCTGTACTTAGTTCCCAAACTAACTGCTTACACACATCAATATACTAATGCTGAGAGCTCTATCAAGAATCTACTGTACTTAGACATCACAGTTCACAGTCTTAGCTCAGCCACATGTACCAAATACGCTAAGATGCTATGTTGCATCTGCTCCTCACTTACTGACAATATTAGAAACAAGAGTAAGCGTTCGATCTTTACCGAATAGGTACCACAATCCTACTAGTGTCTGAAGACACAGAGAATCCAAGCGTTCAGATACCTCGTACTGAAGATTCAGTACGCAACCCAGGAAATCTTTACTGTCGTTTAAACTGTGCCGTCTAATCCTGGACCTCGATACTACAGACAACTTAAGACAACCCGAATACCAGAAGAGTTACCACGGCTGCACAGACTTCGCCACATATTTGCAGAACATTTCAAGAAAAGAAACAACACGATACGTGAACTAACTGAGACTCACAACTGCAATGGATACCCACAGACAATAGACAAGGCGAAACACAGATACACACAGAATACTCAGAAAGTCGACAAGATACTCTGAATTAATCACTCGACACACAATAACGCTACAGACAAATCACCTAGACCGACAGTCTGGTGATCTCTCGAACGTCTATGAAGTTAACAAACAGAACAAATGTCGACGGCAGACAAGACAAAAGACGAACATAAAACTCAGAATACTTGAAATTATGCAAACAAACACTACAGTAACGCTCCGCTCAGTCACCCAGACTGACAGTCTGGTGATCCACCACAGAACCGTCACTGGCGCATCTTTCTTTGATTTATATAACTTTTACAAACTATCTGTAACAACTTTTCACTCGTGCGAACAAGATTCAGTTATACATTTCCAATCTGGCGGCCGCTAACAGTGAGATGGGGCATTAAAAGTACGCTTCATAGAAAATGTAGGTTTAACATAAAGTGGTCGTTGGCACGGTTGTTGTAGTCGACGGGACTTGGTTATGGACTGGAATTCTTTTTCTGCATCATAGGCGCAGGATATAGCTTCATTGAGGATTATAGGTCGTACGGTGTGAAGCTTAGCTTAGATTTCCACCTCCAAACCAACTACCATCGTAAGGTTGTCTGCCTCAATTTGTATCTTGTGGAGGACTTCATCACGTTGTCGGATCTCATTTTGAGCTCCTCGAAGCTTATGCCGCAAAAGCTCTAGTTGTTGTTCAAGTGTTGCCTCAGGTAGAGGTGAATTACTGTAATCCTCCATGGTGCTCTTAGACCCTTAAGCTCGTGCTTTCCTCTCGGGATGTACCCTCAGGGAATGTACCCTAGCAGAAAAGTACCCTGTCTGGATGTACCCTGTTGTACCCTAACAGGATGTACCGTGTCTGGATGGACCCTAGTGTACCCTGAGAAGTGTACCCTAAGACGCGCCACGCCGCGTCGCACCGTGCCACCGTGAAAAAGTAAGAAAAATTGCAAGTTATGTTAAATATAAGAGATGATAACTTGACTGACAACTCCAAGAAAGAGTGTAGTGGAAAAGGTACTTTCCTTGTAAGTAGGAGGTTGTGGGTTCAAATCCTCCTATCTTAGGGAATCTAAACCTCTCTATTGCCACTCAAAATTAAAATTGCCTCGCGCATAGCCAACGACTTCCAATGGTCGCCAAGGGAGCCTTGGGTGCCAATGTTGCCAATGTATTGCCTAAGTTTTTTGCCTTAGTCAACGCCTTGGAGTAAGCCAAAGGAGTAAACATAGGTAAAAACGTAGGTTCTGGTTCTGGAACTGGAACAGAAACAGAAACCAGAAACTGGAACTGGAACAGGAACCGGAACCGAAGATGGAGACGGAATCGGAGTCGTGAACAGAGAACAGAGCCCTCTGTATTGACGCGTGCAGAGCTCTGATACCACTGTTGTTAGGATCTTTCTCACATGCAAACAGAGGTTACGAACGCAGAAAATACATAGAAGAATAGAGACAACAAAAGACGAGACTGAACGCAGTATTGGGTGCAATCTCCCCCCATGCACTCCGTTTCGACAGTCCACAGAGTGCTAAATAATAATTATTCAAATTATTGATATCCATCCTTTCACGCCTTGCACGCTCCTCAAGAACCGTCAGCTGCTATATCAGAAACATCAAAAACACATTAATACATTAATAATTTAACACTCTAACAATGCATTGTTCAATAATAATTTAACACTCCAACAATGCATTGTGCAACATATTCCATGTTATACTCCAACAATGCATTGTTCAACATATTCCATGTTACACTCCAACAATGCATTGTTCAACATATTCCATAAGTTATAACAGTTATTTAGAGGATCTTTCAACTCTTTACTCTTCCTATTCTCCAACAATGTATTTGAGTTAAAATTCTTCACTCTTGAAGCAAGTTTCTTCTTAATCTCCAAATGGATCATATTTTTTGTACGGAGGAGAAATAAGTTCTTCAAAGAAATGACATGTGTTGATCATTTCATCCCATTCCTTGTCACCTTATGATAGTTTATTCCCCTGTTAGTTGATCATTGTCCTCAATGATCACCTCTTTGAATTCCTTAAGTCCTTTGAACTTCATGACATCTTTCATGATTATGAAAGATTAACCTATGATTGTGTATAAGGTCTCGTAGGCTTTAGTTTCTCTTTTGGATATGTTTCAATCCAACTTCTTATTACAAATTATGGTTAACAAGAAGAGAAACATTGGTTGCTTGCCCAAGTCCTTGGCCTTCCTAATTAGGCATGCCATGGGTTTTATAGAACTTGAGGATCCGTAAAGAGGAATCAAATATTAACATTTTTCTATCTATGTTACAATTTTGTTGGATTTTGGATTAAGCCGACACATAAAAGGCATAAAAGTATAATGGTCATTGAGCTCCATGCCATAAATATACCATTACACTTTTATGTTTTTTGTGTCTTCATGTCAAGAAGTAAATCTCACCTTAACCTTAATATATTATGTAGTTATTCTCTTTTTATCCCATTCTTAACATGAATATGCTTAGTATGAGAAAAGTTCAAAAATTGCATGAAATTCACATATGGAATTCCATTGAACGCAAGAATCTATATTCATTGTGTGATTCACATTTCCATTCGAGTTCATGCCACACAATGATGGATATTCCATGCCCATCCTTATGAATTGATTCATTTAATGCTAACAAAAAATCTTATTCTATTTGTGTATGCCTGTTATAACTTATGGAATATGTTGAACAATGCATTGTTGGAGTGTAACATGGAATATGTTGGCCAATGCATTGTTGGATTGTAATACGGAATATAACATATGGAATATGTTGAACAATGCATTGTTGGAGTGTAACATGGAATATGTTGGCCAATGCGTTGTTGGATTGTAACATGGAATATGTTGAACGATGCATTGTTGGAGTGTTAAATTATTATTGAACAATGCATTATTAGAGTGTTAAATTATTAATGTATTAATGTGTTTTTGATGTTTTTGATATAGCACCTGAAGGGTCGTGAGGAACGTGCAAAGCGTGAAAGGACGGATATCAATAATTTGAATAATTATTATTTAGCTTGTAAATAAACATGCGTAGAAGGTTCTATTGTTCTAAACAGTTAGAAAAGTAATGGTTAAAATAAGTGTCGTTGTAGACCGCAGTTATGTTATTGAAAGCAATGGCTTTCTGTAAAAGTTACCAACTTTTAGTTTCACGCCTGCTTTTCGAATCCGTTCTCATGTAACCACTCTTTTTTATGTAATCAAAAGTCCTATAAATACATGCACTCTGTGGACTGTCGAAAACAGAGTGCATGGGGGGAGATTGCACCCAATACTGCGTTCTGTCTCGTCTCTTGTTGCGTCTATTTTTCTATGTGTTTTCAACATCCGTAATCTCTGTATGCGCGTGAGCAAGATCCAAGGCGTCGACTAAGGCAAAGAACTTAGGCAATAACTTAGGCAATACATTGGCAACATTGGCACCCAAGGCTCCCTTGGCGACTGTTGGCAGCCGTTGGCTACATGCGAGGCAATTTTAATTTTGAGTGGCAATAGAGTGGTTTAGATTCCCTAAGGTAGGAGGATTTGAACCCACAAACTCCTACTTTCAAGGGAAGTGCTTTACCACTAGACTCTCTCTTAAAGTTGTCACTCAAGTTCTTCCCTCATAAATTTAACATAACTTGCAATTTTTCTCACTTTTCAAGGCGGCACGGTGCGACGCCCGACGCGTCTCAGGGTACATCCTGTCAGGGTACACTTCTCAGGGTACACTTCTCAAGGTACACTTCTTAGGGTACACATCCCAGGGAACATCCAGACAGGGTACATCTTGTCAAGGTACAACAGGGTACATCCAGATAGGGTACATCCTATCAAGGTACAACAGGGTACATCCAAACAGGGTACTTTTCTGCTAGGGTACATTCCCTGAGGGTACATCCTGAGAGGAAAGCACTAGTTTAAGGGTCTAAGAGCACCATGGCTGATTACAGTAATTCATTCTTTTCTTGGGTTGGCTAGTTTCTATAGGAAGTTTGTTCGAAATTTTTCTTATTTAGCATTGCCTCTTACCTTGTTGTTGAAAAAGAAAATAAAATTTGCATGGGGACTTACCCATCAACAGTCCTTTGACAAATTGAAACAAGCACTTTCACATGCACCTGTTTTACAGTTACCTGATTTTTCACAACCCCTTTCATGTCGTTACTGATGCTAGTGGTTCAGGAATAGGTGCTGTTTTAATGCAAAATGACCATCCCATTGCATTTGAGAGTAGGAAGCTTAAGCCCTCAAAACAGAATTGTAGTACGTATGATAAAGAATTGTTAGCAGTTGTGCATGCTTTGCGACTTTGGAAACACTATCTCATGGGCTCTGAGGTCTTAATCAAAACCGATCAACAGGCTATTAAGTATTTATTAAATCAGCCCTTAATCTCTGATAGGCATCTTAAATGGGCATCATTCATTCAAAATTTCCAACCCATGATACAATATCAGTCTGGTAAACCTAATGTTGTAGCTGATGCTCTTAGCCGTTTTCCTTCGCATTCTGTTGTTTTGAATAATATTTCTGCCATCCAAATTCATTCTTTTCAAGAAATGGTTTCCACTTATGCATCTGATTTGTATTTTTCACATGCATGGCATGACTTCAACAATGGTGCATCTTTATCTGATGAACATTATACATTTCATAATGGTTTTCTCTATTTTCAACATAGATTGTGCATAACCCAAGCTTTTAAAGATTTTGTCATTAAAGAAATGCATGAACCATCTTACATGGGTCATAGAGGCATACAGAGCACCATTTCTGCTTGCAAAGATTTCTTCTTTTGGCCACACATGGAAAAATATATTGCACATTATGTTTCTCAATGCATTGTATGTCAGCATGTCAAACGTCATCATGGTAAACCATTTGGATTATTAATGCCACTTTCCATTCCGAATGAACCATGGGAACAAATTTCTATGGATTTTATCACAAGTCTTCCTATCACTTCATCACATAATGATATGATTTGGACAATAGTTGATAGGTTTAGTAAATATGCATATTTCATTCCATGTAGAAAAACTTTGACTGCACCTCAAGCTGCAAAATTATTCATTAAATGCATTTTTCCACATCATAGATTTCCTAAAGTAATGTTATCTGATCGTGATGTTAGATTTTGTAATCATTTTTGGGTTGCCTTATTTCAACATTTTGGTTCTAAAATAGATTTTAGTTCTGTATTTCATCCTGAAAGTAATGGACAAAGTGAGGTTAGAAACAATACTATTCTTGATTTATTGCGTTGTTATTCATTAGATAATCATAATAACTGGGATGAAAAGTTGCCATAGCAACTGAAGGTTCGTGAGGAGCGTGCAAGGCGTGAAAGGGTGGATATCAACAATTCGAATAATTATTATTTAGCTTGTAAATAAACCTGCGTAAAAGGTTCTATTGTTCGAAACAGTTAGAAAAGTAATGGTTAGAGTAAGGGTCGTTGTAGACCGTAGTTATGTTATTGAAAGCAATGGCTTTCTATAAAAGTTACCAACTTTTAGTTTCATGCCTGCTTTTCAAAGCCGCTCTCATGTAACCACTCTTTTCGACGTAATCAAAAGTCCTATAAATACATGCACTCTGTGGACTGTCGAAAACAGAGTGCATGGGGGGAGATTGCACCCAATATTGCGTTCTGTCTCGTCTCTTGTTGCGTCTATTTTTCTGTGTGTTTCCAGCATCCGTAATCTCTGTATGCGCGTGAGCAAGATCCTGACAACAATGCCTTAAGTGCATCACTTTAGATTAATAAATTCATGCACCTTTTGATGTGCATATAGAATACCTACTTTATGCATGGAAAATAAAGCAAACAAGAATGGAAATGGTGCTTATCTCCATTATAGATTTTTCCATCCTTTGATTCCAAAGTTTGTTAATTTGGATACTTCAAATTGTAGGTTGAGAGGTTGAGCCAATTTTCCTTTTTGATGTCCAATGTACTTTTCTTTGGTAATCAAAGAACAGACCCCTCCTAGAAAACAAACATCCACATGCAAAAGAAGGTTTTCATGAATGCTTATAGTTGTAGAGAGGAAAAATCTCTCCGTTATGTATATGAAACCAAACCTTCTATCATTCAACCATCTTGCCCTTGTGAATATATCAAGGGTGGAGAGCAGAGAGAAAAAAGAAAAAAAAAAAGAAAAAAAAAAGGGAACCCGAATCAAGGAGCATGCAAGAAGAGCATGGTGGGAAATGACACACAATCAATGTTAATTCCACATGTAGGGGAAAATACCTTATTTGTGTTACACTTATGTGTTCCTCAACTAGCCTTGATGTGAACCTTTTCCCTATACTTGGGCACTTTTTACTCTAGTGCTGTATACAGGTCTTTCCCCATGTTACCACATACATGATTCACTCATATGTGGTGGTACTTTATACTTAGGGATATTATTAAGATCTTACTTCAGTTGAGTTCATCGTCAATCGAGAGAGCTATTCTAGCCATCCATCTTCTCCGTGTGTCTTGATGCATTTGTGCTCCTTGTGTGTGCTTCTCATGTGTGTCTCACACTTCTACACACACTTGACTATGGTGTTAGAGCAAGTTTAGCTCCTTCTCAGGTTTTGGTTTTTCGAGACGCAACACACACACTTTTAACAGTCCAAATCGACTTTGGAGCATCGAATAGTGAATTTCAGAAGCCAAGAAACATTTCCAATAGTTGCATTGGAGTTTTACCCCCAATTTCAAAGCCATTCATGCAGTTAGAATCACCATCAGAGTGACGATTTGTGAGCTGAAATTTCAGCATTCATTTTAGCTTTCATTGAAGTAAAGATTTTGTCACATTCTTGTTCTTTAGTGAAATGGCGGGCAACAATGACTTGTTTGTCATGCTTCAAGCTGAAGATAAGCTTGATGGGACCAATTATCCAATGTGGTCTTACATGATGAAGCATGTTCTTGTTGCAAAACAACTTTGGAACATATTCCTAAATCTAGATCGAAGACCCCCACATTCTTCTACTTCAGAGTCTACTTTCACAGATGGAGCTTTTTCTTCAATTACAATGGTTTCTCCTTCTCCACCTACACAAAAGCAACTTAGATGGGATGGAAAAGATGCTCAAGTGCATGCATTGATTGCACATTTTGTGAAGCATCATATAGTTCCACACATTTGGTCATGTTCACATCAAGACAAGAATGGGACACTCTTACTTCTTTTTATGCCGCGCATAATGAAGTGCATGTTGCATATTTAAGGAATCAACCTAAGGATGTATGTATGGATGAAAATGAGTCTATGGATGTGTATGTGACATGCATCAAGGAATCGAAAGATGAATTGGCAAACATAGATGAGATTATTCTGGATGCATCACTCATCTCTACATTGTTGAAAGGATTACTAGAATCTTTTCAAAGCTTCGCCACTACACTCTGTTTGGTTGCAAAAGGTCTCTTCTTTTGCAAGAAGAGCAATATAGAGTGAATAGGATTGGTTTGATTGAGGGAACCCAAGCACTTGCTATCTCACAAAAGGGGAAATGTAAAGTATGGTTCAACTTTGGGTACCAAAGCCTCAACCTTCCTCTTCTACTCATTCCTCTAATGATGCTGATTTGCAAAAAAGAAATAATGCAAATATTGCCAAAAGTTTGGTCATACTGTTCATCAGTGTAGAAAGCTTGCTAAGCACGATGAAAAGAAAAAGGAATATGTCATATTTATTGCTAAAAATTCAGCAAATGCAAAGAATGATAAAGCTAACATGGCTCAAGATTTTTGGGCATGTGTTGTTACATATCATTATGATGCATCTTTGCATTCTAAATGTACGATTGTGAATGAGGCTGATTCGGATTGGTTCTTTGATACTGTTGCTTCAAAGCACATAACTTCATGCAAAAGGTTTCTTGCATCTTTGAAAGATCTACCCAAAGGAGGACATGTGGTGTGCGCAAACAATGCCTCTTATCCTATCATTGGAGTAGGAGAAATTGAGATTACACTTGCAAATGGAGGTGGGATTGTCTTGAAAAATGCATTGTATGTACCTGATATCAAGAAGAACTTAATTTCAGTTCTGTTGATTGCCAAAGCTGAACTTCATGTACACTTTGTTGATGACAAGTGTATGGTTCACGATTTCAGCAATGGTGATATTGTCGTGATGTCCGGTACATTATGTAATGGTTTGTATTGCATGGATATATACAAGATTGTTGCTTTCAAATGCCTTGGTTGCTCATGCTTCTTCCATGGTTAAAGTGGAGCTTTGGCATGCTCATTTTGGTCACTTGAACTTCAATACTTTTCTTTACTTGCAAAAGAAGGACATGCTTATTGGTTTGCCAACACTTGAGTCCATTGAAAAGCATGCATGTGAAGGTTGCATTCTTTGAAAAATGCACCATGCTTCTTTTCCAAAAGATAGTCATACACATAGTACAAGAAAATTACACATTGTTCATAGTGATGTATGTGGTCCCGTCAAGACTCCATCTTTTGGGAAGCATGCATTAAGTAATTTTGTGGATTATTATCTTATTGCAACAACATGCAATGAAGATCCACTTACGTTTGAAGATGCATGTGACGATCCACAATGGATGAGTGTTATATGCAATAAAAAATGGACTCCATACATAGGAGTGCTACTTGGGATTTATGTGAATTGCCAAAAGAAAAAACTTCCATTGGTACAAAGTGGGTTTACAAGCTTAAGAGAACGTTTGATGGTAGCATTGATCGCTACAAAGCTAGATTGGCTGCCCAAGGATATGGGAAACAATATGGCATTGACTAACACACTCTATGTATGCAAAAATGGGACTGATCTTACAATGCTTGTTCTTTATGTCAATGACATACTTTTGACTGGGTCATGTGATGAAAAACTTGACATTCTTATGGCTAATTTGCAGCATACTTTTGATGTCACTTATGTTGGTCTTTTGAGCTACTATCTTGGCATCCGGTTTGTATTTGTTGAGGGGGGAATTGTTATGCATCAAGCAAAGTATGTTGAAAAACTACTTCAGTGTTTTGACTTTGAGGGTTTCAAGCCAATTTCCACACTAGTTTAGAGAGGATTTAGGTTCTCAGTTGAGGATTCCAGTGATGCATTTGACACTTCTCTTTATTAGCAAGCTGTGGGATGTCTTATATATGCATGCAACACAAGGCCGGATATACAGTATGAAATTTCTCAATTTAGTCGATTCATGCATAGCCCTAGTACTAAGCATTGGAAAATAGTGAAACATGTGTTTAAATATCTCAAAGGCACTTTGAGCTTAGGTCTCTTTTATGGAAGAGATATTCAACTATGCTTGCATGCTTTTACAGATAGTGATTGGACTGGTTGTTATGATAGTCACATGCCCACTAGTGGTAATTGCTTCTTCCTTGGAGACTCATGCATATCTTGGTTGAATAAGAAGCAACCTATAGTGGCGACATCGAGTTGTGAAAGTAAGGGTAGTTTTCACAACTACAGTGGAGTGTATATGGTTGAGATTCCTATTGATGGATCTTTGCATGGAGATTGATTGATTTGGTATATGTGCCTACACAAGATAATGTGGCATACATTCACCAAAACTCTTCCGTGAGAAAAGTTTGAAGCTTTTCGCAAAGCCTTAGGCTTATTACCTTGTGGGGGCTGATCTATCACTCCCTATATGTGTTCACATCATTCGCTCTAGGGGGGTTTGTTACATTTATGTGTTCCTCAAGTATCTTTGATGCAAACCTTTTCCCTATACATGGGTAGTTTTTACTCTAGTGCTGGCTAGAGGTTTTTTCCCTATGTTACCACATACATGATTCACTTATATGTGGTGGTACTTTGTACTTAGGGATATTATTCAACTCTTACTTCAGTTGAGTTCATCATCAATAGAGAGAGCTATTCCAACCATCCATCTTTTCCGTGTGTCTTCTTACATTTGTGCTTCTCGTGTGTCTCTCGCACTTCTACACACCCAACAATTTACTCATGTAACAAAGAAGAGGGAGAAGGAGAGAAGCTTTCTCTCTCTCTCTCTCTCATAGGAACTCATCTATGAGAGTGCTAAGAATGAGATAAATACTTAGTTGTGCACAATTGCATCGATGATGGAAACAATCTTTTTCAATTGGATTTTGAGTTCTACAAGAATCCCAATGCTCACATTTGCCTTTTCGTGTTCATGCTTCTTCACCGTGCTCTCAATCTCTCCTTACATGAGATCCATGATCCTTACGCAAAAGCATGCAAGAGTCCCTCATGTATGAGATCCATGATCCTTATGCGAAAGCATGCAAGAGTCCCTCACGTCCACAAGCTTTAATACCAAGTGTGGGATTTCAATCAGTTGATTGTTACTCACTTCCAAACCATAAATAGATCTCACCATCATGCACCTCTAGATACCTTCTCAAAGGCTCCGTAAACCGCATTCAATTTATACTAGGCCATCACTTTTCACCCTAATTCATCTTAACTTCTTGATAACATCTCTTGACATATTCTATCACTTCTTTAATCTTCTACTTATAATCCTTGGCAAAGTAGCTATCTTGTCCATGTCTCATAGGTGGGTTGGTTTGGCACTAGCCTCTTGAGGTGGAGGTCTTGTGTTCAACCCTTGGGTTGGACATGTAATGGCTTTGGCCAGTGTAAACTAGTTGTAACCTTGTCTAACTTGTCTAACTCTTGCTTTGTGGGATACAAGGGGTCTCGCCGGTACTATGCCCATTGACCTGTACGATTGTTCTTTCAAAATTAAAGCTTGGGGGAGTAGATTCTTGCTGAACCTCCAGTTTTTTTAAAAAAAGTAGCTATCTTGTAGACTCAAAAGCTCATCATATGTTGTGTACCATGATAGATTGGGAACAAAAGGTAACACAAATCTTTTTTATTTTCTATTATGGTTTTTTCATGTAAGCCCACCCTATATTTACTATTAGTATGGAACCCTATTGCCAAATCTCATGGTCATGAGATCCTTATTATGGATTTCTAACCCCATTTGTAAGGTAACTTAGGGTAGATGATGGTAATTGACACATATATCAATAGAAGAGAATTAAAATTTGATTTTCCTTGTGTAAGTATACAAATAGAAGCTAAAAACGATCAAATTTTTTGTATTTTTTTCAATCAAGAGAATCATTAAAAATAAAGAAAATAGATTCTTCTGCGTCTACAAATGCTCTCTTGTCACGTGTTATCAATGTTCATAGGAGATTGTCCACCCATGTGAAACCCCCTTGTTGTTTACGTCTCGTAAGGGAATTGGTTTGGCTCTGGCCTTTTGAGGTGGAGGTTTAGGGTTCAACCGCCGGGTTGGACATATATTGGCTTTTGCCAGTTAAACCACTTGCAACCAAGTTGTCACCTTGTCTAACACTTGCCTTGTGAGATACGGGGGTCGTGCCGATACTATGCCCATTACTTATACATTTGCACTTTCAAAGTTAACGAAGGTGGAGGGAGTAGGCTTTGGGTGAACCTTCATTAAAAGAAAAACTCCTTATACATTAGTTATACACCAAGCTGGAGGGAGTAGGCTTTGGGTGAACCTTCATTAAAAAAAAAACTCCATATTCATTCCTTGCAATTTTAATAATTTTATTTAAAAAGGTGTATAAGCTCACAAAAAAATTGCAATGACTTTTCTACGCTGGGAGAACTGCGCTGGTCGAACTAGGCTTGAGAACGTCATATTATCTACGTGGCAATATCTAACTGGTCTAAAACTCTCTCAGGCGCTCATGATTGGCCAGCAGGCTTCCTGGTGAGACGGCCGCTAAGCAACCTTCGTCTACTTAAAACATGACTGACTTCGAAATGCCGCGAGAGGTATCACGCAGCACGCTTGTTTGCGAATCGCGATCATCTTACGCCTCGTGAGCCTCACTGTTTGTTGACTGCGGGCGCTGTCATCTAGCAATTAGAAGCTTTTGCGGAATCTGTCCTGCGATCCGTGGAGTTGTGTAAGCTGGTGTCCATGAATCGAACGGGCTTCTTCGTTTTGCTTGCTTGCCATCTCGTTGCCTGTTTGGCGGAGCCTGTGAGTTTAGCTCTTGTCCCTTTTCCTGCGGTCGTTCCGTCTGTGGTTGATTGATTAATGGATTTACGTGTAATGCTGTCAGCAGATATTTTACGAATCATTCGAAGAAAGTTGGGAAGGAAGATGGCTACCTTCTGAGAAAGAAGATTATCAAGGTATATATTTTCTGTTGTAAGATGAATTGCTCGTTTTACATTTCGAAGAAGCGCTTCTTCGCGTACGTCAATGCTTGCACGCTTGATGCCTGTGCTGAATCGTTCATGGACAGTCGATCGTCCACGTAATGAGCTTACGCCTGTCGTGGGAAGTGGTGTTTTCGGCCTATTACGTTCCTGAATACATGCAGAAAGGATTACATGATCTGCTGCATGTAGATTATGGGAACTCAATTTTGTGAAATGGATCTGTTCGTCTCTACAGAGCGAGTGTAGATTTGTAGTATGTCTGCTACTTATGTGTTAATTGTCTTTGCATCAGGAGTATGGAAACATGAGAAAAGCGAAGGCCATAATAATTATGGTCTTCTTGCGAGTGAGAAGGCCAAAAAGTATGGAATCGCCACTACTTTGCCCAAAGTTGTCCATTTTGAAGATAAGCCTGTTGTTTTACAGTACGAATTGAGGCTTCAAAATGGGATAGAATGTGGCGGCTCGTACCTTAAATTTCTTCAAGTGCAAGAAGATGGCTGGACGCCAGAACAGCTGGATAACGAATCTCCCTATTCCATCATGTTTGGACCTGATAAGTGTGGCGCGACAAACAAAGTACACTTTATCTTCAGACACAAGCACCCCAAGACTGGCTTGTACAAAGAACATCACCTCAAGTTTCCTCCTGCCATCATGAACGACAAGCTGACGCACGTGTACACGGCAGTAATTCATCCCAATAACAAAGTCAGCATCCTCATAGATGGGGAGGAAAAGAAATCCGCTGATCTTCTCTCGGACGACTTTGAGCCTCCTGTTTTGCCCCCGCAAACAATCAAGGACCCTGAAGACAAAAAACCAGAGGATTGGGATGAGAGAGCAAAGATTCCTGACCCAGATGCATCTAAACCAGAAGATTGGGATGAGGACGCACCATATGAAATAGAGGATATAGAAGCAGAGAAGCCAGAGGGCTGGCTAGATGATGAACCAGAGGAGATCGATGATGAGGAGGCAGTGAAGCCTGAAGATTGGGATGATGAGGAGGATGGTGCATGGGAAGTCCCAAAGGTTCCAAATCCAAAATGTATTGATGGTCCTGGGTGCGGGGAGTGGAAAAGGCCCATGAAGAAGAATCCTGCTTACAAGGGTAAATGGTATGCCGCTATGATTGACAACCCTGCCTACAAAGGTATTTGGAAAGCCCGTGATATTCCAAACCCAGACTATTTCCATTTGGTGAAGCCCAGTTTGGAGCCGATTTCAGCAGTTGGTATAGAAATCTGGACAATGCAGGATGGCATTCTGTTTGATAACATCCTGGTTACTAATGATGAGGAGCTTGGTAAGCATTACAGAGACACAGAGTGGAAAGTTAAGTTTGATCTGGAGAAGGCAGAGCAGAAGAAAGAAGAGGAAAAAGATGTTGCTGCAGGTTCTGCGGCCCTTCCTAAATTGCAGGTATGAATTAACACTTCTGTCACCAGCAAGTCCTTTCCAACGTGCATTTTAAGAGTAATACTTATTCTACGTTCCTAGATGTTCTACATGCTAAAGGCGTTATACTTTGTCGGATTGATTTCTTGCACAAATTGTACTAATCCCGCAGTTCAAATTTTGATCTTGCAGAGCCACGTTTTTAAGTTTCTGCGAAAAGTAGCATATTTGCCCATTCTGGCTTCTCAAAGAGAAAAAATAATGGTACGCATTCAAAAGAACAGCTTGCAATGTCTATGAAATTGTCTGATAAGTGACTGTATGTCCCTCCCGTGGAGAAGACCCCCCTCTCTCTCTCTCATTCTGTCCCTGGTCCAATGTTAAGCTTTTATGCTTGCTGTGGTGCAGGATTTCATCGAAAAGGGAGAAGAACGTCCAGAAGTTACACTCTCAGTCTTAGGAGGAGCATGTGTCTTACTTCTGATTGTGATCTTCAGATTTTTATGCAGTGGCAAAAAAACTTCTACGAAGGTGAGTGCTAGAAGTTTCCAGACTTGCGAATTCAACAAATCAATCTCTTGATGTTCATTGATGCACGAATATGACCAATCTCTGTCTTTATCCAGGATGATGTAGGGAAAGCCAAGAAGGAGGACATTACTCCTGCGGATGATCCTATCCCAGATAAAGGAAAGGGGAAGGAGGAGGAGAACAAGTGAACGGAGCCACAAAGACACTAAGCAGAGAGAGAGAGAGAGAGAGAGAGAGAGAGAGAGAGAGAGAGAAGAATAGAAACCCATGAGATTAGCTCAAGCTGTAAAATGATGTAGTGATTACTGTTTTTTTGTCGCATAGGTACGTGCGCGGGAGAGACCTATTTGACAGCCAACTAAACAGTGATTTTTTTTGTGTATTGTTGTTAGCATTCTACTCGACCATTTCTATGTGCAGTTCATACAAAGGTAATGTAAGTTTTGGCCTATCCTTAGTCGCCATAAGGATGAAACTGTATCAATTTTAATAGAGAGAAGATTTTACTATACGTGGAAGCTCAAATACTTCATTGAAACCTCCATACCGTCAAAAAATGAAGGTGCCAATTGTTGTCCATAACGTGGTTTTTCCTCTTGAGTTTTTAGTTGAATGCTTTACAAGATGATGAATCTCGATGGCAAATTGCTTATAAATCTTGGTTGCTGAATGAAAGTGCGCATCTTGGCGTATTTCCTATAGTATTTTTAAAGGAGGTCCGAGCATTGAAATCTACCATTCCCGATATACTTGAAATAACTTGAAAGACAATGATAGGTGGGCATAACACCTGTCCCCCCCCTCCCCCACACAATTCCACAAAGCAGGGGTTGGATGCTTACAAACCACTAGGTCCCCCACACAATTCCACAAAGCAGGGGGAAACCACGAGGTTGGATGCTTAGAAACCACTAGGATACAAAGCTCGAAGGCCCGCTAAGGGAAGGTCAAATGAGATAACCAAGCCTGAAGGCCCAATGGTCCCTTGAAGGAACTAGTTTTTACATCTCACCACTTAAGGTCCAATGGTCCCTTGAATGTACCAATTTTAACATCTCACCACCTAAGTGGTGAGGGATGTACAATCGGAGTCCACATGGTCCAACATTGAGAGGCAAAGGGCCCAACCAATTGAGCTACATGCTTGGAGATTTCCTATGATATTTTGGCCCTTTGCCCATTGCTCCTACCAAATGAGATTGCTATTTGTCTCGATTGAATAGTTTACAACAAGATGAAGGCCAATGGGAGTGTTAGCACTCATGAAAGTGAACGAAATGTAGTATTTTGTAGGTTCTAGTTGAAAGTCTTACATGTTTAATAGCACTCATGAAACTGAACAAAATGTAGTTAACTTGTAGGGAGTTGACAACCTTGCAAGGTAATAGAAAGTCAAGGAAAAGTTATTAGCACTCAAGGAATGGATTGAAACGGTAATCATTTGCTTTATTCCATGAAGAGGTAGAAGTTAGGTTAAACCACAAATTGAATTTGTGATCTAATGTTGCTAAGGATGCAATGAAACTTGGTAAGCTTGTTCCTACAAATCGGAATATGCACATGCACCCACCCATCCATGTATACTTCAATCAGTATCCGGTATGCAAATTGAACAACGAGATTACACTCCTTCATTACAAACAAAGACATCTAATGGGCCATTATTTGGAAGGATGAGAGAGAACGAACTCTTGTAATTAAGCTGAGGACGATCATGATGGGTAAAATATTGAAAAAATAATATTTTTTGATAATCATACTCTTATTACTTGGAGATCAATATTGATGCAAAAAGTGAAGAAAAAGTGTCCATGTAAGGAGCATAAGGTAACTTTTACTCTAGGTATTCTCTATAAGAGGAGTCATTAGTTGTCAACAAGTCTCTTTGAACCAAGAAGAGATAGGAGGAGATGGAGGGAGAGAGGAGAAATAGAGATGCACACTTGCATGAGAACCTCCAAACCCATGAAATGATTATTTGAGACAATATTTTATAAAGATACATGTATAATAATATAGGGGTAGGGTTACATGACCCTTTCATCCCAAACAATCTCTCACATAAGGGTCAATGTGATCATGAGTGATAACATATACAAAAAATGATAAAGGACTATACAATAATGCACATGAAGGATTAGGATATTAACAAACTTACAACAATTGTCTCAAACAAGGTGTGTCCATACACCTCAAGATGCTCTAGATTCATATTGACAAGAGTCAATCTCACATCTAATAGCTTCAAGAACTGATGAAGTTCTTATAATTCTACCATTTGCTCTTTGCTTGTGCCTATCATCGAGTGCAAATGTTGCAATAACAATTGCAATGTTTGGTCTTGTGCTTAACAACTCGTACATCAAACTCTTGATTGTTGACAAAGCATGTGTTATCCTAGCTAATTTAAGCCTTGTATCCAAGTGCCATCATCAAGATCAACATGTATTGATATATCCATGTCAACATCTCGCATGAGTGAATCTAAGAATTATTGCATTATCATTCAATCCTTAATATCTAAATCAATCATTCTCTCAACCACACATGTATTTAGTTGTGCATCATAGGAGATATCTTTCCCTACCATATATTGTGCATCATAAGAGCTATCTTTCTCTACCACACCAAGTGTATCATCATGCTCCTTAGGAACTAACTGTGCAACATCAACATCAAAGTCAAGCTAATGATAAAAATCCGATTGAGTATCACCATAATACTCTACATGAGCATCCACATCATCTTGTAAATAAGAATTGATATAATGATCTACATCTATTTGAGAATTTTATTGTTGCTATACATGTGCATCATGAATGCAATAGACTTGTTTATAGGTAGATAAAATGAGACATGACAAGTCTCATATCTCTCATAAGATTGAACTCCCAATGTGATGAGATTGTTTCTCACATGTAGTACTTGTAGTGGATAAATATGCCCAATCTTAGCACCTATGACAAGCATAAAATATTTCAAAAATTTAAAATGATGTTCACCAAGCAATGCATAACATTTTCTCTTTTGCAATGAGCCAACTGATATCAAACTCAAAGGGAATGTTTTCACATAATTTAGCATGCCTGTGTAAATGATGCTCCTCTAGGCAACATAGGGCATACATTACTTGCATTTTAATGCCATATGTTGAACCATCAAGCATGTGCACATGTTTATGACTCTCACTTGAGAATGGACAAATGAGGTAACATAAGGCGTACATCACTTGCATTTTAATGCCATATGTTGAACCATCAAGCATGTGCACATGTTTATGACTCTCACTTGAGAATGGAAAAAACCACTTATGAATTGGAGAAAACATGGAAAGTAATTAATGCATCAAGCAACCAAGCCATATGTGTTCCATCCAATGATGAAGATGAATCATGAGATGATCCATAGAAGAATGTGACATCATTTTCACTTGCATGATCAACTATCAAAGACTCTCCTAAAACCACTACTTGACTTGTATCATGTGCATGTCTCTGATGTTGTTGTCATATCCACCTCAAGCAACATCGTCAAGTATAGATCTCACAACCATAATGACAACATCAAATTGATTAACGTGATCTACATCTCACATGAGTCAACAAACTCACATACATGTCATGTAGTCTCTAACATAATGCACTAGTTTTTTTTCACATACATCACATACACCTACATAGAATCCACAAGCTATAATCAGAGAGTGGAGCTCATCAATGCATCTATTTCCTTTCATACATGGCTATTCATGTCATGAGGTCTTTGTACATCTCTATGCATATACATGTGTAACCTTACATCAACTAATATATTCCACATCTCAGTTTTCCATCTCAAAAAATCAATGCCATCAAATTGAGAAGACACCATGCTTGAAATCCTAGAGAATAGCAAATAGAACACAAGTCAATACTCCAATAGAATCACACCTACATAAACATATTATGCTTATGCAGAATCCACATCATAAATTTCAAAGTGGAGAGAGGATCATACAATCAAATTATCGCATATGCATGCACTAGCATCGTCTGTCAAACCTAAAGCATAAACATGCTTGCCAAGATCTCCAAAATGACCATGAGAAGATGTGAAGAATCCTAAAAAATCAGACACAGTATGCCTTGCAAACTTAGCAGTCAAAGAAAGGTAACAACTTGCAAAAATATGAACACCAATCATTGAACCATAGACAACGTCAAATAGACATGCCAAGAAATTGATGGCAATACACACCAATACAATGGTGATACCTTTCCCACTCAATGTGGAATGCAACCTACTTGTGACTACATGGAGATCATAGAAACCAAACCCAAAATTATTACAAAAGCATCAAGGATCCACTAAACTACTTGTCTAGCATCAAGGTTGTTAGTATATTCCGGTAATGATGTGTGTGAACACACTTATGATCATCGGGGTACTTTTTTCCTCTTTAGAAGGTATTTTTCCTTGCCTTGTATATATTCCTATAACCTTAATTAACTACTTATCTTTCATATATTCACTTAGTAATACACTCACTGTTGTGCTCTAAACGTCTTCTTCTTCCTTGTCTTGTTTGTGTGTTTCCTTGGTCCTTGAACTCCAAGAATTGATCACAGAACATTGTTGCTTTCTATAACACTTCATTGACACCCTTCGATGCAGTGTCTCAAAATAGCATGAAAAATTGGATGAGCATACTCAAGGTCACTAGCACTTCAAAACAATTCCATTGTATGGGGTCGAAAAATTGATTTGAGCTTGTTTCAACGCCAAAATGTACTATCATAGTGATTATGTAGGAGATTTTGTCCTTTTGTGCCAAACATATATACAATTTCCAATTTACCAATACAAGTGACTCAAATTTTTCTAAACGTCTTATGAAATCAATTAGGTATTTTTATTCAATGTTTTTGAGAAACAATAATTTTTTTGCATCATGTTACTCTCATTGGCCATGGTTGAAAGTAGTGATGTATTTCTTACTTTGGATGTTGAGGATTCGGATGGTTCTAAACACTCATTTTGTGCATAAATGATGCATAATGTATTGGTAGCAAAAGGCTTGTGGGATATTATGCAGGATGTTGAGATACATCACCCTACACTTGCAAATACTATGACTATAGTTGATGCTAAAGAGGATAATCTTCATGTTCTTGATCCTATTGCTTTTATTATTAAACCTTTTGCATAACAAATTTATTGGGATGGTAGAGATGCATAGACACATGCATTCATAGCTTTTTCCATCTAATGTGCCAATATGTCTCATATTTTCTTGTGTAGAATAACCAAAGATGCGTGGGATACTCTTGCCACAAATACCAAGCAAGAAATAAGGCTTGTGTTTTCTACCTTGAAAATTAGTTGGAGATTGAGCATAGGAATAAAGGAGATTTAATGGTCACTGTTTTGATAAAGGTCAATGATTTGAAAGAGTAGTTGATTGCTATAGGTAAAATCTTGCCAGATAGTTCACTTGTGCATGTTGTTCTTAATGGTGTTCCAAAGTCTTACCAGTTTTTTGCTTCCTCTTTGTTGGATGATGAAATAAAATCCAAATTCCTTTACTTTTGAGGAGTTAGTCACAATTTTGTTGTAGGAAGATCAATTTAGATGAAACAACTCAATTGTGTGTTGTAGATCAGGCTTTCTTAGCTAGTTAGGAGGGCAAAGATAATCCAATTTGTCTACACAAGAAAAATATGCTAATGCTCCATAATACAAAAAGAAAGATAAACCAAAGATGGGATCATAAGATCTCAACAAACATTATAGATTTCTTTGGATATTACCTTTGATTTATAAGTTTCATAGATGATTTCTCCATGTATGTGTGGGTGCATCAATTGAAAGCAAATTCCATAGTGTTTACATACTTCAAAAAGTTCCTACTTATGGATGAAAATTTATCAGCATGTAAAATGGGCATCCTCCATTCTGATTGAGGAGGGGATTATATGTCTTATTAATGTATTTTTGGTTGAGTGTGAGAGAAAACATCAATCTAAAATACAATATACACCTTAACAAAGGGAGTTTTGAGAGGAAGAGAAGTCTCTTATGGAAATGGCAAGTTGTACGGTTAAAAGGAAGGTTTTTCCATATAGATTTTGGCTTGAGGCTATTGGTGTGCAACATATGTACTTAGTAGGTATCCCCCTAAAGATTTGTAGTCTATCACTTCTTACGAGGTCTGGCATTGTTGCAAGCCATTTATTGCTAATTTGCATGTTTTTAGTTGTTTGACATATGCATTATTGCACAACCTAAAAGGATTTTGGTAAGCCAAGGTGTAGCATTTGTGAAGGATAAAAATCAGCTTATATTTTCATATAAAAAGGAGATATTCATTAGCTCAAAACATGTCTATGATGTTCTATCGCCTTTGTTCACTAGAGGATAATCAAGTGTATGTTATAGTGAGGAAATTTATAAACCTATGTAGGTCTCCAATGAGCATTCAAATCATTCAATTTCTAGTGTTGATATAAATGATGCACTTGTTGATGAAAGAGTTAACATTGAGGATGCTAACACTATGCCAAGATGGTTGGTGATGACTTTAAGAGGTAGCAAGTTAGATGCACCTTTGCCATATGGTACGTGTTCAAGCTCTCATAGTGCTTCTTTTCCATCAGATTGTTATGCAATGGTTGTTTCTAGTTTTTGTGATGAGAATGAGTTCATCTCTTTTGATGAAGCACACAATTCAAAAAATTGGATGGATACTATGCAATCTGAATATGATTATGAAGAATGACACTTGGTCTTTATGTGATTTTCCTCTTTGCAAAAAGATCATTGGCAGTAAATGGATCTATAACTTGAAACTCAAGCCTAATGGTAGTATTGATTGATACAAGGCTAGGCTTATAGCCAAAGGTTATTCTCAAGAGAAGGGCATTGATATAGACAAAACCTTTTCCCTTATTTTTTCCATGACAACAATTCATAGCCTCATAATTTTTGGAATTTACATTGACTCGGCATTAAAATTGCATTTTTGAATGATGATTTTCATGAAGAAGTGTATGTATTTTAGCCTTATGATTTTGTACAGAGAGGGCATGGAATCAAAGTGCATATGTTAAATATGGCATTGTATAGATTAAAGAAAGCAACACATGCTTAGTATGAGAAGATACATGCCTACTTATTAGAACATGGATTTCAAAATAGTCCAATTGAAAGCACCTTGCATGTAAAGAATGTAGATGATGTACTTCTTATCATTTATGTTCATGTAGATGATATGTTGCTCACTAGTCCTAATAAAAAACATGTTTTAAGATTATAAGGAAGATTTGCATGCCACTTTTGAAACTTCATATTTGGGGCATCTACATCACTATTTGGGCATTCATCTTATGCATGTTGATCATGGCATTGCCTTGTGTCAAACTAAATACATCGAAACTTTTTTGCAAGGTTTTAGCCTTGAAAATTATAAATTTATTGCCACTTCCATGGAAACAGGTTTATGAATGAAGAATTGAGATGCATTTGATGCTAGTCTCTAAGAACAAGTTGTTGGATGCCTCATTTATGTATACATCATTCAACTTGATATTCAATTTTCCATCTCTCAAATGAGAAAATTTATGCATAACCCGAGTTAAGCACTGGGAAGTAGTGAATCATATCTTTTGCTGCTTATCTAGTATCCCTCATCTTGGTTGTTTTATCACAAGGGAGGATCAATACCACTAGATTTACATGCTTTTTTTTTTAAACTCGGATTGGGTTGGTTGTTATGAAATTCATGTTCCACAAGTGGTTTTTACGTCATGCTTGGTAAATCATGCATATCTTGGTTGAGCAAGAAGAAACCTACTATGCTTACTTCTAGTTGTGAGGCTGATTATAGGGAACTTTCAAAACTACTATTGAGTGTGTGTGGCCCAAAAACCTTATGGTTGACTTGGGTGTTGGTGAGACTTCTGACACCACCATATTTATTCTTAGACAGAGTGCATTGGCAATTGCAAGAACCCAATGTTCAATGCTCCCACTAAGCACATTGAGGTGCACTACCATTATGTCAAAGGGCAACTCTCCATTGAAGAGATAAATTTGGTGTATGTGCTCACACATGATAATGTTAAAGACCTTCTTACAAATGCTATGGTTTGCGATAAGTTCAAAGATTTTTGCAAAGATTTAGGCTTACTCCCTTTTGTTGATTCACCTTAGTCCACATTGGTTGAGCTTCCTTATATATGAGTGTCAACCCCTTTTTCATTGCATCACTCCTAAGGAGGATTCATTAGTATATTTGGGTGAGTGATGTGTGTGGATACATATGAATATTGAGGCACCTTCTTTCCCTCTTTAGAATTCCCCCCCCCCCCCCTTAGCTTGTATATATGCCTATAGACCTAATGAACCACATATCTTTTGTACATTCATTTGATAATACACTAAGTGGTGTGATCCAAGCTTCTTCTTCTTCCTTGTACTGTTTGTATCCTTCTCTAGTCCTCAAACTCCAACACACCTGTAGCCAATCCAAGTATAGATACTGGAAAATAGACATGCCAAGAAACTTATGTAATACACCAATGAAATGGTGATGCTCCCATTCAAGAATAAATCCAACCTATCAGGAATCACCTATGACCAAATCCAAGCACATGAAGATAGAAACCAGATCCAATAGTATTGTAAAAGCATCAAGGATCCACTAGAATACCTTAGAATGAAGGTTAGAAAAATTTTTGTAGCATCTTTCTTGAAAAAAGCACTCTAGAACCAAATAATCATACATGGGAACCACCATCCACACATGCCAAAAATTACATTGGCAAGTAAACAATTCAATAAGTGACCACATGCTAATACAATAGCGAATCAAGGTGACAAATGGAATATGCAATTGAGGCTCCAACCTAGCTCATGTAACTACAAATAGAAAAAGAAAAACACATACAAAAGGAAGATCCAAAATTTTTTTCTCACATATCCATGTGCAATCCACAAACAAAGACATACCTAAGCAACCTAAAGCAAAAGATGACCACAATGCCACTATGCATGCACATATAAAACCATGATATTAAATATAAAAAATGAAATGGCATAAATTCAAATTAGTACCAATATCTCATCATAGATGTCAAAATTTAACAAAATCCATTCTAATTTTATATGGAGGAGCAGTCAATGCCCTTAAGCTCTAACGCAAGAACTAACATATCAAGACATCTCTCTCAAGAATTCGCAAGTACATTAGGAAAAGATTTGGGTCTTCAAGAGCCACTTATTTTGTCAAAAATTAAAAACCTTATTAACATTTAATCCAATGGGCTTTTGACACATCATAAAAAATGTTGGGTAGCTTAAACTTCTAATAGAAAAAATCACACTTTTGTCTTACGTGGAAGGAAACCCAAAGTAGTAAACTTAAACTAGCACTAGATTTGTTTTGAGCCCTTGGAAATAGTTAGATCAATGGCTATTTTTGGAATTGATGCCAAAATAATTTATAAGAGCAAGTTTTTTATAAAGAAAAAGATAATAATGTAATTTTTGATATGATAAATTACCCCAAATTTTGTAAAAATGAGAATTAGTCTTCCTCATGGTGATATCCATCTCATTTATTTTTTATAGATTTTCTAGAGCTCTCTAGAGTGTAGATTTTTAGATTAGCAAGAGAAAAGGGTAAATTTTTAAATGTGAACTTGGACACTTAAATTGGTGTAAAAGAAAACCAAAGTCATTTTTTTGTGGAGATTCATTTTGTGGAGATTCATTTTTTGGAGATTAATGAGAAGAAGAGAGCTCTTTCAAACGTCCTTTCTTGCCACTTTTCTTTCTTGGTAATTTGAAGTGAATTTGGTGAGCTCTATTCATGAATTTACCTCAAAGATTAGTTGTTTTGTGGGTGCAATACTTTAATTGATCTATTTTCATTCTAAAAGCTCGTGAAGTCAAAGTAGAATCAATTTTCTCATGACTATGTGAAATTGCAAAGATTGTGAATTCTCTAATCAAGGGGTCACAATTATAAAAAGTTGAAACTAATGTTACATTTGTCTTCTTTACAAAAAATACCACCCTTTCGACATTGAAAACGTGAAAAATCTCATTGATATCTTTATTTATGCTCTAGTGAAGTTTTACGATAAAAAATAGTAAGATCTTGAAATGAGTTGTTTACATGAAGTGGATTAAAAAAATGTACTAATCTATGTTTGGTAAGTGTTGGGCATCATTGATTAGAAAGGGGCTAGGGTTGTTGTATACTTCTTGGGCTTGCAATTTAGTGTTTTTCCTTTATACTATGATGATTGGAGAGGACAACTCCAAAGTAGAACAAACAATTTTGGCACTGTTGCTCGGGATTAATGCATTGGGACTTATTTGATCTTCCTAATTGATGGCAACAAACACTTAATCAAAGATACTTTTGAATTTTCAAGTGGAAAAAGTGGATGAAAGGTTAGTGTGACTTTGATCTTGGGAAGATTTGTTCATTCATCTTGCTAAATTTCTTGTGGAAGAGCTTTCTCTTTATATTCCATTCTCATTAATGAAATCTAATTTACTCGTCATAATTTAAAGATTTTCTTTGAATTTGTGTTTTGGAAAGACCAAGTTGAATTTGAGTATATTGGAAAATTTCATAAAAAACTTGAATAACATTGTTACAGGAAGAGGCATGAACAAGATGTAAAGCTTGCTGCATAAGAGATTTGGAAAATGGAGAATTTCATAAAATCATTCCTCATTTCAAAGAGACTCAAGAAACCCTGGGATATTTTCTTTTGAGTGTAGATAAAAAATAAAATTAGATTTTGATGCGAAATATTTCATGAAATTCATATTCCAATGTTTTATTGAGATTTTATCTTTCATCACATTTGTTTCTACCATGTTCTCCAAATATGAAGTTTTATCCTTGATTATCAAATATCCTTATTCTTGTTTTGACAATAATTGAAATTCTTCTCCTTGTTCTTCATTTAATTCACTTATCTCTTTTAGCTTTTCCTCAGTTTGATTCACTTTTACCATCCTCAAGGCTATATGGAAGATATCATATCCCTCCTCATTTCAAAAGTCTATGCCTACACTTTCTGCATTTTCTACATCTAATGCAGAAAATATAAGTGTCCATCCATAGGGTTCAAAATCTTCATCATTGAATACTTGAGTCATGTATCTTTGATCATATATTGTTCTTTCATTCACACAATCGTCTCATCTAAGAAGAAATGTTTTAGGAAGTTTTTTGTTTGTTGGACCATATTGTTGGAACATCAAGCTTACACTATGCTTGAGGTGGATTTGATCTACATAAAAAACAATCGCTTGGATTATGACAAAAGAATATCCGTTGGAGAATTCTTTAACCGATGCTCATTTATTGTATTTTTTTGAGAGATTTTTGATGGTTCATTTACCGTTGTAAAATATTTGAGCTTTACACATGTAAAAGTAGAAAGATAGAGCCCAAATCCCACAAATTTGTGGTGGTTGAGTTCAATTCAATCAAGCAATCAATCATCTAAAAGTAGATCAAACTAGATCTTGACTTTTCCTAGATTGTAGGAAAGTGAATTGATGCCCTCCAATAACCATTCCCACCTTCACTTGAATTCAACATCCACTTGTAGAACTCTTGGAGAACTTCTAGAGTCTATATAAAGATTTAAAATCACTTGTACAATACATCGAAGCAATATACATACACTTGTGACCATCATTGTCTTGCTCCTTCAATTCTTTGCATCATCTTCTTTGCCAGTAGTAATCTTGCAAAGGCCGCTAATCTCTAAAGAGGTCCAAATTGAGTACAACATGTCTCATTGGAAAGGTATTGGTTTCTAGTTTATTCTTATAAATTTTCATAGAAGTTGGTTTAGTAGATTGGGGGAAATCGCAGTTTTTTAATCTCGGGGTCAATCTCTACGTATTCCTAAAAAATAGGAGGTACCACCGTTGAGTGTTTGATTCATTCCTATAGCATATTTTGCTTATTCCTTATACTCTTGTGCATTATATACAATCAAACCTATCTTTATCACTCCCATAAAAGGATTTTTTCTAATTTTAATCACGCTAATTGCTATGAGCATTTGAAGTTCATTATCTCTTCCATAGATAGTAAGTTTTTTGAGCTAGTCGACACGCGAACCTATTTGTTTTGTATTGAATCTTTCTCCTTGATGCTCCAAAGTACATAGTGCATTTCTTTGCACTTATTGCATGCCTATAAGTTGTACTTGAGTCTCCATAAACTCAAGGGCTGGTCTTGTGCCGGTCGGCTGGACCAAACTTCATCGCTTTGAAACTCACTTTTCGACCTCCTACAAGTTTCTCCAAGTTCTTTCAATGGTATTAGAGCTAGATCAAGATGGGTGATGGATTTCCTTCAATGATTGAGAAGCTTGATCGACACAACTACGCAACTTGGTAAATCAGAATGGAGGCCTATTTGGAAGGTAGAAAGCTTTATGGAATTGTAGCAGGTGTTGAAGCTATGCCTATTCCAAGATCCAAAGGAGGACGTACACAAGAGGAGACAGATAAGTTCACACTTTGGTGCACAAGGGATGCTCAAGCAAGGTCGTGCATACTAAACTCCATCTTTGAATTTCTATTACCACATATTAGAGGACAAGAGACTTGGGATGCCCTCAAGACTTTATTTTCTGCTAGTACGAAAACAAGAAAGAATCATCTTTGGAATGAGTTCAACCAAATGAAGAAGACACCTAAACAAAAAACCACAAAGTTTGTTACCAAGGTCAAGGAAGTTGCGGGTCAGTTAGCATCCATTGGAGAGCTGATTGAAGAAGAGGATATCATGAGGCAAATTCTCAATGGGATTCGAAGTCATAAGCAATGGCAATCCTTCATGACGGCTTATGATCTCATCATGGATGTGCAAACTCGAGACTTCAACATCTTTCTTGGACAACTCTTCAATCAAGAGGCCAACAATAGCATAAAGGAAGGTAACTCCTATCATGGTAGTTTTGTTGATATATTTAGTTAGTGATGTGTGTGAACACTCTAGGATCGTCGAGGCACTTTTTCCCTCTTTAGGAGGTTTTTTCGGCTTGTATATATGCCTATTATCCTAATGGGCTACTTATCTTTGTAGATTCTCTAGTAATACATTTTAGTATTGTGAGTTGTGCTCCAAGCTTCTTCTTCTTCCTTGTGTTGTTCGCGTGCTTCTGTAGACATCTAACTCCAACAACTGGTATCAGAGCAGGTCACCGCTTCATCTAGGGCATCATCTACACCTCCCCGATTGCAGTCTTAGATTCACATGAAATTTGGTGAGCATACTCAAGGTGTTTCAGAGATCAAAATAGCTTCGCTATGTGGTGCCGAAATCGTGATCTGAGCTCGTTTCGGCCACCGAATGCACTATCACAGTGCTTGTGTAGGCTATTTTGTCTTTTTGTGCCAAAGGTATATACCTGTTTCGGTCCGACAATATAAGCACCTCAAAGTTTGCTACAAGTTTAGCAGAACTCATCTAGCAGTTCTGTTCAAATTTGTGAGATATAGTCAATTTTTTGCATCAAGATATTTTAGTCACCAACCATGGCTGAAAGCAATGATGTATTTTGTATGTTGGCTGTTGAGGATAAGTTGGATGGTACCAACTACCCGATGTGGGCTTATATGATGCTACATGTATTGGTTGTAAAAGGACTGTGGAACATTGTGCACAGTGTTGAAAAACATCCTATCACACCTGCAACTGTTACAACTACAGGTACTGAAGCTGATGCAGGTGTCGAAGATGATGATATTCGGAATATCTCTGTTCGTGCTGCAGTTTTTGCTGCACCTACTACAGAGCAAATTTATTGGGATGGTAGAGATGCCTAGACACATGCATTGATAGCTTTGTCTCTCAAACATGCCATTATTCCTCACATTTGGTCTTGCATAATAGCTAAGGATGCTTGGGATACACTTACCACGTTGTACCAAGCTAGGAATGAGGCTCGTGTTGCTTACCTATAAAAATAGTTGGAGAGTGAGCACATGAATGAAGGTGATTCTATGGACAATTTTCTAACAAAGATCAAGGACTTGAAGGAACAATTGATTTCTATTGATGAGGTTATACCAGATAGCTCACTTGTGCAGACCGTTCTGAATGGCCTTCTTGATTCATATCAGAGTTTTGCTTATACTCTTGGGTTGATGATGAAAGGCAATCCAAATGCCTTGTCATTTGAGGAGTTAGTCTCTATTCTATTGCAAGAAGATCAGTCTAGAACACTGAGTCACAACAAAGGAGAACAAAGACATGTTCTCTATTCCTTTTTACCTAAAGACCATGATATCAAGCAATAAAGTGGGCATTTTACAATATCTAGAAAGCATCACTTGTTCTTGCTTGTAAATATTGTCACTAGAAGCTTGATCTCATATCCCAAGTAGTCAAGGTAGATATAATAAAATACTTGTTGCCATGAAAACTAGTTGTTCAGCATGATCAAGAATCCCACATCATGATCTTTGACAAGAGATTAGAGTTGAAGGTACAAGTAAGACTTCGGGAAGCTCCTTCATTACATCTATAACCTCAACAAGCACAGATTATAGCTGATTAAAAGCTACTCAAAAATCAGAGTACATGTGTTGCAAAAATCGGAACATTTTAACAAGGCAATTAAGATCATCCCCTTTGTATAGTTAAGATCCTCATTGAATGCTGGGCCATATTCACAGAATATGAAATACATTTCACAAAAGCATTCCCAAGAGAAGATTATAATCAACAAAATTATACTAAGAAACATTCACACATGATCAGAGAAATGCTCAAGATAAATCAAGCTGAACACAAAGTGGAAGCAGAACTCAACATTATATTTCTATTAAAATGATGTTTTACATTTCATGTGTTTTACAAGAGTAATATGAATCTACAATAGAAGCTGATCATAACTTTCCTCAGGCTCAAGCATAATGGGATCCTCTGGAACATTAGAACACATATCCTGCCTCTCTTGCTCCAAGATTGGCTCTTCAAGGTCAGCCATGTCCCCCGGTTCATCTGCAAGTGGGGGAATAGACTCCCTTGAAGCCGGTTGGAATCTCTCCGTGTTTGCAATGTGCTTCCTTCCAACCTCTTGGTCTTCATCTGGGCATTCATTCAGCCCATTGATTCTCATTCTAATGAAGCTCACTTGAGCATCATCCTTCTCCACAGCTATGCAGTGCCTGAACATCTTTAAGGAGCAAGCCAGAGTCGTTCCTGAAACAGCAGAAAACCACTTAGAGGCCTCAATCAACATGATGACTAATGAAAATTGTTAAAATTGAAATTACCTGTGCCCAAAAAAAGGTCTAGGACCCAGTCATCATCATTGGAGAATAGTTGAAGCAATCTCATTATGAGCTTTTGTGGCTTCTGATAGGGGTTAACCAATGTCATGTCCCCAGCTACATGACGAAGTTTCTTGGTAATGGCTGGGAACATGAGCACATTTGAGATCCCATTCTCATTGCAATGCTCCCTGGCTCTCCTTTTGCTTACTTCATCATAATAGCCAACTGTAATGCATTCAGTGGAGCTCACAAACCTATGCAAAGGAGTGTGATTGATGTTTGTCTTCACCCTGCCAACAAGAACAATGAGTCACAGAGAGCATCATTAAAGCCATGGAGATAGAAAGAAGATTACTTACCACGTGAGGCACTCCACAGCATGAAATCTTGCCTTCAGAGCAGTTGAAACAGAGAAAGACTGGTCTCTGCTATGGAAAATTACTATCCTCCAAAGAGGAGACATAGTCAACTCTGCAAAAACAGTGACCATCTTTCGAATCTGAGGGTGTTTGAAGGGTTCATCATCATTAACTGATCCCATCATCCTAAATCCATAGGGTATGTGTGCTATGAGAAGGGAGAAATGCTTTCTAGGCACAACAGAACAAATGTTATTTACATCACTACAGAATACATTGTAATATACAGGCCTAAGGGGGTCTAGGGGATTGGAGAAACATTTCAGATCAGGTTCATCATCAAAATCCATCTCCTTGGCTTTCAGTCTAGATTTCTCATGCCTTGCTCTTTGAATGTGAGCCAGGAATGCAGGGGGGCAATCATCTAGTAGCTCTGCAGACTTACTTTTCTTTGGTTTCTGCAGAAAAAAGTGGAAAGACAATTAAATGAGCTCTTCAATACAGCAAACAAAACATAAGGAATCGATGCATGGCATCGATTTCGTGTGTGGGTAGATGCCAGGCATCGACTTTCTACTGAAAGTTGATGCCTGGCATCGACTTTGGGACATAAGTCGATGTCTGGCATCGACTTATGCCACGAGGTCGATGCCAGGCATCGAGTTATGCCCCCAAGTCGATGCCAAGCATCGACTTATGCTAGGAGATCGATGCCAGGCATCGACTTTTGGCAGCAGGTCGATGTCAGGCATGGAATTTAGCAGTAAGTCGATGCCAGGCATCGAATTCCTACTAAAAGCCTGGCATCAAATTGGTTAGGTGAATCAAGGCATCTAACCTAATGGCAAACCAGGCATAACCTCAGAAAGAGAACCTACCCAATCATGAAACAGGATAAAATATTCTGATAAAGCTTTGTAGGATGATGTGGTTGGATAGTCTGCTTGGACCTCTGTCCAAGAAAAGCAACCCAGCCTCTTCATCATCACCTCCTGAATCTTCATGTATACTTTATGACTACAGTCACAGAAATCAAAAAGAGACTAGGTTAGACCAGAAACATGGGAGGAGGGAAAAAGGACCTGAGAATAACATACATACTTATTGAGCTCACTCACCATCTCCTCCAGGCTTAAGTCCTTGGAGATTACCCTTGACAAAGTTGATATAATCAATGTATCATCCTTGATTCCTTGAAGGGCCCTCCATGGTGTCAGCTTCATGTCCTCAGGAGCCTCTTCAATTGAGAGGTCAACTTTCCTTCCCTTTCCCTTCAGATCAACCTGTGGGTCTGGCCTCAACTTCCGTTGCTTCTAGCCCTTGACCTCCTTGTTCTCCCACATTGTGAAAATTTTATCCTGCAGATCCCAGATCTCACCTGATCTGAATGCCAGTTGAAACCATGGATCATATTTCCTCAAAGCATCAGACTTTCTATTCTCATCCAGTGCAATTCCAACCTCAATAAGGCATTGCTTTCGTAGATTGGGATGTATTCTTCCAGCTTCCTTCACGAGACAATCTTCATATTCATGATGGAAGAACCGAATTCTCTCTATGGAGGACATTTTTTGCCTGTAGTCATTGTCATTGTTGTGATCCCAAGCAAGAAGCTTGGCTTCCTCATTTGTAAGACCAGCATATATCTTGCACTCTGCATACCTAAAAAAGAATGTGGTAGGGTGCTCCTTCACTAGCTGTCTACGGGCCTCTGCAGAGTGTGAACCTCGAATCACATAATAAGTATAATCCTCAAACAAACCCTCATTGAACTCCTCCACAGAGCTGCACTCATTCGGATCCACCATGACAAGGAATGGCACAACAGTAGCATGAGGATTTATTTTCATTTTCTTCTTAAGATTCTGCACGTGCAAATTGTGTGGCTCCCTGATCTCAAGTGGCCTCCTCCCTGTGACTGGATCTATTGGTGGCCTATGGATGATATTGATTGGCAGGTGGAACAACTACCCCTTCTTCACAACTTTTCTTCTAGCTATGTCCTCCCTCATCTTGTTCTGCTCAGTACCAAGAACAAGATGAGGTGCAACTATTATATCCTCAGAGCTAGAGCTTGAGTCAGAAGACTCCTCTTCTGCAATTCTCTTCTTTTTCTTCTGGAACTTTTTCTGCACGCTCCGAGGCAAGCTCTCCACTAGGTGCAACTATTATATCCTCAGAGCTAGAGCTTGAGTCCAAAGACTCCTCTTCTGCAATTCTCTTCTTTTTCTTCTGGAACTTTTTCTACACGCTCTGCTTACCCCTTGCCTTTACAGGGGTTGTCATCTTCTGTTGTGTTGGCATGATGTTGCCCTGGATCCATGGCATCAAGTTCTTGATAAGATTCACTGAGTCCCTACATATCTCAGCAAGCCCATCTGGAACACAACACTCTGGGCACAAGAAATCCATCTTGCATATAACATTTCTAAAACCTTTCGATGTCTCTACAAAGAAAAGGAGGTTGTCAGAATCCTCATCTTCATAATCCAGTTTGTACACAAGGCCATACTGAAAACCCTGTGTTGTCGTGATCTTTCCTCTCCCATATGCCCCTGCGAACACAAGAAGGACTGCATTCTTTTCTTGAACATATTGAAGGCACCACTCCAGATTTGTCATGTCTCGCAGTGGACGGTCTGTCCTTAAGACCTCTGCGTCCCTCGACCTATCCTTCATAGTTGTATCATCCTCAGGAATTTTGATGCTACTCTGTCCACTAGAGGATATTCCAACCGGGTTGCTGGCCTTCTCAGAGGATAAGGATGCAATAATTTTCTTTGGTTTTGCTTGGTGACCAATGCCTTTGTCACGTTGCTGATCACCAGAGCTCATGGTCACTCTCAGCTTCTTGAAGGGCCTCTCACTCTTGGACTCCGCATCCCTGAAGGCACTTGGAAATATCAGCTCATATGTTATTGTGTTTTTCAAAGGTCCAAGTTGATGCCAGGCATTGACTTTTAAGTGCAAGTCGATGCCAGGCATCGACTTGCACTTAAAAGTCGATGCCTGGCATTGACTTGGACCTAAAAGTTGATGCCTGGCATCGACTTGAACCTAAAAGTCGATGCCTGGCATAGACTTTGCACCCTAAAGTCGATGCCTGGCATCGACTTTCAGGCCAAATTCGATGCCAGGCAAGTCGATGCCAGGCATCGACTTTTAGGTGCAAGTCGATTCCAGGCATCGACTTGACGATGAAAGTCGATGCCAGGCATCGACTTTTAGGTGCAAGTTGATGCCAGACATCGACTTGAGGGTACAACTCGATGCCAGACATCGACTTACACCCTCAAGTCGATGCCTGGCATCGACTTGCACCCTCAAGTCGATGCCTGGCATCGACTTGCACCTAAAAGTCGATGCCTGGCATCGACTTGCACCCTCAAGTCGATGCCTGGCATCGACTTGCACCTAAAAGTTGATGCCTGGCATCAAATGCACCTAAAAGTCGATGCTTGGCATCGACTTGCACCTAAAAGTCGATGCCTGGCATCGACTTGAGGGTGCAAGTCGATGCCAGGCATCGAGCTGTACCCTCATTGGAGAGAAAGCAGACTATTTACACAAACATACAAAAGGAATCTTTTAGGAATCTTTTTTTTGGTATGATTTTGTCTACCTCTTGGTACTCTTGCCAACATTCTTCTTCTCCATCAAAGTTGCCTTGCTGGTATGCTAAGCTCTGTGCTCCATGGCTGTCTGTGCTCTGTTGCTCTCTCTTGCTCGTGGATTTTGAAAATGAGAATGATCTCCTCCTCTGCTATTTATAGGCAATTGGGTAACTTTAACCAGAGACTAACTGGATCTAACTGAATGAGTCCAGTTGCTAACTATATCTGTCAACTTATCTAACCAGGAAATACCACTCACACAAATAGGCTGTTTCACCTCCACTTTAATGAAATATTCATAGAACCTTGCAACTATTTATATACATTTGCATGGAAATTACACTTCAATGGCAAGAGTATGGTATGTACATGAGGATGTCTAATCTCATGTATAAATTGTTTCTTAGAATGAATCTCTTGCTTGGGAAAAAATCAAGTCTAAGTTGTGTTGAATATGGGAGATTAATGACATCTTTATAGTGTTATCCTTCTCACTTCAGTTCATATTCACATTTATCTTGTAACACATTGTTGAAATGGAAAATCAATGTATGAATAAACGTTCAAGTAAAGAGCTCTAGGGTAATTTCGACAAAATATGTTGGTAATTTCAACAAAATAGCTTGGTAATTTCAAACGTCACTCATTGTCTTGTTAGTATATGATCAATGTCTACCCCTCATGATTGTATGCACATTTTGTAAGGCCCCCGTTATGAGGAGAAGCCAAGCGTGCATTACCCAATTGATGGGAATCCCAACTTGCATGTTGGATGAAGGTCATATTGGACCATGTAAGGTATTGTAAGGAAAGGGAGTTACCAGGATCCCCAATTGGGGGTCCGGGGCAGCAGGGAGTAGCCCCGGCTGGGGGGTCCAAGGGGGCCAGCGGGCCCCCTGGTGGGGGTCCGGGGGCAGCAACCCCGGCGCGACGGTAAAGGGAATATTCCATAGAATATTCCCTATCAGAGTCAGAAATCATTTATATTTGTTAGGTCGGTTCAACCAGTCGAAGCCGTGTATGGCAATTACGCGGGCGGTGGCCGCCCACGCTCTACCGCCCATGTATAGCCGTCCACGGAAGGCCACCCATGATCCTATATATACATGACTTCTGCACTACCTGAGACATCAAGTTGAGCCAGCATACCTCTACCTTGTATCTCCCTATCTAGAGTTGTCTAGATCACCATTTAAGCTCTACCTTGAGAGCGCACGGGTGGACAACGCCATCATCTTTGTACTTGGTGCTAGTAAAAAAAT
Organism: Ceratopteris richardii; assembly: GCA_020310875.1. Classification (NCBI taxonomy): domain Eukaryota; kingdom Viridiplantae; phylum Streptophyta; class Polypodiopsida; order Polypodiales; family Pteridaceae; genus Ceratopteris; species Ceratopteris richardii. The sequence continues at coordinate 74,754,105 of CM035443.1, forward strand.
TGTTGCAATTCTCCTATATCTGTTATCTTCTCTGCTATTGCTCCTGTGTTATATTGCGTAACTATTATCTTACATGGTATCAGAGCTGTAAGGTTCAAATAGCTTGAGAAGTATCATTATTTTAGCCTACTAGCAGACTAGAATATCAGTAGATTATTCGAGTGATTACAGGATGGCTTCATCGTCGAACACTAGTCTTGGTGCTTCAGCTAATGTTAATGCTGCACCTATTCGAATTCGTCCACCTGCATTCACTGAAGGGAAGCTGGATGGAACCAACTATACACTCTGGAAGTTCAAAATTTCTGCAATTTTGGACTCCTATGAATTACTTGACACTGTCATGGGATCGATGGGATTGGATCCAGAACCTATACCAGTTGAAGATCCAGAAAATTCAAGATTGATGATTCAGCCAGATCCAGATCTTCTACGAGCTTGGAAGAGGCGGAATGCTGATGCATTATGTGCGATTGTCACTAGTGTAAGTGATTTTGTGCTTACTTTAGTTCAACATACTACTAAAGCACATGAGGCTTGGGGCATACTGGTTCGATAATATGAGACCAAGAACCACACTAGGATACAGAATTTAGAAAATTAGTTGGCAAATGAAAAGCATTCTGATTCTGAAAAGGCTGAAGATTTTATCAAAGGGATAAAGAATCTTCAAGATCAATTGGCTGCAGTTGGTGTTGTTATAACACCAGAAGAGCTGGCTCGAAGATCTGTACGTGTTCTTCTAGCAAAGTACGATGGATTAGTAACAGCCCTTAACACTCAGGTAAGGCCAACTCCTCTTACATTTGAAGAGTTTTGTGCGATGCTTTTAGAAGAAGAGATGCGGCTGAAGAATCGGCAAAGTACAACTGATGCTGCATTCTCAGCAAATGCAAAAGGTAAAGACTCTTCTGAGGGATCAAAGAAGAAGCCAAAGAAGAAAAAGTTCACAGGAAGTTGCTTCTATTGTGAAAAGAAAGGCCATGCCATCAAGGATTGCAGAAAGAAGCAAGCTGATGAACGGAATGGGACTGTAAAATCATCATGGAAGAACAAAGAGTCTGCATACAACACAGAGCTGGAACTTTGGGTAGCTATTGAAGAGGTATGTTCATCTGCTCAAGCTCGTGTTGATGAGCCATGGATTTTAGATAGTGGAGCTTCTCGCCACATGACCAGTAAAAAGGATTGGTATAGTTCCCTAGTGCCTCTGCGGGAATCCATCAATGTAGTGGTGGGAAATGACTCCAAGTGTTCAGCTGAAGGAACTGGAACCATCTCTTTTATCACTTCTCCAGGTGTTGAGAAAAAGTTATCCGATGTTCTCTATGTACCTACACTCAAAAGAAATTTGTTGTCAATTTCTGCAATAACAGATCGTGGACTCGAAGTTCACTTCAATAAGAGTGGTGCGGAAATCATGGATTCATCAGGTAATGTTGTAGGTAAAGGCATACGACGGGATAACTTGTATGAGTTAAGTGCTTTAACTGCTACAGAAGATAAAGATGTAAGCAGGTTATGGCACCAACGATTTGGGCATCTCGGATTTGCAGTTTTGAAGGAGATGCAACGAATAGGGATGGTTGCTCATTTGCCTGCATTTTCAGAGTTGCAGGAACCTTGTGAAGCTTGTATGATGGGCAAGCAACAACGAAAGGCGTTTCCAAGAGAGACCAGCAATCGATCTCAAGCTCCTCTAGAGTTGGTACATGCTGATCTCTGCGATAAAATGTCTACACCTACTTTAGGAGGATCTTTCTACTTCTTGTTGTTAGTTGACGATTATAGTAGAAAGATGTGGGTTTATTTCATTCGAGAGAAGGCTGATGCTTTTGAAAATTTTAAAGCGTGGCATAAGTATGTAGAAAATGAATCAGGAAGGAAACTGAAGAAATTTAGAACAGATAGAGGAGGTGAATTCTTGTCAACAGAATTCAACAATTACTGTAAGGAGCATGGTGTGAAAAGGCAACTTACCACAGCTCATACACCTCAACAAAATGGCGTTGTTGAGCGCACGAACAGGACAGTAGTTGAAATGGCTCGTTGTATGTTAAAGGCTCAAGACATGCCTGATTCATTCTGGGCAGAAGCAGTCAATACAGCAGTCTACATCCTCAATCGAAGCTACACAAAAGCTCTGAAGGGGATGACTCCTCAAGAAGCATATTCTGGTAAAAAGCCTTCAGTTTTGCATTTCAAAATTTTTGGTTGTTTCTGTTATGCACATATTCCTGATTCAACAAGATCAAAGTTGGATTCAAAAAGCAAAAAGTATGTCTTCCTAGGATATAGTGAAGAGTCTAAAGCATACAGGTTGTGGGATCCTGAGGCAAGGAAGATTTTTGTCAGCCGAGATGTGGTGTTTGATGAATGACCACACTTAGTAGAAGATAAAGGTAAATCTACTATCTCATCAAACGGAGAAATATCTCACCTTGTGCCTATCAAAAGACAAGTTAAAGTTGAGGAGGAGGAAATATTTGATGGAGAAATTTCCTCAATAAAAAGCCAACCAGTTGTAGCTGCACAGCGTAAGCCACTACCAAAGTGGGCACAACAGCTCTTTGATGATCAACAATCCACATGTAGATGTACCAGAATCATCATCGGATGGATTATGAAGATCAAAGAGAATATACGAGCAAAGAAGAGCCTCAGAACACATTGTTAATATGGCTCTAATGGCAGATATCATGGGCTCGATAAAGGAACCTACCACCATTGAAGAAGCCCTTGATGATCCAGGTTGGAGAGCGGCAATGCAGTCGGAGTATGATAGTATACTAAAAAATGATACATGGGATCTAGTCGACTTGCCGCCAAAGAAGAAGGTAATAGGTACTAAATGGATTTGGAAAGCTAAGTATAAAGCAGATGGAACATTAGAAAAGTATAAGGCAAGATTAGTTGCACAGGGTTTTTCACAGATCGAAGGATTTGATGTTCAAGAAACTTTTGCACCAACAGCACGCATGACAACTATTCGGACGGTACTTGCAGTAGCTGCACAAAAGGCTTGGCCTATTTTCCAGATGGATGTCAAATCTACATTTTTGAATGGTCACCTCAAGGAGGAGGTATATGTATCTCAACCACCAGGTTTTGAAGTGCCCAATTCAGAAAATAAAGTTTGCAGGTTGAAGAAAGCTTTGTATGGACTTAAGCAAGCTCCACGGGCTTGGTACCAACGAATAGATCATTTTTTCAAAAATATGGGTTTTGAAAGAAGTACTTCTGATGCTAACTTGTATGTAACGAAAAGGGATAGCAAGCTAGTTGTTGTCATTGTATATGTAGATGATTTGATCATTACAGGAGATCATCAGGAACTCATCAATCAAACTCGGATCAGCTTGGGAACTGAGTTTGAAATGACAGACTTAGGTCTACTCCATTTTTGTCTAGGAATTGAAGTATGGCAAAGGAAGGATGGCATTTTCATCTCACAACAAAAATATGCCAAAGAGATTCTCAAGGCATTTGGAATGATGGATTGCAAGCCAACTAGCACACCTATGGAGGTAAATCATAAGCTATCTATGGAGGATAACATGCCTGATGTAGATGCTAAGAAGTATAGGAAGCTCGTTGGAAGTCTTATTTTTCTGTGCAACACTAGACCAGACATTTGCTATGCTGTTGGAGTATTAAGCAAGTTTTCCAACAAACCTAAGGAGAGTCACTGGAATGCTGGAATGCGAATTCTAAGGTACATTGTAGGAACCTTGGATTTTGGTATTTTTTATACCACAGGTGATACACTCCAGGGATATTGTGATTCAGTTTGGGCTGGAGATTGTGATTCTAGAAAATCAGTTTCTGGATATTGTTTCTCGCTTGGTTCAGGAATATTTTCTTGGGTAAGTAGAAAGCAACCAACTCTCGCACTCTCCTCCACTGAAGCAGAGTACAAAGCAGCTTGTTTGCTTCTTGTGAGGCAGTCTGGTTAAGGAGAATTCTTGCAGATCTAGGCTTTCCATCAAATATGGCGACTGTACTCAAGTGTGATAATCAAAGAAAACTGTATGGCTATTGCAAAGAACCCAGTATTTCATGCTCGCACCAAGCACATAGAAGTACAGTACCATTACATTCGTGAGCTAATTGAAGATGAAATTGTGGAGCTAGAATATTGTCCAACATAGGCAAATTGTGCTGACATATTCACTAAAGTACTTGGAAGAGAGCAACTCAACAGACATCTTCAACAGATGGGCATAGGACCGAAACCTACTTGATTTTTCATCGGTAAACATTGAGGGGGGGTGTTAGTATATGATCAATGTCTACCCCTCATGATTGTATGCACATTTTGTAAGGCCCCCGTTATGAGGAGAAGCCAAGCGTGCATTACCCAATTGATGGGAATCCCAACTTGCATGTTGGATGAAGGTCATATTGGACCATGTAAGGTATTGTAAGGAAAGGGAGTTACCAGGATCCCCAATTGGGGGGTCCGGGGCAATGGGGAGTAGCCTCGGCTGGGGGGTCCAAGGGGGCCAACGGGCCCCCTGGTGGGGGTTCGGGGGCAGCACCCCCGGCGCGACGGTAAAGGGAATATTCCATAGAATATTCCTTGTCAGAGTCAGAAATCATTTATATTTGTTAGGTCGGTTCAACCGGTCTAAGCCGTGTATGGCAATTACGCGGGCGGTGGCCGCCCATGCTCTATCGCCCATGTATAGCCGTCCACGGAAGGCCACCCATGATCCTATATATACATGACTTCTGCACTACCTGAGACATCAAGTTGAGCCAGCATACCTCTACCTTATATCTCCCTATCTAGAGTTGTCTAGATCACCATTTAAGCTCTACCTTGAGAGCGCACGGGTGGACAATGCCATCATCTTTGTACTTGGTGCTAGTAAAAAAATTGTTGCGATTCTCCTATATCTGTTATCTTCTCTGCTATTGCTCCTGTGTTATATTGCGTAACTATTGTCTTACATGTCTTTGCATCCAACGTTCAGAAAAATCGTAGATTCAAAATTCATTTGAAAATCTTTTGTAACAAGCATATACTTAATTCTTACATATAATTCTTACATATACTTTTCCATATACTTCTTACATATACATTTCCGTGTACCTCTTTTACACATAATTCTTTTTTAATATACTTTCATCTACCTCTTTGAGATCTAGCCAAGACCACAATAAAACCTAATCCTTGAAATCTTAACCAAAGGTAAAATTTCTTCTTGTATAGTCTTCAATGGCACTACTCGAAAGAATTTTAATATCTAATCCAGTTGGAACTCAACTTGGATATATTTTGATTCACTCACAATGCTAAGACTCAATGACTCATATCTAGTTAGAAATCAACTGTGTATCTCATCTTTCAAAAGTGAATCAAATCTTTGGTTCCCTTATTAGTGTATATTTGAGTAATTAAGTGATTTGATGTAATTTGATGTTTAATGTTATTTAATGTACTTTAATGAACTTTTGATTTCATATCTTCTTGATGTGACATTTGATGTGACATCTTCACTTGATCTCGGATTTCTACTTATTTAAAAAGGTCATTCATCTTCAGTCTTCTGTGAACTCAGTGAAGATGAGCTCAATCTTTTCAATGGATGCTTGGGCATCAGCTTCCTCTGCTCATATTGATACAGTTTCGGATTCATTGTTCTCAGTTGACCCTTTCCACAGAAGTGATGATCCCTATGGTTTAGAACGTGTTGATGATTCTATGTTTTCTGTTGAGTCATTTAAGTTATCCAATTCACAGTGCAATGCTGCTCAAGCAAATGCACCTCTTGATCTCCCATCTGATCCAACCATTGATCTCCCTTCTAACTCAAGTGCATGTGGAGCAACGGAAAAGCAAAGCAAACTCAATCTACGATTTAAAAGAAGGCCTCGTGAAGTAAGTCAAAAAAGATTTAAATTTCTTACTTCAGATAGACAGATTGCATTGGATATTGTGAAGCATTGTTGTGGTTTGAAATGTTTGTACAATTTAGGAATGAAGAAACTAAAGCACCTAAGAGAAAAATTCCTCCATTTAGATAGTGAAAGGCAGGATATATACCTTGTTTCTCGCATGCAAATGATTGAGGATAACATGTCAGTAACACATGTTGCTTTTGAATATTTCTTTAGTCAAGGGATGCGATGCTGTAGGGCTGCATTTAAAATTGCAATGGGTGTGGGAAATTTTAGAATACATAGGGTTCAACAAGGGCTTTTGAATGGGGATCTCATTTTGGATACGTTCCATGTTGGGACCAAAGGATCTGTTGGACGTCATGCAATGAATTGGATGATGAACTATTTTAGCTTGCATTGTGAGGTTATGCCTACAACTGGAAGGTTGCACTTGTCAGATAACTTTACTCGTCGAGAGGTATTTCAAATATATAGAGAAGACATGGAAAATAGAAATGAGAAGTATGTGCTGTATCGTCACTTTACTCGATTATGGAAGGAAGAGTTTAACAATGTGTCTATTCCTCGTAAAGTTAGAATGGGTGAATGTTCAGTTTGCGCCACTTTGAAAAACATGGCAGAAGGGGCTACAACACCACAGGAAAAGAATAATTTTAAAAACCTTCTTAACAACCATCGTGAGAGTCAAGCTTTAGAGAGAAAGAAAGCAATTCATCATCGAAGTAAAGCACTCAGAAATTCGGAGCGTTATATGTGTTTGTTGATCGATGGTATGGATAAAAAAAAAACTTGTTTGCCACATTTTGATCGCATCCCTAAGGACATTGGAGATGAAGTCCTTGTGCAAATGCATTTGGTTGGTGCTTTGGTATACAATGGAACTGTAATGTCCAAGGTTTTCTTCACATATCCGAATGTGCATAATGATCCAAACCTTACAGTTACTATCATTCATCCTGTTTTGCAATCATGGAAGGGTCTTTTTCCACCAACTCTATATTTGCAACTTGATAATACTGCAAGAGAGAATAAAAATTCTACAGTCTTTGGATATTTAAGCATGCTTGTTGAAAAACAGGTATTTCAGAAGGTTAAGGTAAATTTCCTTCTGGTTGGCCACACTCATGATCACATTGATCAAATGTTCAGTACTTTCTCTAAGAAGTTGGCACGTAACAATGCTTTTACTCTTCCGATTTTATTTGAGCTGATTTCAGAAGCATATACTCCAAAACCAAAAGTTCAACACCTCACACAGATTTATGACTTTAAGCACTTTTGCTCAATGGGCCTTGATAACAGTGCTAAGGTTTTGGCTCCATTGCACAATATTAGTTTCAACCATGTATTCTTGATGAGGAGGGTTGATGAAATAACCCTTTTATTTGCAAAGCAGTATTCATCTTCTCTTGGGTGGGAGCCTAAAGAGGGATGCAGATTCTTATTGCAAATGCCTAATTTGTCTACAATGTATGGTGCAGAACAATCACCATATGAAGATAAAAACAATACAGAAAGATGTGGAAATGTGGTTGATCAAAGTAAAAGCTAGATGCATGCACTCATTGAAAAGAAGAGACATATTGAGCGTGCAAAAAAATATGCTCGAGATCAAGATGTATCTTGGTGGGAGGACTTTTTCAATCATCAAGAAGAGATTATACAGTATACAATTGCAGGTCACTGGCCAGTTGATGTTCCATTCACATGGGATTTTTGTACACAAAGTTCAGTGAATGTGGCCCAAGCATGTAATGCAGATGCACTTCAAAGTTTTATACATCCACCAGAAAGAAATATTTATGTAGGCCCAAGGATGACAAAACAGGAAGAAGCAAGATGGCAAGGAAATTTAATAGAGATAAATGTTGGAACACTTATTGCAGTACTTGCTGATGGTGATGAGGCTACCAGACCATTTTGGATTGCAAATGTTTTAGAGATAACTAAAGATATTGATCAGAGAAGAATAGAGGCTTAGATGGTGCATTGGTATTACACTAAAAGTAGTAATGCATTCACAGGTAAATATAACTTAGAAATGGTGTGTGATACTAAACAAACAGGTTCAAAAAAGAAAAAGAATATTCGAAGCACATCCACTCTTAAAATGGATGATGTAGATATTCTTGTTTATGATTTTTCCTTGACAAAAACAGGTCACTTGAGGAAAGCAACCATCAACATGATAAAACAAAAGCTTCTAGATGTATGTGGTACAGGAAATCATAGGCAAACAAGAAGAGTTGTGCATGATCCTGCATAATTTGGTATGTACGTGGATGAAGATAGAGCTCTTGTGGATATAGAAGAAGAAGAAGAGAGCTCTCAACAGTATGAGACTGAATCAAGTGCATCAGATGATGAGGGTTTAGACATAGATCGACATAGTTGTGAGTTGCATTGAAGCTCTCTAACATTTTTAGTGCTTATGTAAATGCCTCGAAGTAGTTTGGTTAATGAAACCATGTTTTGTAGCAATTTTGAATAACAATCAGATATCCACCCATTAAAAATATGTCTAAAATGTTATTTTTGTATAAGAATTATTCAGTTCTACATTCTTTATATAGATTTTAGACATGTCAATTTCTTATCATATAGATTTTGGACATGTCAATGTCTTATCATATAGATTTTGGACATGTCAATGCCTTATATAGTGAAATTTTGACTACATTTTGAGCTCTTTTTTTATGAGAAAATGACAAAAAATGTCAAAAAATCACATGTTTTCACCTCATTTTTGTAATATATGTATACTGGTATAAAGGAATCTCAAACGTAAGCTGCCATTTGCTTGATTTTTGACGAGAGTGTTCTCTTTTTACGACATAGTTCTCGTTTGTTACGACTCACTGTTCTAGGCAGAATAGGTCCATTATGCGTGTTGCAGATCAAGCTTTCCTGGCTAGTTAGAAGGGCAAAGGAAAATGGATCTCTTCAAGTAGTAAGCAGAAATCTGCTAATTTTTCACAATCAAAGAGGAAAGACAAAGATGAAAAGAAATCAGAAAAGAAAAAATTGTTTTGCAAGTACTATAAAGGAAACAATCATATCATAAAGAACTGCCCAAAACTAATTACTAAAGAGGCAAAGAAGAAAGAGGCTCGAATGGTTGTTGCAAAAGCCTCTACACCAAAGACAGAGTCTGCTAATCTTGTGCAAGAAGAAGAATGGGCGTTTACTACTGTTTGCAATTTTGACCCATCTTTTCATGAGCAGTGCATGTCTACAATAGACTCAGATGTTTGGTACTTTGATAGTGGGGCGACCAAACATATTACCTCACAGTGTAGTTTCTTCTCTTCACTCGAGCCTACCCCTACAGGGAACACTGTTACATCCACCAACAACTCCTCTTATCCTGTTATGGGAGTTGGTAAGATCATTTTGACTACTGCTGATGGTAGTTCTTTCACTTTGTTAGATGCTTTGTTTATGCCAGGGATAAAAAAAAATATGTTATCAGTTTTTGCATTAGCCAAGATTGGCTTGGTTGTGAAATTTGTTGATGACAGATGTACAGTTTATGATCTATCAAATGGCGACGTGGTTATTGCTTTTGGCATTTTATGTCATGGGCTATATAAGCTCATAGACTATGAAAGATCTGTAAATGATTCGGCATGTGCAGTGCATGATTCTTAGTCTATGTCAGATGCAAAGTTTTGGCATGCACGCTTTGTTCATCTGAATTTTGCAAGTTTGCTACGTCTGCATAAATCTGAAATGGTGTCCTCTTTGCCCAAACTTGAGGCACCTGGAAAACATGTTTGTGAAGGCTGTATTTTGGGCAAAATGCAGCATTCCTCCTTTCCAAAAGATGGTTCAGTTTGGGCTACTTAGAAATTGCATCTTGTACATAGTTATGTATGTGGTCCTATGTAGATACCTTCTTTTGGAAATTATCTTTACTTTGTTACTTTCATCGATGATTTTTCCAGGCATGCATGGGTATATCCATTGAAGGCAAAGTCCGAAGTACTCATGTGCTTCAAACAGCTTTTGGTTTGGCTGAAAATGTGTCAGCATGTAAAATGGTCATCCTCCATTCTAATTGAGGGGGGCAATATATGTCTTCTGATTTTAATGCATTTCTAGCTGAACGTGGGATAAAACACTAGTGTACAGTGCCGTATATACCTCAATGAATGGATTTGCTGAACGAAAAAACATGTCACTCATGGAGATGGCAAGGTGTATGGTCAAGAGTCATGCTTTATCATATAGTTTGTAGCTTGAGGCTATCATGTGTGCTGCATATGTACGTAATAGGTGTCCCACTAAAGCACTGCAGTCTATCACTCCATATGAGGCTTCGCATGATCGCAAGCCATCTGTTGCTCATCTGCATGTTTTTGGTTGTTTGGCATATGCATTAGTGCCTGAACAACATCGTAGAAAATTGGATGATAAAGAAGTAGAATGTATTTATGTTGGGTACAGTTCTGAAAGTAAATGCTATCGTCTGTATCATCCACAGAATAAATGCATTCTGGTTAGTCATGATGTTGTTTTTCTGGAAGATGCTATTCAGCCATTGCTTTCATGTACTAAGGAGTCATCTGTTAGCTCCAAAGACATGTATGATACTTTGCTGCCTCTTTTTATAGGTGGACAATCTAGTGCTGGTCCTAATGAGGCAATGTCTCAACCTTTGCAGGTTTCATGTGATGATGCAGATCATCCCATTTCTGATGCAAACTTACATGATGCACTTGTTGATGAGAGAGCTGACATTGAGGAGGCAAAAACTATCCCAAAATGGCTAGTGTAGACTTTGCGTGACAATAAATTAGATGCACCTTTGTCATATCATACTCGATCAGGCTCTCATAGTGCCTCTTTTGCATCTGATTGCTATGCTATGGCTGCATCTAGTCTCTGTGATGAGAATGAGCCTGTTTCATTTGACGAAGCACAAAATTCAGAAAATTGGATGGCTGCCATGCAATCTAAATATGATGCTATAATGAAGAATGGTACTTGGTCTTTATGTGACTTGCCTCCTAGTAAGAAGGCCATTGGCACTAAGTGGGTTTACAAGCTGAAGCGTAAGCTTGATGGAATAGTTGACAGGTATAAGGCTAGGCTTGTTGCAAAGGGTTATGCACAGGCAAAAGGCATTGATTTTGATGAGACCTTTGCACCTACATGCCGTATGACTACTGTTCGCAGCACCTGTGCACTTGCAACCCATCATGGTTGGAATGTACATCAGTTGGACATTAAAACTGCATTTCTCAATGGTGACTTGCATGAAGAAGTGTATGTTTTCTAGCCCCGTGGCTTTGTGCTGAAAGGGCATGAAAACAAGGTGTGCAGGTTAAAGAAGGCATTATATGGTTTAAAGCAAGTACCATGTGCTTGGTATGAGAAGATACATGCCTATCTGATTGCACATGGTTTTGAGAACAATCCAACTGAAAGCACCTTATATCTTAAGCATGCTAATGATGTGCTTCTGATCATTGTTGTGGTTGTCTATGTTGATGACATGCTGCTCACTGGTCCTATTGAGAAGCATATTGCTGATTTTAAGGCTGATTTGCATGCTTCATTTGAGATGTCTGATTTGGGGCATTTGCATCACTATTTGGGCATTTAGTTTATGCAAGTTGATGGTGGAATGGCTTTGTGTCAAATGAAATATATTGACACATTATTGTAGCATTTTGGCCTTGAAGACTGTAAGCCTATTTCCACTCCTATGGAGATAGGTTTACGATTGAGTCTTCATGATGCTAGAGATGCATTTGATGCTATCCTTTGTCAATAGGCTGTTGGATGCCTGATTTACTTATGCATTACTCAACGAGATATTCAATTTGGTGTCTCACAGATGAGTAGGTTTATGCATTGCCCAAGTGTCAAGCATTGGCAGACGATTAAGCGCATCTTTCACTACTTGAGTGGTACTCGGCTACTTGGGTTGTTTTATCCCAAGGGGGGATCACTACCGCCATATTTGCATGTTTTTTTTGACTCTGACTAGGCTCGTTGCGATGACACTCGTGTGCCCACTAGTGGCTTTTTCTTTATGCTTAGTAGCTCATGTATATCTTGGTTGAGCAAGAAGCAGCCTACTATGGCCACTTCCAATTGTGAGGTTGAGTATAGGGCAAATTTCATAGTGATTGTTGAGTGTGTGTGGCTCAGACGCCTTATGGCTGATTTGGGTGTTGGTCAATCTTCTGCCACCACCATCTTCACCGACAGTCAGAGTGCATTGGCAGTTGCGAGGAACCCTGTGTTCCATGTAGGTACTAAGCACATTGAGGTGAATTATCATTATGTCAGGGAGAGGTTCTCTACTGTGGAGATAAGCTTGTTATATGTGCCCAAGCAGGAGAACATTGCAGACCTTTTCACGAAGGCTCTACCTACGGAGAACTTTGAAGCTTTCCGCAAAGCTTTGGGCTTACTTCCTTTTGTGGAGTGATTTCCACATAGCTTGGCACTTCCTTATACATGAGTGCTAGCTACTTGTTCACCACATCACTCCCAAGGGGGATTTTTTGATATATTTATGTAGTGATGTGTGTGAACACTCTAGGACCACCGGGGTAGTTTTTTTCCCTCTTTAGGAGGTTTTTTCCCCGGCTTGTATATACCCCTATTACCCTAATGGGCTACTTATCTTCGTACATTCTCTAGTAATACATTTTAGTATTGTGTGTTGTGTTCCAAGCTTCTTCTTTTTCCTTGTGTTGTTCACGTGCTTCCGCAGATGTCTAACTCCAACAAATTCAACTAGTGCTCTATATGTAGATAAGAAGGACAATAAGCTAAAAGGCAAGAAGAAGGAAGAAGATGAATAAGAGACTTTGCAAGCCAACTTCGCAAGCAAAAGCAAGTGGAAAAGGAAGAAGAAAGGACGAAAGCAGGACAAAGCCAAAGGTTAGAATGTTCAACCTTGTTCCATTTGTGATAAGACCAACCACACCACTCAGAATTGTTGGTTCAATGGGAAGACTGTTGGCATACAGGTCATATGAAGAGCATACAGGTACAATAGAGCAGTCATGCACAATACGGCAACAAGGCCTAATCATTTTTTCCATGGATCATTCACAAGTCAAGTGATTTTAATCACTACACAAACATTGTAAATTCCGTTTCTGGTAGAATAGACTCCATTTTGTTCAAGCCGAGGAGTCCTCGAGCTTGAGGAGTATTAGAATTAGCTACATACCAATTTTCATAATTTTTAGACTCCGTTTGAGTCCTCAAATAGGCTCTAGAACCTAATTTTTAACTAGGCCGGACACTAGGTCTGGACAAGGCCAAAGCTAGTGAGAAAACTATAAAAAGAGCTAGAGAGCTCATTTTTGGGGGAGATTGTTTTGTGAATTGAGCTTATGTAAGAGACTTTTTGACTAATGCAAAGAACTCCATTGTTCCTCTCCTTGTTCTTGCCTTGTGTGCGCGTGTGTGTGTGTGTGTGCATGCTTGTGTGCTTCTCACTCACACACTTGTGCCTTCACTTGCTCATAGTCTTCATACTAGTCCTCACGTCTCCACGGATTGACAATTATGAGGTGAATCTTCTCACGTTGGTACTCACCATTGTGCTAGAGTGACACCAAATTTGGCGCCGTTGCCGGGGAGAGAGCTTCGAGGACAAGCGTGTGATGGTAAGACGTCGAGTTGAGACATTGGAGTTATAGGTAATATCCTTTCTTTTCCTTATTTTTCTTCATTTTTTCTTATTTTTGCATCACCATCATCATCCCCACCATCTCCCACCTCCATCTCCATCTCCACAAAAATTTCAGTTTTTTGGTCATATTCCACTCCCCACCTCATTTCCCTCATTTCATTGTGAGAGAGAGCGAGAGAGAGCTTGCATGCGATCTGTTTTTGTGTGTTTTTTGAGCTTATGTTGCAGGAACTAGCTGTACCACCATCTCCAGCAACTTGCACAGGTACGATAGACTCTGCACAGGTCCCGAGACAACGACCTCTATCTGTCGCCACAGATAGAAAAACTTGATATTTTTTGAATGCATGTTTGGCACGGTAACCTACATCATTAGAAGCACTCCAAATCACTAGAAGTTTCTAAAAAATTTACGTTTTTTCAGTCTATCGCGACAGACACAATCTATCGCGACAAACCAAAACCATGACAGACGATAGACACCGTCTATCGCGACAGACACTCGTCTATCGCGACAGACAGAGACCCACGACAGACCCCGTCTATCGCGACAGACACCTGTCTATCGCGACAGACCAAATTCCACGACAGACTCAGTCTATCGTGACAGACACCGTCTATCGCGACAGACCACTCTATCGCGACAGACACCGTCTATCGCGACAGACCAAAACCACGACAGACGATAGACACCGTCTATCGCGACAGACACCCGTCTATCGCGACAGACAGAGACCCACGACAGACCCCGTCTATCGCGACAGACACCTGTCTATCGCGACAGACCGAATTCCACGACAGACTCAGTCTATCGCGACAGACACCGTCTATCGCGATAGACCACTCTATCGCGATAAACACCGTCTATCGCGACAGACCCATCTATCGCGACAGACACCGTCTATCGCGATAGACCACTCTATCGCGACAGACACCGTCTATCGCGACAGACACCGTCTATCGCGACAGACCACTCTATCGCGACAGACCACTCTATCGCGACAGACCACTCTATCGCGGCAGACCCATCTATCACGACAGACAGACATTTTCGGCAAAAATTAAGGGGTAATTTTTTTTTGGAAATTTAAGCTAAATTTTGGGCATATTTGCATACTCAAATACTCATACACTTACAAAGGCCTTAGAAAAATGCATTAAAACTCCCGAAAGGTTCTGTTTGTCTGCTTAACCCCCTAAACCTTGAAGTTGACACACTGAGGGGTAGGTACACCAAGGGAGCTCTAGAGGAAATTTTTTTTAGCAATAAAAAAGGGGGAACAAGGGTCCTTAAAAAGTGTCTGAAATAAATTGTCTGTCAATTGAAGGATCAAATTGAAGCTAAACTTGGGGTTCCTACAGGATCATCGAGAGCTTCTGGAGAAAGCAAAGTAAGTGCCAGGGCGAACAAGCTTGGGGTGCTTCCTGGGTAGACAAGCATCACCAGGAGGAGCGACTTGAGGTTGGAACATCTCTTAACCCCCTCAGTCCATTCTTAGCATAGGCTAAGTGTGAGTAGTTGTCCTGATTGACTAGGGGTACGATAGGAACACTCAAGTTTGAAGAGCCTTTAATTTCTCAAGTACAAGGATAGGCTAAATTGCAGTCAAGGGATAACTTAAAGGAAAAGAACTTAAACTAAGCGGATGCAGAACATCAAGTACGACACACTAAAGTGCTCCTGACGACGCTTAATTAAAAATAAGAAAACACATCCAAAGGAACTCAAAAGGAACAAGTGGGGATTGCTAGAAGGCATAACTCTCACTACATGTGGTGTTGAGTTCGAGCACACTTTTGCTATATGCGACTTTAGCAAAAACCAAGCCTAGGAGATGATTTTGGGAAGACCCTTTATGCAACAGTTGCAAGTGGTGTAGGACTAGGGAACCAATTCCTTGTATTTGCAACACTTAGGTGTTACAACCAAAGCCAATCTCAAGGATTACTCTCATAGAGATGTCCCTCCTCTCCAATGGAACCCCATCCATAGAGCCAAAGATGATACGGAATCGGTGCATTCCATAGGATCAGGATCCTCATGGATGCATGAAGACACTCACTTATGGATGTGTGAAGTGGCAGTGGAAGAGGAGAAAAGAGAAAAAGCCAGAGAGGTAGGTGCGAAGGAAACACATAGATCAGTTCAAGACCCAGCCTATGCACCTGTAGTATTTCCGGACGAAGAATTTGAACCTCACGGCTGGGCAGAAATTCTAGCAAATATGGATGTAGCCATCAATGAAGAGCAATGGACACCCCATTGTGATGAGGATGGCTATGACATTTGTGTCTTCTCCATAGAGCCAATCATGGGAGATGCAGTTTTAGAAGAATGCGAACCTAGCCCTGATGCATTTGAAGATGCAAGTGACTCCGATCTTGAGTCAATCATCATGGATCCACCCTTTGCATCAGACGAAGAATATTTCTATGAAGTAGAAGTTTACCCTTAGAGACATGAAGATCTCACTAATGATGTGAGATTAACCACACGAGTGACCACTAAGAGTGAAGGAAAGAAAAGGAAGAAGAGAGAAGCCGCACCAGAGGAGGAAGAATCCCTGTTTGAGGTCCCTGAAAATTTCAAGAAGTATGCAATAGAAGATAGGAGAGTCATGGTAAGAATGCCAAAACACGATGCACAAGCAGGAGAGGCCTATGATAACAAAGAAACCACCAAGAAGGTAGTGGTAGCCATAGAAGAAGGAGAAGAGAGGTGCACATACATAGGACATGACCTCACTGAGGAAGAGGAACATGAGCTGATAGCTTTGCTAAGAGAGTACAGAGATGTATTCGCTTGGAGCTACAAAGATTTGAAAGGTGTAGACCCTGACATATGCGCCCATACGATTCCCATGACCACAGAGGCCAGACCTTCTAAACAAAAGCCATACACATACAATGACAACTATGCTGCCAAGATCAAAGAAGAGATAGAACGCTTGGTTGAAGCTGGATTTATCTATGAAATTGAGCACACTGAATGGGTGTCCCCCATTGTAGTGGTGCCCAAAAAGAATGGTAAATTACGTGTATGCATTAACTTGAAGAAGGTTAACGAAGCCACTATCAGGGATAGTTATCCGCTTCCTATCACCGAGCATTTATTAGAAAGGGTAGCCGGCAAGGAAGTGTACAGCTTCCTAGATGGGTTCTCTGGCTACAATCAAGTAGCCATTGCACCAGAACATCAGCATAAGACGGCTTTTGCCACAGAGTGGGGCATATTCGCTTTTAGGGTAATGCCCTTTGGTCTCGCCAATGCACCCGCTACCTTCCAAAGGCTGATGTGCCATGTATTTAAAGAGTTCCTGAGGAACAACTTAGAAGTCTATGTTGATGATCTTTGTGCTCATTCCAACATTAGACAAACCCATATTCCTGAACTCAGACAAATCTTTGACAAATGTAGAGAATATCAAGTCTGCCTGAACCCAGAAAAGTGCGTTTTTATGGTCAGGCAAGGCAAGATTCTAGGGCACATAGTGTCAAAGAATGGCATATCCACTGATGAAGAGAAAGTGAGAGCCATAGCCGAGTTACCTAGGCCAAAGAACGTCAAAGAAGTACAAGCTTTCATGGGGCATTGTGGTTATTACCGACGGTTTATACACATGTATGCCATCATAGCAAAGCCTCTGTATGGACTTTTGACTAACTTCGAGTGGACTGATGAATGTGAAAACTCCTTCAATGAGCTCAAAACAAGATTGTGTTCAGCACCAATCTTGACCACACCGGATTGGAATAAGCCCTTCCATGTTCATGTGGATGCATCCAATTATGCTATTGGATGTGTACTTGCACAACCTACGGGCGAAGGCAATATGGATCTTCCAATTGCCTATGCTAGTAGACAGTTGAATGCAGCTGAACAAAACTATACAACCACTGAACGAGAGGGATTAGGCATGGTATATGCTGTTAAGAAGTTTAGACACTATTTGCTTGCAAATAAGTTTAAATTTTTTACTGACCATCAAGCACTGTTGTACTTGGTAAACAAGCCATGCAATACAGGTAGATTGGTAAGGTGGTTCCTCTTGCTAATGGAGTACGACTTCGAAGTTGTGGTGAGGAAAGGGAAGACTCACTTGAGAGCAGACCATCTCTCTAGGCTCACATCGGGAGAAGCCCCACAAGGAGTGTCAGATGACCTTCCTGATGCTTACTTGTTTAATTTGGAAGTGGTGCCGCAGTGGGCTAAGCCATTAGTGCCAGTATTGACATACGGGCTTAACCACCCAGTAATAAACACTCAAGGTAGAGAGGTAGTAAAAGCCCAGAAGTACCATATCATGGCAGGAAGCATGTACAAACAGACAGATCAAGGGATATTGGCTTGTTGTGTGGAAGAGGACGAGTACGCAAAATGGTTGCAGTTAGCACATGTGGGTGCATTAGAGCAACACTACTCAAGGCAAAGGACTTTACAGACACTTAGGAGATTCGGAGTGCATTGGCCTACTATGGAAGCTGATGTACATAAGATGTGTAAAGAATGCCCAATCTGTTGCACTAAACCACCTGTGGAACATGCCACTCTTTATCAAGTGTCCATAGTGCAAGATTGGAGTGAACCATTAGTAGCCTTCTTGAGGACGAAAACATTCCCTCCAGACATGACTCTGGCTAGGAAAAGGAGTTTAGAACAAGAAGCCTAGGATTACTCACTCATTGGTGATAATCTATACAAGCGTGGTAAAGATGGTTACCTGAGACTATGTGTCCATGAAAGTGAATATCTCAAGATCTTGGAAACTGCTCACCAAGGTGTAGCAGGAGGACACTTTGGACCAGATCGGGTGATCAAGGCAATACTATTTGCAGGCTTCTGGTGGCCGACCCTTCACATGGATGCACATACCTATGTGAAACGGTGTGATGTTTGTCAGAAAACTCAGTATCCTATACGCAAGGATAAGATGCCACTGAAACCTATGATGGGTGGACGTCCATTTTCTAAGTGGGGAATAGACTTTGTTTGTCCTATTAATCCCCTAGCTAAGGGTTGACATGCTGAGTATATCATTGTGGCCACGGATTATCTAACCAAGTGGGTAGAAGTGAAAGCCACATCAAAGAATGATGCCCAAACGATCGCTAAATTCTTATTTGAGAATGTGTTCACTCGATACGGGCTACCCATAGAGCTAGTAAGTGATAGAGGGACTCATTTCTTGAATGAAGTCATTGAAAATCTTCTTCAAGAGTTCTTGGTGATACACAAGAATTCTGCCCCCTATCACCCACCAGCTAATGGACAAGCCGAAAGCACAAATAAGATTCTATGCAATGTGCTAACCAAATTAGTGAATAACAAACGCTCGGATTGGGACAAACAGCTACACCATGCTGTTTGGGCATACAGAGTTGCCTATAAAACGGTACTCCAAGCCACGCCCTTTCAAATGGTTTTCGGCCAGAATGCAGTGCTACCATTGGAATTTTTGATACCAACCTTGAAAGTCGCACAAGAGCATGATTGGACAGGCCATGAGTTGTCCTCTAGAATCTTCGATCTTGAATGATTAGGTGAAACACGATTGAGGGCTGCAACAGGAATTTATGCAGCCAAGAAGAGGCAAAAGGCATATTTCGATGCACACGTCCAGGATAAGGGCTTGAAAGCAGGAGACCTAGTCCTAGTCTACACCTTGAAGCAACATGCACGGAAGTTAGAGAAGAGAGGTTACGGGCCAATGATTATCAATAGAATCTCCACCAGTGGAGTAGTTCAACTAGCCACTCTAGAGGGTGATATTCTACCAAGTTACATAAGTGGATGCAGAGTCAAGTTATATCAAGAACCCCTGACTGAAGAGATACTAAATCGACTCAACACTGCCAAGAAACGTAAAGAAGAAGAGAAACGAATTAGAGAAGAAGCACAGACAGAAGCTTTAGAATGCATTCGACAAATGAAATTGAGGAGACAAGGCAGAGACCCGCCTATGCCTGACACTCAAGAATCTCTAGGCTATCCCATGGCCATGTGCGAGGCTTCAGGTGGGCATTCCCATAGAATAATCGACCGACGGCCTTTTGTAACCCTAGAAGTAGGACAAGGAGAGAGTGTAAGAACAGTGAGAGCTTTAATTGACTCAGGGGCAGCCACTAGTGCAGTTTGACTTTCTTACTGCCAGGAGCTTCAATTACAAATCAATCCTATGGAGGCATATCTCATAGGATTGGGGGGTGTGGAAACCCTTTGCATTGGCGAGGTGGAACTTCCCCTCTACATTCAAGAGGTGCTAATGGCAGTCAAAGTGTTAGTGTGTGAAGACGAGGATCTTACCGAACCTCTTGTCCTGGGCCAAGACTGGATCTATGATCATGCAGTCAGCCTCAACCTAAGAAGTGGACTTCTTCAGGCATGGGTAGGCCAAAACCACATCACGATTGAATTAGAAAATCAAGCACATAGGCCGCTAGAAGAGGCACCGAATCTTGGTCCTTCCAGGAGTCCACCTGAAATGAACCATGATACTCTTGACCAAAGTTCTATGGTGCAAAGGATTGCCACTCATGATGAAGGTACAGAAGTCAACAAGGAGTTCCCTTCTTTTCCAAAGAGAATTCGAGGAAAGCAAGCCAGAAAATACAAAATACAGAGGAGCCGGAGGACCAAGAAGAATGAACACCAACCAGTACAATATAGAATACCCCATGGCATGAAGCAGATCTGGATACGCAAAGGTGAACAACCCTCGGCTTGGGAGACAGGATTCCAAAGAGGCATCAAGCAAGCTACAGTGTCGAGGACTACAGCGAAGGAGTACC
The DNA here is from genome assembly GCA_020310875.1 of Ceratopteris richardii. NCBI lineage: Eukaryota > Viridiplantae > Streptophyta > Polypodiopsida > Polypodiales > Pteridaceae > Ceratopteris > Ceratopteris richardii. The sequence goes on from CM035443.1 coordinate 74,774,470, forward strand.
CTACGCATCAATCTAGACAAACCATTTCTATTTGGGTTCCAAAGCAGTCAATGAAGGCTATCCCAAAGGCTAGACAAATATGGGTGCCCAAGACCTGCTTACCAGCTCAAATAACTTCACCTCCAATCACTAGATCAAACCAACACTCACGAGTCCTATTGGCTCCCATCCAAAGGCAAACATCTACACTCCACACCACCACATTCTCGGTCACGCCTCGGAATAATTGGAAATGGGTACCCAAAAGGCCCCAAACCCAACACACTCCAGTCCGCAAACCTTCACACAGCATCGCCAATAAAAGCAACGATTCCAGCATCAAAGTTTGGAGACCTAAACCCCATATCAAACCCCCTGACCCACCTCTGCAAATCCTTTCCCTCTGATGTAGGTGCATTCTGAGAACATTGCACAACCAAAGTATGCATCTAGAGTGAACCCTAACCTACTAACCCACTTGTACACACATCATGAACACTTCACCCACTAACCTCTAACCACTCGGAATGTCATGTTGGTATTGTGGAGGGAACACCATAACATCTTGTTTCCAATGCAATGCTAATGTGCCTCTCTCTTCTTCTAGCAGATAAGCATCAACAACTACAAGCACTCTCATGGCAGAAGCAACAGGTCCGAGCTCACAGGCAGGAATAATTACTACAGGAATTGATGTGGATAGTCTACCTGTTGATGTGCCACCAACTGAACGACCTGTGGAGCTGCAACACCTTCAGCAGATCCCGGTACCGGATCCACCCACAGGGATCACAGAAAGAGTCCATGCCAACTCTCATTGGTTCAATGGCATGCCAGGCCCATTAGGAGAGGCCAAGTATATATGGGAGTCTAAGTGCGAGTATGACAGATCTTGGGTCAGATTCCAATTCTTCTCCAAGGAGTTTGAAACTCTACAAAACATAGAGGATCTTCAGACTATATGGCAACGTGCAGGGCTAGCTGAGTACTTCGAGGCACCATTACCCAAACCAGACCTCCTCCGATGCTACTATCTGGTCTCACCATTATAGGCTAATGCAGAAAAGGACAAACCAGGATCGTTTGTTCTTCCTTCCTTGCTGGGCAACAACGAGTTAAAGAGGTTTGAACTTACCTTGGAGTTGGTGAGCTCTGCTTTGAATATGCACGGCACACATGTACCTTCTGAGAAGGATGCTCTCGTTCCTACTAACATGAAGGATAGGAAACTACTGAAGCTTAAAGACATGGCAGCACTCACACCAAACGTGTCCATCCCTCTCCGTATGTGCATGCAACATTTTGCTTTCCCCGGTCAAGACAGCTTCACACAACCGCACAAAAGAATTTGGTTCGCTCTCTACTTAGCGGAGATAGGTGCGTTACCAATTAAGCTTCCTGTATGGATTATAGAGCAGTTGTATGAAGCAAATAAAAGGTCTTCTAGGAAATTAGTGGTGAACGGTTGCTGTGCAATCACACGCATTATCTACCGGTGCTTAGCATATGATGTGCCCATTGAACGTGCCTTAACTTGGGCACAATTACAAATGTTTAAGAAGCTCAAGACGTCCACACATCAATCCAAGCGCATGAGGGGTTTGATCCCTTGTGTCCAGACACGTGAAGTTCTGACTACTCCCGAAGTATCACCATGAGGGGAGGCCACTGTACCTCCCTTTACCATTAGAATACCCAGGTCTGGATCTGAAACTACAACTCAAGTGGCCCCTTCAGCTCCTCCTGCTCCATCTGAATTTGAATTTGCTACAACTGGAGATTTTGAAGGGATGGATCCCCATGACTTCGAAGCATTCTTACAAAGTACACAACTCTCTGATGTAGAGTTTTATTCAGATACAGAAGAACAAGGCACATCTTCACAAAGAAGGAGAAAATCCACAGAAGGTCGACATGTACATTGGGGTGACGATCCGCAAGGTCAACAACAAGGACACCTAGAAGAAGAAGGAGCAGACGAAGAGGAGACCACTGAAGCCCCAGCTTATACAGCAGAACTCCGAAGGCTGTATCAAATCATGGAACGAGTGCGATCGCAACAACTGCTCACCGAACAGAGTAGTAGGGTACTCATGAATCAGCTGTTGGAAGAAGCAGGAGTTGACTCAGAATATAGTGAAGGTCTCTTATTAATGGCAGAAACATATGGGGTAGTAGAAGTAGTTCGGACCGCCATTAGGAGGTCTCCAGTTCAATATGATCCACGAAGATTCCAAACACGACCATGGTCAGGTAAAAACATCCAGATCCCCATTACAACGGCAGAAGGGTCGATTATTACATCCGAACCCATTGAGACCACCTCCCAAGGAGCGAAAACCGCTAGCCAAGAGCACCCAGTCACCCATGATGAATCAACCGAGCCACTACAACCCACACCCCCACCATCGCCTCCTAGAACAGAAGCCGTGGAGATCACCTCGACCACTCAACTCATCGAACAAACCTTCATCTTTCGTACTCCCACCTCTAGTTCAACCCTATTCTCCACCTTGGAAAACCCAATCTATGAAGCAACCACCATCACTACACAATCCACTGAATCGCTCATAGAGCCTGCCCTAGGACAACCATCCCCCATGCCCTCAGCCATAGGTCATCCTGACTCTAGATCCATATTCATGGGTTTCCCTACTACCACACCACCTTTCATGACCTCCCCGCCTCTACGACCTCAACCCCCAACCCCCATCTCTCCACTTCTCCAATCCCTCCATGCCTTCCTCGCTAGAACTTTTCAACCCAGGTCTCAACCATTCCCTTTATTTTCAGCTCCCAACCCCACTTCTCATCTATTCACCACTTTCACACACACACCACCTACCATTCCAATGTACATGGTAGACCCCACACTCGCATCCACTCCTGAAAGTATGGACATTTCACCACCCACGGCACCTCCCCCACCCCCTCCACCTTCTCCCATTCCCCCCCCACCAATTTCACGGACACACACATCTCCATTAGACACATCATTCACTCTTCCCCTTCCCCAATCCCCTTCCCGTGCATCCTCCATTGTACAAACCACACCATCATCCATAGGAAATACATTGGACACCATGCTCACATGTATATCACAGTTAAGGACAGAGTACAATCAGCTCCAGCAACATAACGCACGACTGCAAGAGCACTCGGAGGTGCTACAGAATCGTCTTGCTGCAGTAGAAGAGGAGAATGCTCGCCTCCATACACAATTCCAAACTTTACAAGAGGCTCATAGTGTATTGGAAGTACAATTGCAGAATACAGATCAAGAAGCAATACAAGTGGTAGAAGGCCATCTAAAAACACAACTAGAACGCAATTCAAGACTTCAACGAAATATGGCACTTCTTAAAAGACACCTGGTAGCTGCTCACGAGTAGAATCGACGCCTACAGCAACAAAACCAAGAGAACTTAGAAGAAGCCATCGAAAGCACACCAGGGGCACCCATCAGCCCATCAAAGTTTCAAGCAGTGACCCCCGACAATATCAAGATCATATTGGAAGACTATGCCATGCTGCTTGAAGCACATGACCATCTATCAGAGGAACTGGGTCAACTGAAGCAGAAACACCAAAAAGAAACAATCGCTGCCTCTCAAACCACCTCCTCCGCGGCTTCACTTCTCACAGACTCAGAGGCCTTAAAAGATCTCTAGAAACAGGTCACCGAATTGCAAGCACGTCTACTACAATATGAGAGACCACCTTCCCCTCCAGAGGCTCCCATCGACGAAGAAATAGTACAAATTCCTGTGGAACAAACATTTGAAGAAGAATACGACCCACAACCCTTCCCAGGAGGTCAACAAACGGAAGAAGGACAGGACACATTTGAAGCACCACGACCCCCATGGCTACGACAAGTGGAGGAAATCGGGAGTTCACATGAAGAGCGAACCGTCGTGCAAAACCAGGCTATGAGAGTCATAGAAGAGACTGTATTACAATCAAATTACTTCAAAAACCTGTCGTCGAGATGCCTTATCCTCTCATCCGAACTCCAATACAGGCCTTACTATATCATTTTGGCATATTATAACGCAGAAATACAGATAGTCACAGGGAAGATACCTTCCTTTGCAACCCAATTTCAACCAGAAGACCTTCCTCTAGAGGTGCAAAAAGGCAAGAGCCGTCAGCCAACATGGCGGCAGAAACTTCTTGAAACCTATCCTGAAATGCTCCGCACCTGGAACAATGCGCCATTACATCTCCTCTATAATCCATGCTATGGCCCTGTTCCACGACGCCGCTCATGGAAAGCATTCAACATAAAGGTCCAGAATAACGCACAATGCAAGGAATGGCTCAATTATCCATACATTGCGCCACCACAGGGACCACTGTCAGTAGCGTACATGATGGGAACAATTCGACATTGGATGCCGCGATTGAAGCCCATGCCAGATGTGGCAGCTCAAATGATGCTTAAGATTTTAGATATGATGCAGGTAGTACTAAAAACCTTTAGAAATGCAGCAGCACCACAGGTACGTCTACCGGGGTTTACGAATGGAAATTACGATTTGGTGTATGACATGAGCACCACCCCTAGTATTCGTGTGGCTTACGCCTAGCATGCACGCATCAAATACCTCCCTGCATGTTACAAACAGACATTCGAAGAAATGTTCAGATCAGGTTTCTGGGAGTATCACTCGGAGGTCTTCGCACCGAAGCCAACACACCTGCTCCATCTCTTTGCTTGTGAACAAGCCATGTACTCCGAGTACTACACCACACCGCAACCAGAGGTCCCCGGTGCAATAAACTGGGATGCATTGGAAGCAGACCTAGCAAGAGGCTTAAGGATAGGAGAACATGAATTAGCCACCAATGTCATCCAATACTATATCGACCACCCAATAGAACAGAGGTCTGTCATGGGCGACAGACGCTAGGAAGGGGGGAGAATGTTGGCATACAGGTCATATGAAGAGCATACAGGTACAATAGAGCAGTCATGCACAATACGTCAACAAGGCCTAATCATTTTTTCCATGGATCATTCACAGCCCGAGTGATTTTAATCACTACACAAACATTGTAAATTCCGTTTCTGGTAGAATAGACTCCATTTTGTTCAAGCCGAGGAGTCCTCGAGCTTGAGGAGTATTAGAATTAGCTACATACCAATTTTCATAATTTTTAGACTCCGTTTGAGTCCTCAAATAGGCTCTAGAACCTAATTTTTAACTAGGTCGGACACTAGGTCTGGACAAGGCCAAAGCTAGTGAGAAAACTATAAAAAGAGCTAGAGAGCTCATTTTTGGGGGAGATTGTTTTGTGAATTGAGCTTATGTAAGAGAATCTTTGACTAATGCAAAGAACTCCATTGTTCCTCTCCTTGTTCTTGCCTTGTGTGCGTGTGTGTGTGTGTGTGCATGCTTGTGTGCTTCTCACTCACACACTTGTGCCTTCACTTGCTCATAGTCTTCATACTAGTCCTCACATCTCCACGGATTGACAATTATGAGGTGAATCTTCTCACGTTGGTACTCACCATTGTGCTAGAGTGACAAAGACCTAGAAAGGATTTGGAAGAGGTGGATATGGCAGCAATAGAGGTAGGTCGACACAACTTCAACAATAACAATAGAGGCTATAATAGAAGGGACTACAACAATTATTCATAACCACATGAAGACTCATTGCTTCTCATGAATCTAAGCCACAAAGAAGGTAAAGAAGATGATCATTTGTTCTACATAGATTCAGGATGTTCGAATCATGTTGCAGGCAACATTTCTGTTCTATCTGACTTGGAAAGTCCAAAGTATAGACATGAAGTGTAGATAGGGGATGAAACAAAGCACAATGCGGAGAAGATTGGTAATGTCAAAGCTTCCAATGGCAGGACAAACATTCTAAGTAAGGTTCTCTATGTATCCACTCTTGGTGCAATTCACAAGCCTACACATTTGGCCTGAAGTCCGTACACATATGAAGATGCATAGGAATCAATGCTAGTGGTTAATTACCACTCTATCCTTTTGTAAAAGTCATATTTGCCATGGAATATTTGTAAACACCTACCAAAAAGAACTCATGGAAAATTTAGCTTCAATTGATGGAATATCTCCTATAATGGAGGATCACTTTTTAGAGAGAGCCAACAATTTGAATTCGAATTCAAATTGGAAGTGAACATCTATATAAACCTCTAAGAAAAAATTCGCGGTATGTAGACTCATCATTTCGAGATTTCATTGTACTTTCTGAGTGTGTGTGTGAGGCCTATACTCTATCCCACACCTATCTACATCATTAGGCAATGATATTCATGCCAATGACATTGTACAACATTGTTCATTAATACATATATCTACATTGTTCATTTCTGAGTTCTCTGTCATAGTGTCTGAAAGTTTGTCAACTTGTGGAGATCATATCTCACTCATTTCTCCACCAAATTCAAAGATCTATAGCTTATTGGAACCAGATCAAAGTATACTACATACTCTCAAAGTTTTGAAGATCTTCTATTCAGCCATTTCAGAGAAAAGGTCATCGAAGTGATCACTGGTCGAAGTTTGCAACAATCCTAAAATATCGTGGGTAAATGTTTACTTGCTAAATTGATTTCTCTGAGCATAGTTAATCTTTTTAAGTAATTCCACTTGGAATAGTTAGATTGCTAAGCTAATTAGATACACCTAAAAGGAAATTTTCCAATTCCTACTGTGCTGGTCATACTAAGCAAAAGATACAGTAGGTTTATTGACAAAAATAGAAGGTTTTCTTGAAGACTTGAAGTTCAAAGTTGTCTATTTTAATTCAACTTTTTCATACATCATTTCCAAAGCACATAGGCTATTTTATGGTGTCATTGGAAAGCTAATAAGGTCCACTTATCAACTCTGAAGCATCAAAGGGCTGGTACAAAGCAGGATTTGGCAGTACCTATTCATCCTCTTGAAGTGTCCATCCATCATTCCCAATAGTGGTATCATAGCACAGTGAAGGTAAAATGGGAGATGGTTTTCCTTCATTTATTGATAAATTGGACAAGAAAAACTATCAGGCATGGTCTCTAAGGATGAAGACATACCTACAAGGAAGGAGTCTTTATGGATACATCTCAGGAGATGACGAATTGGCCTCATTCAAAACCAGAGGACTACCAACAAAGGAAGAACATGAAAAGCTCAACACATGGTGTGCCAAGGATGCATTAGCAAGGTCTTACTTACTCAAATCCATCTCCGATTTTCTTTTGCCACATATTAGAAACTGTAAGACATCCCAAGAGACTTGGGAAACCTTGTCATCCTATTTTTCTTCCAACACAAGGGCAAGAAAAAACCAATTGTGGATTGAATTCACCACACTAAGGAAGCAACCTAAGCAAGCTATTTCAGAGTTTGTGACTAAGATTAAAGATGTAGCAGATCAGTTAGCAAGCATAGGAGAAGAGATTGAAGAAGAGTAGATAGTAAGGCAAGTGATCAATGGGATTAAAGCTGATGACAAGTGGGAAAGCTTCACCACTCCCATGGACCTATACATGGACATGCAAATTCTAGATCTTACCACTCTCATGGGGCAATTGTTCACTCATGAAGCCAAGCTCAACAAGAATGGAGACACATCCAAAGGTAATAGCTCTTCTGTCCTCTATACTGATAAAAGTAAGTCTAAAGATAAAGGCAAGAACAAGAAAGGAGAGGATGAAGGCACTACCTCCCAAGCCAACTATGCAGGGAGAGGTAGATCATCAAGAGGAAGGGGTAGAGGAGGTAAGCAAGGTAGGGTGAGATCCTATAACTCCTCACCATGCAAGATTTGTGGTTTATCAACTCATACTACAGATGAGTGTTTCAAGAACTACAAGAATCAGAGAGGAAGAGGATATCAAAGAGGTGGATACTCATAGTCAAGAGGCAGATTCAACCATCATCAAGGATACAACAACAACTACAATAACAACTACAACAACAACTACAATGGCAACTATCAAGGAGGATTCAAATCCAGAAAGGATTACAACAACTATACAGAAGAGCAAGATGATTCTCTTCTGATTATGAACATGACTTCAAAACCAGGTACAAATGATGAACATCTCTTCTACATTGACTCAGGATGCTCAAATCATGCGGCTGGCAATGTAGCTCTACTCTCTGACCTTGAAGAACCAAGAGGTAAGCATCAAGTACAAACAGGTGATGACACCAAGCACTCAATAGTTAAAGTTGAAAATGTTAAGACTTGTGATGGAAATCAAAACTTGTTGAGTAGGGTATTATATGTACCAACCATTACCAAAAATTTGATGAGTGTTGGATAGATTGTGGAAAAAGGTTTGCAGGTTAATTTGGAGCATTTGTGGAAGATCCCAAGCAGGGGTTCAGGAGAATAACTAAAGGAGAAAAGACAGGTAGACTTTTTACTTTTGAGCTAGAAGACACAAAGAATATTGCACTCTACAAGTATAAAGATCAAACACTTTCAGAGCTTGAGATTTGGCATGAGAGATTAGGGCATGTAGGAGAAAGAACTTTGAAACAAATATGCAGGGATCAATGTGTAATTGGTATACCCAATGTTTCCAAACAACACATGATATATAAATGTGGTGCTTGTCAGTTTGGGAAGTCACACAAGTTACCCTTCTCAAGGAAAGGCTACATGCATGAGGACTACCTAGAACTTGTCCATACAGATGTATGGGGACCAAGCAAAGGCCCTTCAATCTCAGGAGCAAGGTACTATGTATCTTTTATTGATGATTATAGTAGGTGGACTGTATTGTACTTTATGAAGCACAAAGATGAAGTGTTCAACTGTTTTAAAAAGTATCTTGCACTTGTTGAGAATCAAACAGGGAAGAATCTAAAGAGGATAAGGTTAGATGGAGGAGGTGAGTACTTCTCCAATGAGTTTGAAGCCTTCTTGCAGGACAGAGGAATCAAGAGAGAAATCACCACAAGGTTTACTCCTGAACAGAATGGGGTAGCTGAGAGAAGAAATAGGTTGATTGTTGAAACAGCTAGGGCAATGTTAAATGAAAAGAAATTACCTAACTACCTATGGGTAGAGAGTTTATCTACGGCCACTTACCTCATAAACAGGTTACCATCTAAATCCCTTGATGGGATGACCCCTTATGAAGCATGGCATGGGAAGAGACCCTCACTTGATCATTGCAGGATATTTGGATGTGTAGCATATGTACACATTCCTTCTCACATAAGAGGTAAACTAGATCCTAAAGCTAAGAAATGTATCTTTATTGGTTATGATCTGAATCAGAAAGGATACAGGTTCTACAACCCTTCAAATAAGGGATTCATGGTTAGTAGAGATATTGTCTTTGATGAAAATGATTCTTGGTATGAGAATGAATGCAGGAAGTTTAAACTACCCTATGACTTGGAGGAGGAGTTTCCAAGTCTTGCTAAGGAGGAACCTACTCAGAATGAAGACAATACTTCAGATGATGAAAACAGTATCAATATTGAAGAATTCAAGGCATGGAAGTCCAAAGGCAAAGTCAAGATCAAGAGACTTGAAGACATACCTGAATCTTCAAATCAATCAATCAGAAGATCACAAAGGGAGAGCAAAAAACCTATCAGATATGGGTATGATACCTCTCTTGTTACTAAACATTCTGTTTATCTTGCCAAAGACTTGTCAATTGAAGAACCAGGATCTTATGAAGAAGCAAAAACTCAGATAGAATGGAAGGAAGCTATGGATGCGGAGATTGAAGCACTCAAAGAAAGTGACACATGGGAACTAGTACCAAAGAAAGAGTCCATGAAGGTAATTGGATCTAGATGGATCTATAAACTCAAAAGAAATTCTGATGGGTCAATAAACAGGTACAAAGCCAGATTGGTGGGCAAGGGTTTTGCACAAACCCGAGGCATTGCCTATGAAGAAACATTCTCACCTATAGCCAAGATGCCAACCATCAGGGTGCTGGTGAGTGTGGCTGCATCTAAAAATTGGAACATGTATCAATTGGATGTAAAGAATGCTTTTTTGAATGGATGGATTTCAAAGGAGGTATATATGTCACAACCTCCTGGTTATGAGGATCCAAAAAAGGTAACATATGTGTGCAAATTGAATAAAACTCTTTATGGATTGAAGCAGGCACCTAGGGCATGGAATCACAGGCTAACCACATACCTTCAAGACCAAGGTTTTGTCATGAGAAAGGCAGACACTTCTCTATTCATCAAGAGAAGTAATTCAGACGTAATATACCTATGTGTATATGTTGATGATATCATACTTACAGGTAATGATGTCAATGGAATCAGACAAATCAAGAACCAGATGATGAAGGAGTTCAAGATCAGTGATCTTGGTCTACTCAAGTATTTTCTTGGACTTGAGTTAGTTTATACTAACTCTAGAATCTATATTAATAAAAAAAAATACATACAGGATATGTTGAAGAAGTTTCATTTGCAGGATGCCAAAGTTGCAAGTAATCCAATGGAGGTAAACCTAAAACTAAGCGCCCATGAAGGTGATGAAATTGATGATATTACAGGTTACCAAAGTATAGTTTGAAGCTTGAACTATGCTACCTTAACAAGGATAGATATTGCATATGGAGTTAGTGTGCTAAGTCAATTTATGCACAAGCCTAGGGCACCCCACTTGGAGGCTGCCAAAAGGATATTAAAATATCTCAAGGGTACTCAACATCATGGTTTGTATTTTCCTTACACATTAGACTTGGATATCAAGATCTATTTAGATGTTGATTGGGCAGGATGCAAGGATGATAGGAGAAGCACTTCTGGATACATTTCATTTGCAAGTGATAAACCAATATCATGGTCTTCAAAGAAGCAACCCACTGTTGCTTTATCTTCTACAAAGGCAGAGTATAGAGGATTGGCAAGTGCCACCCAAGAAGCCATATGGATCACCTCTAAGAAAAAAATTCCAGTATGTAGACTCATCATTCTGAGCTTTCATTCTACTTTCTGAGTGTGTGTGAGCTCATTTCTCCACCAAATTCAAAGGTCTATAGCTTATTGGAACCAGATCAAAGTATACTACATGCTATCAAAATGAAGAATTTTTATTCAACCATTTCAGAGAAAAGGCCGTTGAAGTGATCACTGGTCGAAGTCTGCAACAGTCCTAAAATATTGGGGGTAAAGGTTTACTTGCTAAATTGATTTCTCTGAGCATAGTTAATCTTTTTAAGTAATTCCACTTGGAATAGTTAGCTTGCTAAGCTAATTAGATACCCCTAAAAGGAATTTTTCCAATTCCTATTGTGTTGGTCATACTAAGCAAAAGATAGAGCAAGTGTATTGACAAAAATAGAAGGTTTTCTTAAAGACTTGAAGTTCAAAGTTGTCTGTTTTGATTCAACTTTTTCATACATCATTTCCAAAGCACATAGGCTATTTTATGGTGTCATTGGAAAGCTAAGAAGGTCCACTTATCAACTCTGAAGCATCAAAGGGCTGGTACAAAGCAGGTTTGGCAGTACCTACTCATCCTCTTGAAGTGTCCATCCATCATTCCCAACATCCACTATCACTAAAAACCTAATAAGTGTAGGCCAAATAGTTGAAAAAGGCTTGCAAGTAAGGTTCACCCAACATGGAGCTTTTGTGGAAGATCCATGTCAAGGCTTCAAGAAGATAGCAAGAGGTGAGAAGCATGGTAGGCTCTTTACTTTTGAATTAGGAGAAACCAAGAACATAGCTCTATTCACTTTTGAGTCTCAAACCCTAAGTGAGCTTGAAGTGTGGCATAAGAGACTTGCTCATGTGAATGAAAGCACCTTGAAGGATATATGCAGGGATCAAAGTGTTCTAGGACTGTCGAACATATCAAAGAAACACATGATCAATAGGTGTGATGCATGTTAGATTGGGAAGGCACAAAGATAACCATTCAACCACAAAGGCTACATCCACAACAACTTATTGGACTTAGTACATATAGATGTATGGGGACCAAGTCAAGAACCTTCATTGGCAGGATCAAGGTATTATGTCTCATTTATTGACGACCATAGTAGATGGATTGTTCTATACTTTATCAAGAGTAAGAATGAAGTGTTTGATTGCTTCAAAAAGTATCTAGTACATGTGGAGAATCATACAGGTAGATCACTAAAGAAGATTAGATATGATGGAGGGGGAGAATACTTCTTCAAAGATTTTGATGAGTTCTTGTAGGATAAAGGTATCAAAAGGGAAGTGACTACCAAGTACTCCCCTCAACTAAATGGAATGTTAAGAGGAGAAACAAGACATTGGTTTGATCAACCAGAACAATGCTTGAAGAGAAGAAGTTGCCACATTATCTATTGGTAGAGGCTATTTCAACTGCTGTGTACCTTGTCAATAGACTACCATCCAAATCACTTCAAGGTATGACTCCTTATGCAGCATGGCATGGAAGAAAACCTAGTCTTGGACATTGCAAGGTTTTTTATTGTTTAGCTTATGTTCATGTACCATCACAAGTAAGAGGTAAGTTAGATGAAAGGGAAACAAAGGCAGTGTTTATTGGATATGATTCAACTCATATGGGTTACATTTTCTATAATCCTTCAACCAAGCAATTCACTACAAGTAGAGATGTTGTGTTTGAAGAACACAGGTCTTGGTATGATGAAGACAAACAAAAGGTAACTCTACCATATGATCTTGATTCTGATTCTCATCCATTAGGAAGCAAGCATGATACACAGGTCCAAGATCCAAGAAGTGATACAGATGATGACCAAGATGAAAGGGAAAAGGATTACAAGCTATGGAAGTCAAGAGGCAAAGCAAAGATGCAAGAGGTTAGAGAATGCTCCAAACAAGCACCTAGAAGGTCAGTAAGAGAGAAGAAACAACCAGAAAGGTATGTATATGATTCCACATCTGTTACAAAGCATTCAATCTACTTGGCAAAAGACTCTATTTCAAAGGAACCCTCAACCTATGAAGAGGCAAAGGGAAACCGTAATTGGGGAATGGCCATGAAAGAAGAAATAGATGCATTGAAGGAGATGGACACTTGGGATTTGGTTCCAATTTCATCAAATCAAAAGGTAATTGATTGCAGATGGGTGTATAAAGTTAAAAGAAATTTAGATGGATCAGTTTGCAAGTACAAAGCAAGATTATTTGCCAAAGGATGCTCACAAAATCATGGTATAGACTATGAGGAAACATTCTCACTAGTTGCAAAGATGACTACAATCAGGACATTGATAAGTGTAGCTACTGCAAGGCATTGGAGACTCCTCCAACTTGATGTGAAAAATGCATTCTTAAACGGTTGGATAAGTGAAGAGGTATACATTTCATAACCATCAGGTTTTGAAAACCATAATCATCCATCTTATGTTTGTAGACTTAAGAAATCATTGTATGGATTGAAACAAGCTCCTAGAGCTTGGAATTATAGGTTGGTTACATGTCTTCAAGATCAAGGGTTCAAACCAAGCAGCTCAGATCCTTCTCTATTCATCAAAAGGGATCACGATGAGGTTATCTATCTATGTGTATATGTAGATGATATTATTGTGACAGGTGATGATCTAAATGGCATTCAAAGGATCAAGAGGCACATGCAAGACAAGTTCAAAATCAATGACCTAGGTGAGCTCACATATTTCCTAGGTATACAGGTGATATACATGGATGAAGGAATGTATTTGACTTAGAGAAGATACATTCAGGATCTACTTCTCAAGTTCAAAATGGAGAACACTAAACCTATAGGTACACCTTTGGAGATGAATCATAAACTTAGTGTTTATGAAGGTGAGGAAATTGAAGACATTAAAGAGTATCAAAGCTTGGTACGTAGCTTGATATATGCTACTCATACAAGGGTAGACATCTCATATAGTGTGGGAGTGCTTAGTCAATTCATGCACTCACCGAGAAGGCCACACATGGATGCGGCTAAGAGAGTACTTAAGTATCTCAAAGGTACAACCAAAGGAAGGTATATTCTATCCTTACTCTTTAGATTTGGATATCAAAATCTATTCAGATGCAGATTGGATAGGAGCTAAGGATGATAGAAGAAGTACTTCTGGTTACTTAAAATTTGTAGGTTCATGGAGTTCCAAGACGCAACCTACAGTTGCTTTATCCTCAACTGAAGTAGAGCACAGAGGTTTGACCATATCAACTCAAGAGGCAATATGGTGAAAGGCATTGTATACAAGTTTGGGACTTGTGAGTTCCAAACCTCACATATTTGGAGATAATGTAAGTTCCATGCATCTAGTGGCAAACCCTATTTTCCATGCAAGAACCAAACACATAGAGGTTCATTAGCACTTCATCAAAGAGAAGATAATGGCAAAGGAGATTGAAATTTCATTTGTTCCTACTAAAAAGCAAGTAGTAGATATGATGACAAAGGCACTTGATGGAATAAAGCTTTGTAGATTCAAAGCTATGGAAGGTATTCAATGTATCAGAGAATGAAGACTCAAGCATACTTTAGCTTGAGGGCGAGCTGTTGGAACATCAAGCTTATAGTATGCTTGAGGTGGATTTGATCTAGATAAAAAAACAATTGCTTCGATTACGACAAAAGAATATATGTTGGAGAGCTCTTTTGCCGATGCTCATTTATTGTATTTTTTGAGAGCTTTTTGATGTTTCATTTACTATTGTACAAGCTTTGAGCTTTACACATGTAAAAGTAGAAAGATAGAGCCCAAATCCCATGAATTTGTGGTGGTTGAGTTTCATTCAATCAGCAATCAATCACCTAAAAGTAGATCAAACTAGATCTTCACTTTTCCTAGATTGTAGGAAAGTGAATTGATTCCCTCCACCAACCATTCCCACCTTCATTTGAATTGAAAATCCACTTTTAGAACTCGTGGATAACTTCTAGAGTCTATATAAAGACTTCAAATCACTTGTACAATACATGGAAGCAATATACATACACTTGTGACCATCATTGTCTTGCTCCTTCAATTCTCTACATCATCTTCTTTGCCAATAGTTATCTTGCAGAGGCTACTGCTCTCTCTAAAGAGGTCCAAATTGAGTGCAAATGGCTAATTCGAAAGCTATTAGTGTCTAGTTTATGCCTATAAATTTTCATAGCATTTGGTTCTGTCTCGGGGTTAATCTTTGCGTATTCTTGAAAAATAGGAGGTACCACCGTTGAGTGTCTGATTCATTCTTATAGCACATTTTTCTTATTCCTTATACTTTTGTGCATTATATACAAAATGTGTATCACTCCCATAAAAGGATTTTTTCTAATTGTAATCACTTTGGTCACTATGAGCATTTGAAGTTCATTGTCTTTTCCATAGATAGTAAGTTTTTTGAGCTAGTCGACACACAAACCTATTTGTTTTGTATTCACTCTTCCTCCTTGATTCTCCAAAGTACATAGTGCATTTCTTTGCACTTATCACATGCCTATAATGTCTATTTGAGTCTCCATAAGCTCAAGGGCTGGTCTTGTGCCGGTTGGCTGGACCAAACTTCGTTCCTTCAAAACTCACTTTTCTACCTCCTACAAGCTTCTCCAAGTTCTTTCACATATGCCCATACTTGATCTTCATTTTCACTTATCTCAATTATGGATTCAAAAGAATCCCCAATAGATTCTTTATCATTATGAATTTTATTCCACTCTTTCGAAGGAACATAATAGTAAGTTCCTTTTCTCAAATTGATTCTAGTCACATTACCTTGGTATTGTAAATGAAGACAATTCTTTCCTTAATCTTGGACTACATTCAACTATCTCATGAATTATCATCCTAGAATAATCTCATAAGAGATTAAATGTGTAAATACTATAGTTGGAAATGAATGTTCCATCTCTATACCGACTTTCCCCAAAGTCCTACAGATTTTTCAATGTATCAATCTGCCAATCACAATCTCATTCTAGTAAGTTTGAGTTTTGTTGCACCCCACTCTTGAAATATATTTTTGGTCATTATAGCAACTCCTAATCCACTATTTAGAATGGAAATTGCTTGTTTTCCTTCAAATTTTTTTGAAAGTAAAGTGTTTCTATCTTTCTATGGTTTATGGTATATCCATTTGATAGTCTTGTCATCTTTTATGATTATCACTTTATTTGACTTATATATAAGGAAGAACATCATCCTTATAGGAATATTTTCTTTTCCATTAATTCCCTCCAAACTATCTCATTCAAATTTCCTAGGGTTTTTGAGTTTAACTTAAGAGGTTCATCATCGAACATTTTCCGAGTTAACTCAATGATTTCCCTACACATTTTCATTCTTTTAGTCTTTGAGTCTGGCATAGGATATACCTTGTTTCGATTTGTTGGCTGTGATCCTTCCTCAATTACGACTTTGTATGCTTTCATCAAAGTTTCAAGATGTTTTGGTAAGGCTTCTGCAAAATTTTAATTTCTTTCTTTTCTCGTCCTTCTTTGATGTTTTGATTTTTTTTAATTAATTTCTAGTAATGATTTTTCCAACTCTTGCACCTTTTTAGCCCATCTTTATTGTTTCTTTGCTCTTTTATCTTTTGAAGAGAGATTCTACCTAGTATTCTTTATGGGTACTTCTTGTCTCTCTCCATCTTCCATACATTTTTGCATGGTTTGAACTTTAGCTTGTGCTCTTCTTATCTTCTTAATAACTAGGATTTCATCTTTTTCATATCCCAAGCTAGAAAAGATATCTATTGTCTTTAATGGCACTTGATTATGAGAATTTTTCCTATTAGGTTTTTAAACAATACCTAATCAAATGATCTCTTCCACAATCCTTGTAATAAGCACCTTGTACTCTTAGAGTTGGAAGTTGAAGACAATCTCTTACAAATTGTTCTCCTCCACACCTATAATAGGTTACCTTTTGAACATGCTTGAATTGGGGTTTTGAGTTTTCCATATAATTGTTAGTGATATACATGAATGTAACAACATCCATTCCATGTTTTCTTATTTCTCGAATCTAAAGATTGTAGATGAGGTTCCTTTTATACACATAATCCCAACCATTATCTTTTGAATGATCATCTGAATGAAGACTATATCTATCATAATACTCTTTGGTTAGGATTAAAGACCTTTTCTAGTTTTCTTCCATAGCTGTGTATTTTATTGGAACTACATTTGTTGGTATTGGTGGTTGTTGTCCTAGCATTGGTCTAGCTTGATCCAAAAATTCTCTTTCTCTTACTTGAATTGGTTGATTATGGTATTCCTTGAGTATGATGTCTACCTTTGATTTTCATTGTTTTCCAAATTTTGATCCCAAGTTGCATTGTTAGCACTTTGACCCAAGTCATTATTTTCACTATGATTGTTGGTAAAAATATACACACAGCCCTGTCGATCCTCATATCTACCATCTTTAAATTGAGCCACACACATCAAATTTAAAGGAATTTTAAAGTTCCTCAATCTTATGAGTTCCCTATGTAATCCATCTTGGTATATGTAGGCCCCAAATCTATTTGCATACAGAAGCTATGCATTTTTTGTAATTTTTCTTATCTTTTCTTTGCATTTTGTGCTAGGCTTCCTTACAGATGAGTTCGCCCATCACTTCCAAAAGTGATAGAAAATTATTTTGTAGAGCTTATTGTGAGTTTATGCTCGTGGTGTGTGTTGTGGGGTGCACGTGTGATCATGTATCCATTTTGAGTTTTATACCCACTATTGGGCATTGTTGATAGTAGTGGGGATGTCATAATGTTGAGTCAATATTGTGCATAATGGAGCTGATATGCTATATAGTCTTATGGTTGACTACCATGAGCTTATAGTTGCCCTTTCACTTGAGGGTGAATTTGGGGTTTGCCTAGATTCATTCTGGTATATATGATTGTCGTATGAGCGGACATGCAATTTTCACTTGTGGATTCTTCGCTTGAGTTACGACCAGTTGATGGGTATGTATACCTTATCGACTATGATTTTTTTATAATTTTTCCTATCTTTTATTTGCATTTTGTGCTAGGATTCATTATGGTTGAGTTTATCCATCACTTTTGAAAGTGATAGAAACTCAGTTCCTAGAGCTTACTATGATTTCATGCTCATGGTGTGTGTGCATTGTGGGGTGCATGTGTGAGCATGTATTCATTTTGATTTCTATACCCTCTATTGGGCACTGATGACATTAGTGGGGATGTCATAGTATTGAGTCCATATTGTGCATAATGGAGCTGATATGTTGTATAGTCTTGTGGTTGACTACCATGATCTTATAGTTGCACTTTCATTTGAGGGTGAATTTGGGGTGTGCTTGGATTCATTCTAGTATATATGATTGTTGTATTAGCGGACATGCACTTTTCACTTGTGGATTCTTCGTCCGAGTTAGGAACAATTGATAGGTGTGTATACCCTATCAATTATCCATTTTTGTAATTTTTCCTATCGTTTGATTGCATTTTGTGCTTGGCTTCATTATGGTTGAGCATGCCCATCACTTTCGAAAGTGACAGAAACTTAGTTTGTAGAGCTTATTATAAGTTCATGCTCATAGTGTGTGTATGATGTGGGATGCATGTGTGAGCATGTATTCATTTTGAGTTTTATACCCACTATTGGGCACTTATGACATTAGTGGGGATGTCATAGTATTCAGTTGATACTGTGCATAATGGAGCTGATATGCTATATAGTCTTGTGGTTGACTATCATGAACTTATAGTTGCACTTTCATTTGAGGGTGAATTTGGGTTTTACCTCAATTCATTCTAGTATATATGATTGTTGTATTGGCAAACATGTAGTTTCCACTTGTGGATTCTTCATTTGAGTTATGACCAATTGATAGGTGTATATACTCTATCAACTATGCATCTTTTGTATTTTTTACTATCTTTTGTTTGCATTTTGTGCTAGACTTCATTATGGTTGAGTTTGCCCATCACTTTCGGAATTGATAGAAACTCAGTTCGTAGAGCTTATTGTGAGTTTATGCTCGTGGTGTGTGTGCATTGTGGGGTGCATGTGTGAGCATGTACTCATTTTGAGTTCTATACCCACTATTGGGCATTGATGACATTAGTGGGGATGTCATAGTATTGAGCCAATACTATGCATAATGGAATTGATATGCTATATAGTCTTGTGGTTGACTACCATGAGCTTATAGTTGCACTTTCATTTGAGGGTGAATTTGGGGTTCGCCTAGATTCATTATGGTATATATAAGATATTCCTATAATCTTCTCGATCATAAGTTCTAGATTCCAAATTATAAACTTCCTTAATTTGTTGGGAGAGTGGTATATTTCATTCTTTCCAATTATCACTTGGATGTGCTTGATATCTCGTTTCTCTCATTTGAGATATGTATTCTTTCTTAATAATCTAGACCTCAATCTCATCCGTTACCTTTTTTTTTCAATTCAACCCTATTTTACTCCTAGTTTTAGAATTAGGGTTTATATTTTTCCTTAAGTTTTGATTGATTTATTTACTCCATTTTGCATCAAAAACTTTCACACACCCTTTGGCAAACACCCACTTGCAAATTTTTCACTTTTCCTTTCGTTGGAAAAGATCACGATTCATTGCTCAGAATCACAATTTTTTGTGACAATTGCGATTGTCTATTTTTCTTTTGATTTCACGTTTTTCTCAATTGTAAATTTTCCATTTTTTTCGATTTACCAAAATTATGAGAACTATTGTTTTCACGTACAATCCTATTTTTGACTTGTTTTGAATAATGATGATTTTAAGGAGAGAAGCACATTTTTTCTTGAAAATCGAGGTTTTTGTGAAATTCACAATTTTGTGAAATTTGCGATTATGAGGTCAGAATCACAAATTTCCTTTTCTAAAATCACAATTCCCTCTCAAACATGACTCTCAGCAAAGAATCACATTTTTTGATAGAATTGCGATTTTGAGTACACAAAATCGTATGGGACAAAATCATGAAATTCTAAATCCCTACACAATCGTGATTTCCTTGAAAATCATATTTTTTATGGTCTATAGTCGTGCTTGCTCGCTAGCGTGTTCTTTTGCGATTGTTTCTAGACAATCATCTTCTTTTTTCTACAATCATCCATTTCTTTTTCAAAATCACAATTTTTTGTTTATGTTCATGCAAAAATTTCTACAATTTTTTTCAACTTTCTTTATACTTTCATAGGCGCCTTTCCATTATTTAATCATGCAATGAAGAATTTGATGAGAATTTCCATTATTTTTTATCAGAACTCAATTCATTGAGAATCATGAATTTCTGTTTCTACCTATTACTCCTTTATGTGAACCCAACAATTATCATGCATGTATTGAAATGAGCTGAGCAATGCCCTACCTTTGCCTTGTAATCCAAATAATTGCTCAAGGACTTTGGAAATTACCCAAGTCCCAGGATCGTGATTTGCTGTGTTGTCTCTCTTTCTCTCTCTCTCTCAAACACTTAGTGAAATTCAATGTTCTCTAATTTTTGCTTTTATAATTTTCTCAAGAGAAGATCATGATTTTCTATTTTTCTTTTAGAACAAGAATTCAAAATTATTTGGCAATTATTGTAATACCTTGTATATCTATGAGGAAAAAACATAGTAAGTAATGAAAAAGAAGAGAATAAATTTGATGTTCCATAAAGTTTCAAGAAATATGAGGTGGAAAAGAGATTTTTGTTAAATCTAAAACCATAGAAAGAAAAAAAGAGAGGTGAATTATATGATTATCAAGAAGAAATTAAAAAAATAGTAATTACCCAAGAGGGAGTAGAAGAGAGACACATTGTTATGGAATTTGATATGGCATTAGAAGAAGAAGAAGCCTTAATTTAGATAGTAAGAGAATTTAGAGATGTATTTGCCTGTAATTATAAGGATCTTAAAGTGATAGCTCCTAGTATCTTTGTACATAGGATTCTTATTGCACTAGATGCTGAATCAAGTAAACAGAGGCAATATACATACAATGACAAATACTCTTCCAAAATCAAGGAAGAGATTGATAAGTTATTGGCTGTAGAATTCATATATGAGATAGAATATACTAAGTGGATATCTTCAATAGTAGTAGTACCAAAAAAGAATGATAAACATAGGGTTTGCATAAACCTTAAAAAAGTAAATGTTTCAATTATCAGAGATAGTTATTCACTACCAATAATTGATCATAAGACAAACTTTGCTATTGAATGTGTTGTATATGCATTTGGAGTTATACCATTTGGTTTAACTAATGCACCAACCACCTTTCAAAGGATAATGTGTCATGTGTTTAAATATTTTCTAAGAAATTTGATGGAAATATATGTAGATGATCTATGTACTTTTTCTAATCAAAGAGAGGATCATTTGGAAGATTTAAGAGCCATATTCAAAAAATGCAAAACTTATAGGCCCTATATGAATCTGGAGAATTGTGTATTTTTTGTTAGACAAGGAAGAACGTTAGGACATATGGTGTCAAGAAATGGTATATCCGCACATGAGGAAACAATAAAGACCATTGAGAATTTGTCAAGACCACCAAATGTAAATAAATTACAAACAAATATGTCACATAATGGATACTACATGAAATTTGTGTACAAATTTGTAGATATTGCAAAACCTTTGTATGCATTGATTACTAAATTTGAGTGGTTGGAGGAATGTGATAAAGCTTTTGTACAACCCGTGAAGTGTCGTGGGTCAAAGATGTCTGGAACTTGGTGCAAAAGGTCTTGTGTGATTATCAAAATCTAGTGTCCTACAGTTTAATGTCTTGCAATTTTGAGTTTGATGTCCTACAATTTTGATATTTGGCAACCACAGTGGTCGAGCGGTTCCAGAGTCTTATGATGCTTGCAAGGTTTGGCAGTACAACATTTCAACAATCTTGGGTTCTAATGTTCTAGTGCAATCTGGTCTTCTAGAGTCACTGATTTCCCTTTTAAATGATCATTGGTCCCAACCTAATCCTATTACACCTGGTGACATCTATCATATTAACCACAACTATCCTTCACACCGCTAACCATGCTTTTGTAGCCTATAAAGCCTTTTGGTAGGACGACCAAAATATTCCCACATGTTACCCATGCAAAAGATCAATCCCTACTATGGCATGACATATAATGATGGTACAACATGGAGGTACAATGAGGTAGAGTCTTCAAGAGCATCAACGGTCTACGAATCTTCATGCTATATAAGGAGCCATGTAAGCGGCCATGGGGAGAATCATAATGTTAAGAATCATCATCATGATCATTAGAGAGATAATCAATAGAGGAAAATATCAAGAGAGAGTTGGCTAGAGTGAATCAACTGAGAGTAAAAAGGTCAGAGACAAGAGTAGGAGAGTAGGTACATTATCGTAGTATGGTGCATAGTGCAAAGTTTTAGAAAGACAACATAACACAAAAGAATATAGGCGAGGTAGTGAGCATCTTTTGCAAGATGGTTGTGTTGATCATCATAGAAAGCTGTCATTTTTAGTAGAGGAAGATAGAAGTAAGTCGAGTGTGGCAATCTGTGGACAATAAGAATTTTGTTTAGAATAGCATTCATGGAGGAGGGGATGCTCAGAGAGAAGAAGCTGCAGTCGAGAGACTTATGTGCATAGAAGGCATGGTTAGATATGGGAGAAAAAGCAAATTTACTGAGTGATAGTAAATCTGTTTGAAGAATCGGAGAAGTTTATTTGCAAAGAAAGATCAATGCTAAAGCAAGGAAACACCTTTATGTTGGTCAACAAGCAAAGTACCATTGTGCTATCTGGGAATCATTAAGAGTCCAAGGATTGACTAGGAGGGTGATGTTGTGGAGGATCGACAAAAGTGGTGATTACTAAGGTGACGAGTGTGTGGTGCAGCTAGCAACGATGCTTTTACCACCCCTTTCTCCTTGAGAAATATCCCAACCACTTCCCTACTAGTCAGATGGGCTTCCTGCCAGAAGAACATCCTCCCTCTTCCTTTGATGGGTATCTACTGTATAATTACATGGGTCTAAGGGGTAGAACCTTTGGGTTTCTAGGTGTGAAACCCTTGGTATTTATGGTTTATTTACCCCTTTTAGGTGAGTCTTGAACCTTAGGGCTAATTCTCTAAGGTTGCGTACCTTAGGCTTGATTGGAAGCTTCTCCTATCCACTTGGTTTGTACGTGAGAGCTTGGAGAGTCTTCTTTTAGAAGCCGTGTGATTTCCTAATCTTGGAAACCATGTGAGCACCTTAAGGACCCATGTGATGGAAGGTACACATGTCCCCTTGAGAGGGACTTACCCTCTTGTATTTGGAGCTATATATTGGAGGGGTTGGTTGGATGGAAAGTGTATCTCTCTCCTAGAGGCGCTTGCCTACTTATTGCTCTTAGACTTCTTAGTTTGTGTGTGGAAGCTATGGAGCTCTCACACAACAATGGTATCAGAGCTAGTTTATCTAGTTTTAATTTTTTCTCATGAGCAAATTTTCTTCAGCTTCATTCTTTCGAATGTCTGGTCACGTGGGTAATTGATTATCGCTAGTCGCGAATGGGCATCTTCTCTTTTTAGAGAAGCAAAAAAAATTGCATGTGACCCCCTCCAACTTATGGACATTTAGATGAACCATGGGCAAGGAAGCTTAAGTATGGGAGCGCATGCCATAGCGGACGCCAACAATGACCATGGTCGACCATCATGCCCAATCTACCCATGTAGTGGGAACTCATAAATGCTCACACGGGCTGCTATCCCCTCTCTATTTAAGTACCTTCTCCTCCTCTTCATTTCAGAACGTGATTCTCCATCATCCCGCAGCGTCGCTTGGTCAATAGGATCGGTTACGACCAAGTTTCGTGGGCCAAGTATCGGGCGGGACTTCCTGGTATCGCGGGCTCCAGGGAGGTCGGCATCGATTCGCGCCTGGGATTTCCGGGTATCGCGGGCCGCGGGTCGTTTTGTGCCAGGGAGGTCGGTATCGTTTTGTGACAGGGAGGGATTTCCGGGTATCGCGGGCTCCGGGTATCGCGGGCTCCGGGTATCGCGGGCTCCAGGGAGGTCGGTATCGTTTTGTGCCAGGCGAACGAGTATCGTGGCATGCTCCAAGTATCGCGGGCTCCAGGGAGTCGTGTTTCGCGCGGGGGAGGCTCGGGCTTCGTCATGACCTGTTGATCGGAGACTCTCAAAACCTTGGAAAATTCCAGCGATCGCGATCGTCTCCCCGGGTGTCGCGATACCTGGGTGGAGGCTTGATCGCCGATCGCTGCTCCCGGGTCTGCGTGTATCGCGATACCGGTCGAGCGCTTGATCGGCTCCTTTCGGTCGGCGGAATTTTCGGGTGGGGCGATACTTGCGGAACGCCCGAGCGCCTGTCGTTGGAACTCGATACTTGCAGGCGCCCGATCGCCGCTTTCTCCGTGTATCGCCTGATCGCCAGGGTCGGTCACGATACTTGCTGGCGCCGACCGCCGCTTTCTTCGGGTATCGCCGTCTTTTTCGGGTATCGCCGGACGATACCTGCGGGCGCCTGATCGCAAAAGTCGGATCCGATCGCCGCCTTTTTCGGGTATCGCCGGTCGCCCGATCATCAGGGCCGCGCGTGCGCCGCTCAGAAAGATAATTATTTTAGCCTTTTGCACCATTTTTACTTGAAACACTCCTACATGAACTTGGACGAAAGAGCTTATGCACCGGGAGTTCCAAATCTAGAGGAAAGAAAGATGCATTAGAAAAAAAAAAAAAAAAAAAAAAAAAAAAAAAAAAAAAGAAGGAGGGAAGAAGGAAGAAAAGGGATTATAGAAAAGATTCGAAAAGAAGAACTGTGCTTCCCGTTTTTGTGGGTCTAATGGCTTAGGAGGGGGGAGTCCTCCTTGTTTGTGGTCTGCTTTCTCTCCATGATTGGAGGGTTTTGAATTGTAAAAGTGGTGCAAGCTCCTTATGGCCATGGATGTGGCTTCATCCTCTCTTGTGAAAAGTAATCGGGGCCCTCCCCCCGGGGAGACCGGCATACTGGCCGCTCTGCTGGAGGGGGGATCGTGCGCCGCCCCCGAGGCTTCCAATTGTTGTGAATCCCCCATAGTGTCCCTCAGTAGACCCGCAGTTCTATCTGCTCAGGAGGAGCTCAAGAAAGTTTGCCTCGTCGGCCAAGTGTTTGGCCCGAGGCCCCCGCTTGAAATCGTGCGACAATGGCTTCGAAAAGAGTGGTTCCCTCGTGGGCTAATTGTCAGCAAATGCCAGTTCTTACCAGCAAACCACATGCTGCTAGTCTTTGAAAATGAAGAGATGGCGTTCCAAGCCCTAAGCGTTGGCACCTGGCAGCTCGGTCGGGCGACCCTGTGCCTATTCAGATGGTCCCCGGACTTTACTCCCGACAAATCGAAATCCCTTCGGTACCCTCTTTGGGTCGAGCTCCCCAACCTGCCATACTTCTTGTACAACTTCGTGTGGGACATTGTCTCTCCTATCGGCAAGCCGTTGGCTTCACGCGAAGACATTGGTGGCCTCATCTATGAAGGTGCGAGACACTCGTTCAATGCCAGGTGGCACCCACAAATCTGCGTCGAGGCCGACCTCAGTTCGCCGCTTCCTTCAACGATCAAAGTGGACATGGGCGAAGGAGACGTTTGGGAGCAGGACATCACCTACAAAAACCTCCCCAACGCGTGCTTTCGTTGTGGTCAGCAAGGTCACAGGATTAAAGATTGCCCTCTCAGGCAAAAAAACAAGCGATTTCAAGAAGCCTCCAATATCGCTCAAGACAACTCTGGCGACTTGACCCACTCGACCAAGGAAAGGGAAAGCAAGGGCCTCCTCAATCCACAAGCTGACGTTGATGGCTTTACTGAAGTTAGAAGAAGAAGGAAAAGAAGTCCGAGGGCCAACGGCGAGAGAAACAACCTGCCAGCTACCCCACACAGCAATTTATATTGCAATCTTGGAAAGGAGATCAACGAGCTCGACTACCCAGGCGGGAAGCCACCCGAGGTTAGGAGCTACGACGAAGCCCAAGAGATCCCTGACAACAAAGAAACCCCCCAGGAGGGTTACACCACAAGCAAAGAAGATGGTTTCACCACTAGTAATGAAGACAACATGGATAGCGAAAGCTCCATCATCGGATCGACGATCCCGGAAGCGGTGCCGAGTACGGAGCCCAATTCTCCCCAGCAAGGTGCATCCCGCAATGGAAAGCAGCCTATGGAACTACCCTGGAAAAGCCCCCACAAGAACCGTTTTCTAAGTCGGGATCTGATCCCAGCGAAAAAGAAAGATGAAGCCAAGAGAAGAAAGGACAAGGCTCCCTCCCGCAAAGAGGGATCAACACAAAAATGATTGTTATCTCGCTAAATGCTAGAGGGCTTACCGACCCCTCAAGAGCGACCATCATTGGTCAATGGCTCCGCGACATTAGCTTAAACCCAGACATTATATGTATTCAAGAGATTAAAATTGACGGTGAAGACCTCCAGAAACGGCTCAGACAGGTCTCCTCGGCCCATGTATGGATCCCGACGAAGCACCAGCGGGGGTCCGGAGGGACGGCAATCGGGGTTAAACAACTCTGGCTTGAAAAGCTTGAGAACACCATTGAAGATGTAAGTCACCGTTGGATTGCGGTTTCTTTTGGTGCTCCTCTTTGTGCTACTTTGGTTTCTTTGTACGCCCCTAACGGGGATTTGGAGAGACTGAACACTTGGGCTTCATTAGACTCGCTTCCCCATAACGCGGTTATATGTGGAGACTTCAACATGGTGGAGGATCCTATGGACAGATGGATGGGCAAGGGCAGGGTCATCGACAATCGGGAGAAAGAAACGTGGGACTTGACCAAACTCCACTTGGATCTCGTTGAGTTCAAAGACTCGAATGGCTTTTCTTGGTCGAATCTCCAAGCGGGCGAGGACCTGAGGAAAGCTAGACTCGATAGATGCTACATCTCTCAGAGGTTTACTCAACAGTGGGGCCACCCTACCATCACGCAACGCACTGACCTCACTATCTCTGATCACTACCCGATCGTTATCACTTTTCAACCTTCCAACAAAATCCGCAAGGCTCCGTGGTTCCATGCCAACGCTTCCACCTTCTCCCTCCCTTCCGTCCACCAAGAAATTGCCGATGTGTGGAAAGCGGCGTTCGCCTCTGGCTTGGCCCCTGCCAAGTGCTGGCGAAGTGCGGTCGACAAGTCGCGTAAGATCATGATCAGAACTAAGAAGATGCTCGAGACTGCGCGGCGGGCCCGTAGGGAAGCTCTTTACCACAGACTCTGGCGGCTCGAGGAGGAAGTGAACAAAGGGAAACAACAAGCACAGAAAGGCCTCAGAAAAATCAGAGCAGTGTTGAGATACGAGGAAGAAATACAAAGGAAAAACTTGCAAATCTTCTTCAAAGAGTGGTGGGCTGGCAAAGCCGACAAACCCACCAAAGAGATGTGTAGTATCCTTAAAAGGAAACACAACAGAGAGTCGATCCCCCTACTGCTTGACCCTCATGGCAATGTATGTAATTCGGAAGAAGATAATTTCGGCATCATCGAGGGGCACTTCACGAGACTCCTGGGAACCTCGAACCCCCTTTCCCGCCATAGAAGGGACTGTATGGCTGCCATTTCTAGGGTCTCCCCCCGGAGGATACCAACCAACCTCCACTCCCTCCTTCATGCCCCTATCTCGGAATCAGAAATCATTGAGGTCATTGATGCCCTTCCCCTAGGTAAAAGCCCGGGACCCGACGGACTCACTAACGAGTTCTTTAAATCCTTCAAGCTGGTGGTTGCCACCCCTCTCCGGATGGTTTGGCAAGAAGCGCTAAAATTTGGTGCTCTTCCTTCTTGTCTAAATAATGGAATTATCAAGTTGGTGCACAAGAAGGGGGAAAAGAACAGAATCGAGAACTGGCGGCCTATTACGATGCTTCAAACAGGATACAAGATCATCGCCAAAGTCATTGCCAACAGACTTTCGTGCCACCTGAGATCTTGGCTTAGTGAGGACCAAAAAGGTTTCATCAAAGGCAGGTCTATCCTGGAAACCATTATGGATATTTGGGAAGGTATTCAATTCGCAAACGAATCCAATCAAGATGTGGTTTTCCTCAAAATCGACTTTGACAAAGCCTACGACAGGCTAGAATGGGACTATATTCTGCAGTCGCTCCAAAATCTCGGGCTCAGTCAGAAATTCACCAAGATGATCGCGACCCTTCTCGGAAACGCAACGACCCAAATCAACGTCAACGGCAAACTTTCGAAGTCAATCCATCTTAGAAGATCGATTAGACAAGGGTGCCCTCTGGCCCCCCTTCTTTTTGCCATCGCCACTGAGGGGTTGAGCAGACTTGTGGCTCATCATGTGGAGGCTGGCAATATCAAAGGCCTCCGGCTGCCTCACGACCACAATCAAATCATCATGAGACTGTTTGCTGATGATATGAACGCGTTCGTCCACAATGATAATACCAGCCTGGAGACTCTCTGGAGGTGTCTTGCTACCTTTTGTGATGCCTCTGGATCTAAAATCAACCACTCCAAGACCGCCTTTAGGGCTATCGTGGGACAGCATCCTGACCTTCTCATTGATCATGGCTGTCAAATCATTCCGCAGGGCCAAATCCTTCGACTTCTAGGAATCCCCCTGGGGTTTGGCGTCTCCATGGAGCAGCGATGGAACTGGGTATTGGCTAAACTCGAAAACAAGCTCAACTATTGGAGAGGTATGCAAATCAATCTCGCTGGGCGTGCGATGGTTATCAACACGTTCCTCCTCTCTTCTACAATCTATTTCCTTTCTTGTTGGAGACCGAACGAGCAAGGCCTCTCCAAACTGAACAGTATTTGTAGAAATTTCCTTTGGACGGGCGACCATAACAGAAGGGGGGTGCCTAAAATCAAATGGGCCATCTGCACCAGCCACAGAGATTGCGGGGGGCTTGGTATCCTGGACATCGGGTGTATGGCTAACAAGCTGGCAGCCAAATGGATGATTAGGGCGTGGTGCAATAGGGAGGCCTCGTGGGCCAAGCTGATCTTCAGAAACAAGAATGAGTTGGCCCTCACGGGGTTCCCGAACTGGAAGAATCTTGACATTATGACCCTGCTTTTCTCCCCGATCCCCGTCTTCCCGAAAGGCTCCAATCTCGTGTGCTCCCTTTGGAAGGGCTGGAATAAAGTCAAAAGCTTCACAAGAGTTAGTGAGGACTGGAAGTGGGCGGCCGGAATCAGACAAAACGACTCTATCTGGTTTCCGATTCACGGCATCCGGAGTGTGGAGTCGTGGAACATTCAAAATGCCAAGAAGCTATGGAACAAAGGATTCAAAAAATGGAAACACCTCTGGAAACATGACACCAACAACTGGATCAACTTCGAGGATATTGACCCTCGCTTAAACATCTCCTACGCAGAATGGAACACCTTGCAAAGTAGATGCCTCGCTTGGGATCGCCACAAGACGCGCCTCCTCATGGGACACGATTCACCGAACTCGATTGGTCTCAAATGGCACAACGGAAATAGCCTTCTCAAAATCCCGAACATCAAAGAAACGGCCGACCTCCAGTTCAGCCTCAACAAGAAGTGGTGCCTGTCTTGGACGCGGCTTCGGTGGGACATGAAATTCATGAGTATCTGGCACCCCCTAATTGAGATTAAGAAGTCTGTCCTCTTATGGCAAATTCTTCATCGAGGAATTTGGACCAACCACAAGGCTAACAAACTTTGTGGGATCCCTCCTTGGTGCAAACGCTGTCACCGTGCTATCGAAGACGTCCCACACATCTTCCTTACTTGCCCCAACTCCTACAGAATCTGGCAGACGGTTGGAATGAAAATCAGACTTCAAAAACAGCTTAATTGGAAACAAGTCCTTTTGGGAGAGGCGATCGGCTGCTCTGCGACACTCTGGAACGCCATCAGAGGGGAAGTCGTGTGGAAAATCTGGCGGGAGAGGTGTGCTCTCAACTTCGGCGACTCCCCCAGGGAGTGGTCGATTGAGAAATCACTCTTCCTCTTGGGCAAAAGGATTGTCAACAGCAAGAAGTCCCCCCCCTTCAGACACCATCAAGTTCTCCAGCTGATCAACAACAAGCTTAAACCCAAGTGGGCCCCGCATGAGGGCGACGAGAGGGTGATTAACCTTCTCTGTAATGCAACCTAGGATTCAATCAAGCTTCCCCTGCTTTGTGGGATTTGGGGGGTCCCGTGGGCACTAGTCCCCTTCTATTGTACCTTTGTTTCTTAATTTAATTCAAGTCCGGGAGAGTAGGCTATTGCCGAACTTCCTTTACATTAAAAAAAAAGAGATCCAATGCGGTCGCTACCTGCTATATGGGATTTAACTCACGAAGCATAGCCGCCAGACCTTCGGAACATAGCAAGTCAAGAGTTTAGAGCACGAAGAAGTGCCTTCATTGAATCGTGTGCTTGTGGAGGATAGGATTTGATCCTATGCCTTCTGCCTAGAAAGCAACTGCCCTATTCATGTCCCCCCTGAGGAGCACAAAAAAGGCTGCTTGATAAGTTCCAACCCTGACATACACGTTGATGTAGTTCGTGAGGGTTCCTTCTCCTTCTTTAATTGACGGTAAGAATTATTTTCATCCTCGCATGACACACCAACAACACCAAGTAAGCTTCATTTTATATTCCACACAAGAGAAGAAGCCATCAATGGATTTCTACCCATGCGGTGGAAGGAGAGAGGAGAGAACCTTGCTCTCTCTTCCACATTCCACGTTCTCTCCTCAATTTGATTGTTGGAACACACACATGGATATGTAATCCCACTCCATGGGGATATAGGGGGCTTCAATGGAGGAGCTCATGAAGAAATCTATTCTTTATTTATTGTATGATTTATGCTATCATCTAGGATAAATCTCCTACTACTTTGAAAGAAGTACCAATGAACTAAGAATGGGTCTTCTTCATTTCATATACGATATTTATTTCCATTTGTTTGCACATCCAATACATGAATGATTATTTTTAGCCTACTTCTTTTCGTGGCAACTCTTTAAGAAAGAATACACACACTCTTGGATATGTGAAGAGCTACTTATTTGGGCACACAAGTAAGTATATAAGAAGCCCAAGAGGGACTTCAACAATGGACAAGATGGGAGTTCAAGACCTTGTGTCCCAAGCATGCTTCATCACTATGAGAACACTAAAGTAAAGCCAAAGGATGGATGAAGCTTAATTTCCAGGTAAGTATTTGCACACCTTTCTTTTCCTTGCAAACAAAAGAGCATATAGTGCATGTCATAATAGATATGAATTTGAAAAAGGATGCATAGATTGAGGTGGCCTTATTTGTAAAGTCATATACACAATTAATTCATGGAAATGGTTTGCGGTATGCATCGAATTCATCGAATTGGAACTTTTTGCATGCTTTAAGGAGAGCTTCAATTGTTTAACCTTATGTATGCTACACCTTTTCCAAGAAAGGTGTAAATGTCCTGACATAAACTAAACTATGCATTTGGAAAGTATTACATGGGTTTGAGGGTTATGAAGGAGATTTGCTTTATTCAAGCTTAAGTATGGTTACAAGTTCCATGATAGGAATAATAGTAGTAGAGCCAATTGGCCATAAGTAAAACTACCATTTAGTTCCTATATAGTTGGACTCTTACAATCAAAGAAATGGTACATTGGCAAGATACATTAAGTTTAAAGTCCCTCTTATGGAGTATCAAATTCCATAAAAACCCATGGCATGCATGATCAGCAAGGCCAAGGACTTAAGTGATAGGTCAAAATGTTTCTCTTAGTTAAACACAAGAGAATGGTGGTAACTTAGAGTGGTTATTTGCAAGCTTTAGGAAGAGAAAATATAGCATTATAATATATCTATATATACGTATAGGTAGTGTTGGAAGATGGAAGTGTCAATGATCTTGTTCAAGAAAGTTCTTTGTTTGAGAGAACTAAAGAACTATTCGGAGCTTCACATTATTCTTCCAAGGTAATGCAAGGCATGAAGAGAAGGTAAAACTCAAGGGTTGTAATAAACACTAAGTACCATTTTCTAATTTCCTAGAAATAAAGGATTATTCAAAATAGTAAATGGAATTACCATCTACTTCATTATAGACATTTGATTGGCAAGTCAATTATTCTTTCTCAGATTACTCATTATGTCAAAAAAGATGATATGTAGTTGAGATATGAACTAGCTCTATTAGAAGTTGTAAGATAAAGCGGAAGTACTTACTTGTATGCTAGTGCTTCATTGCTTTTTTTACATCTTCCTACCTAGATGAAGTTCTCATGGATTGGGAGTTCTCAAAGAACCTCAATGCAAGAGAAGAATTTAATACACCATATGTATTGTAAGAATCCTAAGTAGGTTAGGAAAAGAAGTTGGATGAGTTATCCTAAAGGTATCTTGATGCTTAATGGGGATAACATAACATACCTTATGGATTCCAATGATATAGACCTAAGGAAAGTGGTTTCCTATATGAAGCCTAATAGCTAGATCCCCAAGTAAAACCCATGGGTAAAACTTGGAATATGATGGGATCCTAGGTTGCATTTATTCGATCGAATAATTAAAAAATATTGAATATGTTCGTTTTATTTAGGGTTGTCCGAATAAACACAAAAAAAAGGATAGGGATAAACTTTTGATCAAAAGACTTTCGATCAAAAACATTTTCAAACAAAAAAAATTTGATCGAAAGTTCTTTCGATCGAAAACTTATTATCGAAAACTCATTCCATACATGTTTGTTTGAGAGTCTAGAGAGCTCTAATCCTACCATAGAGAATTTTCTTTAGAGGTAAAATTAGTGTTTTGTTTTACAGATTTGAAAGTACGTGTATGCATATATGTGTATGTATGTGCATGTCATACACACACAAACATGCACACATACACACATATACACACACACAAACATGTACACATGTACACACAAAATCATACACACACATAGACATATACACACTAGACATATATATATATACACACACACACATATAGATACTTGCACATATACATACACACAAACATGCATACATACACATGCATATGCATACATACACATGCATATGCATACATACACATGCATATGCATACATACACATGCATATGCATACATACATAGATATATGCATACACACACATGCACATACATACACACATATGCATACGCACACACATACATATACACACACATGCATACACACATATATACACATACACAACTGCACACCTATATGATATGCATACACACACATTTACAAATGCACACATATGCATACACACACGTACATTGTTACACACATATAGATACTTGCACATATACACATATACATATACACATATACATATAGATACTTGCACATATACATACACACAGATAGACACACACACATACACTCACATGCATACATACATGCATATGCATACACATGCATATGCATACATACATAGACACATGTATACACACATGCACATACATACATACATATGCATATACACACATGTACATACATAAATATGCATATACACACATGCACATACATACATATGCATACACAAATATGCATACACACATGTGCATACATACTCACATGCATTCATGCACACACATGCATATGTATACATACATGCACACATGCATATGTATATATACATAAATACAAGCACATACACACAATAAATCGACTTGAGCCTAAAAAAAAGGGAAGTCAAGAAACCTTGTCTACCTTCACAGTCATGTACAAATCGAAAATACAACCATATATAAAATTTTAGGCATACCCCCGAGCTTCATGTTCTAACTTAAAAGAACATGTTTTCAACTCTGTTGTGGGATTCACCTATATTCTATTGAATAAAGGAGAACCTATTGTCTAATACCCATTCAAATGATTCAAGTTAACGATCGATAATGATCCCTTTTTAATGGGAAATTTCTACCTTCATAATCAGCTCAAAATCAATCAACCTTCAAAATAACCTATAAAAATATAAAAAAGTAAAAATTCATTATTATGTGCTTGAAAAAAATTAAAATATATTATAAAAAGTAAAATATTTTATTACTTATTTACATCTATTTTGTCGTAAGTATCGAAAGTTCAAGTGCATAAGTCGATTTCTATCAAAACTTGACCATAACAAGTACTCTTGATGCTATTATCTCAATAAGTCGATTTCTTTCCTCCCAACAAGTCCCTCTTGATGGGATTGTCTTAATGCCAATATCTCAGGTAATAGAAGGGTTTGTGTTGTATCAATACAGGACAACTTCCTAAAGAAGATTTGTGGATCTATGAAGCTATATTGTATTAATACAACACAAATCTTCTCTTAGTTGATATACATTGCCCAAGATGCAATTGATCTTCACTTATTAATACCTTCTCCACCCTTGAATTATCAAAAAGAACATAAAACCTTTTCCAACAATCACAATAGTTTTTAATTCACAATCATACACACACATACACAATCATATTAGATTTTCACTTGCAATCATATAACATACATATACACACTTGCATACACATACTTTCATGCACACATACATACACACATGCATACACGTACTTTCATGCACACATACACATATACACACACACATACATATACATATACCTTCAAAATAACCTATAAAAATGTAAAGAAATAAAAATTCATTATTATATGCTTGAAAAAATAATAAACTATAACATAAAAAGTAAAATCAGTTTTTTACCTGTTTGTATTTTTTTGTCATAAGTATCCAAGGATCAAGTGCATAAGTCAATTTCTATCAAAACTTTGCCATCCCTCTCAATGCTATTGCCACAACAAGTCAATTTTCTTTCCTCCCAAAAAGTCCCTCTTGATGTTATTGTCTTGATGCCAAGGCCCAACATCTCAACTAAGAGCAGGCTCTTGTTGTATCAATACAATACAACTTCCTAAAGAAGATCTATGAATCTATGAAGTTATATTGAATTGATACAACAACAACCTTCGCTTAGTTGATATGCAGCCTTGGATGCCTTTGACCTTCACTTATTAATACCTTCTCAACCCTTGAATTATTAAAAGAACATAAAATCTTTTCCAACAGTTGCAATAGTTTTTAATTCACAACCATACACACACATATACATGCACATACACAATCATATTAGATTTTCACTTGCAATCATATAACATACACGCACATACACATACACATACACATACTATTGTGAAGTAAGAATCAATATTGATTCAAACAATCACAATACATTTTTATTCACAATCATACACACACATACATATACTAATGTGAGGTAAGAATCAATGTCAAATCAAACAATCACACTAGATTTCATTCACAATTATACACACAAATACACATACATATACTATTGTGAAGTAACAATCAATATTGATTGAAACAATCACAATACATGTTTACTCACAATCATACACACACATACATATACTATTGTGAAATAAGAATCAATATTGAGTCAAACAATCACAATAGTTTTTTAATTTGCAAACAAAAATATTTTTCTTTATGATTTTAGTACTAAAGTACTTAATATTTATAGCAAAACTTTATACCTTGTTCTTTCTACGACACTATAAATTTGTAAAAAACAAAGTAACTCTTATGAAAAATGAGTCTAGTTGTATTCTTTTATAAAAAATTATTTGACCAAATTTGTTTCGATCGAAGACATTTCGACCTATAAAATTTTCAATTGAAAACTTTTTTGATCGAAAGCGTGTTCGATAAAAAATTATCAAGTTACCGTGCAAACAGTATTCATTCATGTCCGAATAAGCTGACGTGAAACATACCAATCCCAATCCATAGCCTTAGTTGAGATAGACAAGACCACAAGGGCCTAAAGGTCCATGTTTTAGGTGCCAAGGAGATCATTATATAAGGGAGTGCCCACATCCTCCACTAGCAAAACAAGCACACCGTTATAGCTTTCAAGGTTTTTGGTTCGACTACAATAACGAACATGCCATGCAAGAATGTCCTAAAAACTCGGCCAATGTCTCTAAGGTAACCCTTATTAATGTGATAGACATTGTGCATACTTCAAATGGATCTACACCAAACTATGTACCTATCCAAGCAGTGACGAGAGCCCAAACTTTGCCACGAAATCAACAGTCAAAACCTAACAAGATAGCTAAGAGTAGTGAAGTTGGAGAGTTGAATGGAAGAAAAAATAGATCTTGGAAGGATTCATGAGAAAGACTTAAAAGAAAATGGAGTAAGAAGATAAATGAACTAGAAGGAAGATTAAAGGAGAGGAGAGCCAAAATCTTAGAATTAGCATTCTAAGAGTCAAATCAGGTAAACCAAACATCGAGACCAAGATCTGTTCTAGCTGAACCTATACGTGAGAATTTGGATATGATGTTTAGAGCGTATCAAGCAAGACTAAGAGAAGGACCCCAAGTGGGAGAATCGAGTAAGAACTATCCCAAAGCAAACCTCGAGATATAAAGAACTAAGATCTACATGAAAATGGTAGAATTGGACCAGACCATGTTTGAAGCATCTCAGTATGTCAATTGGAGCAACCTACTGAAGCTAGAGCTACACTTCTAAGTACTACTAGAGAAATTAGAACACTTGATTTCTAACATGGAGAAGGTTGACCCCATGAGGACCTATCCTATTTAAAGACACAAGAAGATACTCCATCTTCTTTGTCACAAGACCCTAATACTACGGATTGGGAGAATCATTTGTCCATACATAAGTACTCACAAGGACTTTTGAGAGAAATTCAAGAAGAGAAATGGAAGTTGGAGCAAGAAACTCACCCACCGATTCAAGAGATAGATGATCTCCAGGAACAATTCCCATAGGACATACCCTCTATATATGGTGAACATGAGGAGGAGCAACCTAGTGAACATACAAATTTTGAATCTAATTCTTTGCAAGAATTACCTCACTTCACTGGTCCTTGGGAAACGACGTCAATTAGTATGAGAGAACCCACCATATTAGTGACAAATGAGGAATCAATTATTCCTAGGAATACATATAGTGCAGTTTCATCTCACTTTAAAAGAGTTGTTGAAGGTTAAACATGATCGGTAGAAGCATGTAGCAAACTAGTTGCCAGAGACTACTACTACCCACTCTCAAGAAGGATCACACAAGAAAGTACCAGAAATACCCATTGAAAGGATTGGAGATATGAGCAAAGGAGAAGAGGAAAATACTTATTTGCCTATCTTCCACTAAGGCTATACCACTAGAGAAATCCTAGACTCAGGTGTTGGAGTGGCCATTGCCACCACTTCCCTTTGGAAACGATGGGGTAAGTCAACACTAAGACCCATGAGGATGAAGCTACAAATGGCTGATGGTCATATTGAGAAACCCTTATGCTTACTAGAAGGAATAACACTCACCACTTGTGGTGTAGAGTTTGAGCACACCTTCGTCATTTATGAGTTTGGAAATAACCACACTTATGAGATGAATTTGGCATGTCCTTTCATGCAGCAATGGCAAATTGTCCAAGATTGGGGAATCAATTCTTTATACCTACAACATCTAGGAGTGACTACCAAATTCAATCTCAAAGACTATTCCCATCATAATGTGCCCCCATTACAGTGGATTACCATCCATAAAACACCTCAAAATTGAGTTAGTACAATCCTTAGCATTAGACCCTTCATGGTTGCACACAAACACTCATTTATGGACGTGTAAAGTAGCTAAACAAGAGGAACAATGAATAAAGCCAAAACCTTAGGATTTGAATGACACCCATGTACCCTGCAAGACCCTACCTATACAGCTATAATATTTCCATATGAGGAATTTGAGCCTCACGGTTGGGCAGAGATCTTAGCCACCATGGCCATAGTGGTACACAAAGAACAATGGACTCCTCACTATGATGAGGATGGCTATGAAGAAGAGGAAGAAGAGTTGATTGCCCTCTCCAGAGAATATAGAAATCTATTTCCATGGAGCTATAAGGATTTGAAAGGACTAGACCCTAACATATGTTCTCATAGAATTCCCATGACTCAAGAAGCCAAGCCTTCAAAATAGAAACCATACACTTATAATGATAATTATGTAGCCAAGATTAAGGAGGAGATAGATTGTTTGATAGAAGCCACATTTATCAATGAGATTGAGCATATTGAATGGGTATCACCCACTGTGGTAGTGCCCAAAAAGAATGAAAAGCGACATGTGTGCATTAACTTGAAAAAAGTCAATGCAACCACTATTAGAGATAGTTATCCGCTTCCTATCATGCAACACCTACTAGAGCAAGTAGCGGGCAAGGAAGTATATAGCTTCCTTGATGGATTTTGTGCCTAAAACCAAGTAGCTATTGCCCTTGAAGACCAACATAAGATGGCTTTTGCCACAGAATGGGGCATATTTGCATTTTGTGTAATGCCATTTGGGCTTACAAATGCACTCTCTAATTTTCAAAGGTTGATGTCTTATATCTTTAAGGAGTCCCTATGAAAGAATTTGGAAGTCTATGTTGATGATTTATGTGCTCATTCCAACACTAGACAAACACACATTCCTAAATTGAAACAAGTCTTTGACAAATGTCGAGAATATCATGTTTGTTTGAGCCCAAAAAAGTGAGTTTTCATGGTTAGGCAAGGCAAGATTCTAGGACACATTGTTTCAAGGAATGGAATCTCTACAAATGAAGAGAAAGTTAGAGTGATTGTAGATCTACGTAGGTCAAAGAATGTCAAGGAAGTATA
Organism: Ceratopteris richardii; assembly: GCA_020310875.1. Taxonomy (NCBI): domain Eukaryota; kingdom Viridiplantae; phylum Streptophyta; class Polypodiopsida; order Polypodiales; family Pteridaceae; genus Ceratopteris; species Ceratopteris richardii. Next base: position 74,813,065 of record CM035443.1, read on the forward strand.
GGCTTTCATGGGACATTTTGGTTACTATCGACACTTTATACACATGTATGCGATCATTGCAAAGCCTTTGTACACCCTTTTGATTAAGTTCGAGTGGACGGATGAATGTGGGAAATCATTTAATGAACTTAAAAAACATTTTTGTTCAGCACCAATTCTGATGACACTAGATTGGAGTAAGCCATTCCATGTACATGTGGATGCTCCCAATTATGCTTTCAGGTGTGTGCTAGCACAACCTATTGTCAAGGGAAATATAGACCTTCTTATAGCATATGCAAGTAGGCAAATGAATGCAGCTGAGAGAAACTACACCACCATTGAGAGAGAAGGATTAGGAATGGTTTATGTAGTAAAAAAATTTAGACATTACTTACTAACAAAACAAATTCAAATTCTTCACAGACCATCAAGCACTATTATACATAGTAAACAAGCCTTGCAACACGAGAAGACCATTAAGATGTTCTCTACTATTAATGTAGTATGATTTTGAAGTGGAATTCAGAAAAGGGAAAACCCATCTTAGAGGCGATCATCTCTCATGACTCGCTATGAGAGAAGCTCCTCAATGGATAGCTGATGACTTATCATATGCATATTTGTTTAATCTTGAAGTGGTCCCAGAATGGGCCAAACCAATTGTCCCTATTCTCACATTTGGACCCAAGAACCCTCAAATCAGGATCAAGGAAGGGGAGATAACCAAGTCATAAAGATATCAAATAATGGCAGGAAGTATTTACAAATAAGATAATCAGAATAGTCTAGAGCAGGAAGCTCAAGACTACACACTCATTGGTGATAATCTATACAAAAGAGGAAGAGATTGATATCTAAGACAATGTGTTCATGAGAATGACTATTTGAGCATATTAGAAACTACGCACCAAGGTGTTGCAGGGAGTCATTTTCATCCCATTCGGATAATCAAGGTCATACTATTCTCAGGACTATGGTGGCCTACTCTTCACATGGATGCACATACATATGTAAAAAGATGTGATGTTTGTCAAAGAGCTCAATTTCCAACATGCAGAGATGGGATGCCACTAAAACCCATGATGGGAGGACGTGCATTCTCTAAGTGGGGCATAGAATTTGTTCGAACCATTAACCCCCTGCAAAAGGCACTAATGCAAAATACATCATTGTCATGATAGATTATCCCACCAAATGGGTAGAGGCTAAGGCTACAAAAAAGAATGATGCACATGTGACAACAAAATTCTTATTTGAGAATGTCTTTACAAGGTACGGATTACCTATAGAACTAGTGAGCGATAGAGGGAATCACTTTCTAAACAAAGTCATTGAATATTTGTTACAAGATTTTATGGTGATTCACAAGAAATCTGCACCATATCATCCTCAAGACAATGGACATGCAGAAAGTACTAACAAGATCCTTTGCAATGTATTGATTAAACTCATAAACAATAAACATTCAGATTGGGACAAACAATTACACCACATTGTTTAGGCATATCGAGTGGCCTACAAGATGGTACTCAATGCAACTCTCTTTCATATGGTTTTTGGTCAAAATGCAGTGCTTCCCTTGGATTTTTTGATACCCACCCTTAAGATTGCACAAGAGAATCAATGGACTGGCCATGAGTTATCATCAAGGATCATGGACTTAAAACGATTAGGAGAGACTAGGCTAAGAGCAACAACAGGAATATATGCAGCCAAGAAGAAACAAAAAGCATATTCAATGCACATGTAAACGACAAAGGCTTGAAAGAAGGAGATTTAGTCCTAGTCTATACGCTGACACAACATGCACGAAAGCTAGAGAAATGTGGTTATGGACCTTTGGTTATAAATCAGCTTTCAACGAGTGGAGCAGTAAGTAGCCACTTTCGAAGGGGAGATAATGCATAATTATATTAGTGGCTATAAAGTCAAACTTTATCAGTAACCTCTCATCAAGGACATGCTAAGATGACTCACACTGGTGAAGAAGCGCAAGGATGAAGAGAAAAGAATATGAAAAGAAGCTCATGCAAAGGCCTTAGAACACATTAAATGTATGAAATTAAGAAGACAAGGACTAGGGAGGGAAGGTTGTAATCAATTAGAAGGCATCCAAGTACCCCTTTATCAACATAAAAGCCCCCAGATATCCTATGGCAATGTTTCAGACAAAGTTATTTGCTTATCCTCGCATAGTGGATAGGAGACCATTCATTATGTTTATGCTAAGGAAAGGCAATAGTCTCAAGGATATTAGGGTGCTAATTGATTCAGATGCTGCAACTAGTGCGATTAGGGGGTCTCACTATCAAGATATGGGACTAGAAATGCATCCTATAGAGGCATACCTCATAGGGATAGGAGGCATGGAAACCCCTTGCATGGATGAGGTGGACCTTCCTATCCTCATGAAAGAGGTAACCTTGATGGTGAAGCTCCTAATTTTTCATGACAATGACTTGATAGAACCACTAACTCTTGGCTAGCATAAGCAGGTATAAAATACGATTGTTAGCAAAGGGATATGCATAGAAATATGGCATTGATTATAAGGAAAATTTCAGCCTTGTAGCTAAATTGGCTACTATTAGGGCACTTGTTGCATTGGCGATACTGTAGTGATTGTATTGATCTATTACATTATTCTTGTATATTTTCTTTATGTAATATAAAGAAGTAGAAGAAGATTATTCTTCATTTCCTCAATTTGTGTGTGCTCCTCTCATTGTATGTAAGAGATGTGTGAGAGCTGTCTTTTTTATCTCTTTTCCTTTGACAAAATCAACCATTTGAGGCATGTAAAGTTCTCAAGAAAGGACCTCTAGTAGAAATACAAGCTACATGAACATTAATAATTGGATTTAAAAGCTAGAAGAAAGCACCTCAACATATATCAAGGAAAAATCTATAATAAGGTAATTATTTTGAACTTTGACTATTTCATCAAACTCAAAGGAAGCTTAGAAAGCATATGAGTTAAAGCAATGGTTGAGTATGCTACAAGGAAGGATCTTCTTTGCTCACCATAAACCCTTTATGCTGCAAATAAGTTACAAGTTTATGATTTCAAGCACTTGGAGTTTGCTTTAGCCCATATAAGGATCTCATTAATCTAGACACATATTCACGATAATATGAGTTTTCAAACCTAGGGGGTTGAGCCATGTATACCTCTTTTGAGATCCATCCATTAAGAAATGCATTCATCACATCCATCTAACATATCTTCTTATTCTTGGCAATTGCAATACTCATAAGCACTTTGATTGTGGCCATCTTTGCCATAGGAGAGAAGGTCTCCTCATAATCAATGCCTTGGGTTTGAGCATACTCCTTTGTCACAATCCTAGCCTTGTACACATTAATGATTCCATCATAATTTTTCTTTATCTTATAGATCCATTTGGACCTAATGAACTTCATGGTAGTGTCTTCGGAACTAACTCCGAAGTGTTGTTTTCTTGCAAAGCTTCAATTTCTTCTTCCATGGCATGCTTTCATTTTGGTTTGTCCTTGGCTTCCACATTAGATGATGGCTCTTTAGAATTTAAGTCGAGAGCTATGTAGATAGAGTGCTTAGTTACCAATGGGGTGTCATAATGATACCTTTCTAGCTTCTTCTTCTCCCTTGTAGATCTTCTAATGTTTTGTTGAGAGGATTCTACAACATCCCTCACCTCTTGTACCTTTGTTTTAACTTTGGTGTTCCATGAATTGATCCGCCTCCTAGGAGTCTTTTGAGCATCCTTTGAATCATATTAACCTTCAAATGTATGTGTATCTTTGCTTGAGAGTGTGGTGAAAGTCTTCCTCCAAGTCATAGGGCAATTTGAATTTCTTGCAATCATCTTTGATCCAAGACTTATTTTCATAAAATATTACATCATCACTATGAATTCTTTGTTTCTGGGGTTATATAGCCTATAACCCTTTTGATTTAGCTCGTCGCCTATAAAGATACATTTCTATGCCTTTGGATCGGTACATGGCCTACATTATGCATAGTAAATTTTGAACCATCAATGAACTTCACAACCACATCTCCAATCTCGACAATGTCACACTGATAAGAATCACCAAGTCTTTTTGACCATTCTTTTCCTTGTTCTTGCTCCTGCCATGTTGCTGATTCTTTCCTTGATAAGAATCACAAGCATTGTATGCATCTCCACCTTGACTTCCAACCATAGATTTTCTACAAATCTCCTCACTCAAGTATGTCATCATAGACTAGTTTACCACTAGGTGCACTATTGCTAATAGCAGTGGCAAGTTGCACAACAACAAGACTACTTTCATTTCATTATCCATGTCCATTTTTTGAGCGTGTAACTGAGAGAATATAGCATCAAACTCATTCAGATGAGCAACAACACTATATGTGTCCTTCATGCGAAGGTCATATATCTTTCTCATTAGATACACTTTATTTGATGCCGTTTCTTTTCCATATGTATTGCATAACTTCTTCCAAAGCTCCTCTACACTTTCACAGCCCAATAATGTAGAGTAAACATTATCTGCTAGGTGCAATCAAATGGTAAACCTAGCCATTTCATCCAACTCATCTCAATCATCTTCATCCATGTCAGCAGGTTTCTTTGAGATTCCATTTACTGGCTTCCATTGCCTCCTCTGAATTAGCACATCTTTAATATGATTCTTCCATAAAGCAAAGTTTTTGCCATCAAATTTTTGAATCTCAAAATGGTATTTGCCCTACAAGTTATAACTGCTTTTGGGAACATTGGTACTAGATTGAGATGTGCTTGAGAAGTGTGCAAGTTAATTCTGAGTAACCAAACTTTATCCCCAACATGATAAGATGGATTATGAACACCGTGTTGATCTCCATAATACGTATATTGTTCTCGAGATATGTGGACCTCTTGCTTAGATTCTTTGTTAATATCCATGAAGTTTGGGCCTTATCTCTAGCACTTGGGTTTTTCACATGGTTTGAGAGTTGTACATGCATTCTTGGGAGTGGTCCATATTTTGCAAAGAAGGGAGTTGTTATAAAGTAATTTAATGACATGAGGGTTTGACAGGTTCAAACAAATTTGCGATCGGACATCATTTGGTCATTCAAGTGTAGGGTGGAAGTCTCAAGACTAGAATTAAGTAAAGGTGCTTATGATGTCTAGACAAGCAAAGATGTTTGGCCTAGTGGTTAAGTCATATGGATGAGAAGGAGGAGATCTTGGGTTCAAGTCCTATGAGAGTCATGGGAGAATGTTTTGCCCCAAGAGCTCTAGAGCCTTCTAGAAGCATCCAGTTGAGTTAGCTTTAGTTAACTAGGACACTTGGCACACATGTAGCTACATGGCAGACACTTGGATGGTTAGTATCCATGTGCCATAGTAGCTAGTCCCTTGGAGAGAGCTATATATAGAGGCATATGGTTTGGAGGAAAAGAGACTCATCTCTCTGTGTGGTTGTCATAATGTTTCATTGGTATCAGCGCCTTTTAGGATCCATAGTGATCTTGAGAGGAATCGTGGAGATCTTTCTCATCCTTCCTTCACAAATACATTTTTTCATCTTTCTTCCCTTCTCATAAATGTCATCTCTTAATAGTTGGGCACCATTTTTGGGCAAAAAGGTTGAAAAAAGTTGGCCTTCATGAGAAGTGGTTAGGAATCGAACTCAGAACTTGACCAACTTGAATCTTTAGCTCTATCCATCTAACTTTAGCTCCTCAATAAATGCTACATTCACGATAACTATGGTAATCATTTCTACTATTCTACCACGACGTTACAAAAGGCATATGTCTCTTGTTTTTTGCATGGCAAAAAGTGTTCTAGCATTGAGCAACACATCGATCTAACCATTATGCTACCCAACTTCTTTTACTATTATAAACCTACAAAACATTAGATATTCTTTTTCTTTGAGCTCTCCTCGACATTTTTTCCACTCTATAATAAGTACCCGAGAGCTAGACACAAGCTCTATGTTATTTTGAAGAGAGCACGAGAAGAGCAAAGAGATTCAAAAGAAAGGATGGAGCAAGAGCTCTCAAGATACGAAGATTTCTCATCCGAAGAAAAATGCAAATCATGTAGGAGGGAATCTCTGACCTCTCTCAAAAGGTATCATATAATGTCCAAATTTGATGATTTTAATTTATATCTATTGCTTGGAGTATTTTCTATAGGTATATCTATTCGAATTTGAGAAACTATCTGCAGCTTCACTTTATAGAACATCCAAAGTAGCCACTTCAAACATGTTTCTAGCTGATGACAACCTAACAAGTAGTCAACTTTGGGCACATGCTGCTCTTTCCTCCAATGTCTCTTTTTTATGTAACATTCATATTATGACCCAATGTTGAGGGGAAACATGTACTAAAATACATTGATATATGTATTTTAGTACATGTTTGTGCTGTTGTAACATTCATATTGTGCCCCAATGTTGAGGGGAAACATTATGTTTGCTTTGTAAGAGAGAACGAGGACAAGTGAAGCAGATGCAAGTGCATCTCAAGACATCAAGGACTATAAGAGATGGAAGGCTTGATGCAAAGCATCTCTTGCAACATTGAAGAGCCATTGGATCATTGGATCATTGGATCATCACAAGCACCCATTTACTCTTTATTTCTTGTTTTCTCATACTTGATTTGGTTGCATGATGCATAGTTAGTGCATATGCATGGCTATGAAGATGAATTGTAGGAATGTTTAGATTGTTTTTATTTAGGCATTCATGAAAGAATTATACATCTTCATTTAAGGAAAGAAAGGAACAACATGCATATCCACTCCTATGCATCTTTGCAATGTTGCTCATGGTATGCTAATTTTAAAAATTAAGAAAAACAAAGAAGTAGCATACAAACTTATCAAGTAGAGAGCTATTATTTAATATCCAAAAGTTTATCTTTATATGATGGGAGATAATCCTATTCATTTCCACCTAAGAGAAGATCATTGAATCTTCATTAGAGTCTCATGGATTTTTTGGAGACTAAGAGAAGATCATTGAATCTTTATAGTTAGTGAAGGTAAGGAATCTTTAAAGAGGATCTCTTAGTACTAGAGACTATGGGGTATTCTAGATGGCATAGCCTAGATGGAAACCACTTAGAGTGTTTGGCATCACTTATGGGTTTCACAAGGAGCATTGATACATGACCTTAGCTCACTTATGAGCAATGGATTCCACTCAGAGAGGAAGTTAGATAAGATGCCATATACTATGGGAATCCAATAAGTACTGACATTGGTACTTAAGAACTAGCTAAACTTGGTAGCTTGATGCTCTTAGAATCAAGTCACCCTTGGTTAGAGCTATATAACAAACTCGTTGGACGAACGTCCATAGTCATCTCTCTCGTGGTAAAGGAATTCCACCACAATAGTCTTTCTTTTAATAATCTTTTCAAAATGTTTGTGGAAAAAAAAATCAAGTCTTTTATACTTTAATCAAAATATTTTCCTAATATTATTCCAACTATATTAGAAAATTGAAAGCCGTAGCCATCAAGTCTACAATTCATCATCTCTAGAGTCATTAAGCCTCTCTTGTGCCTCTACCTAAGATGGAACACCATCGTTCAAAATTATATCCACCACCTTATTTGAACAAGTACAAGACTCTGAAATAAAGATAAAACAATCGAAAAATAAATATAAAATTGCACACACTCCAAAATAATAATGCTGGATAGTGGCTTTGAAACTTTGAAATAATCACTCACGCTTTGTAGGCAATCATCACCATGAGGCCTAAATTTGACATAAATACACAAAATAGCATATGATAGGTAGAATTTTTTTCTACCTTTCAAATGAGAAATTTTGATACATATAACATACTTATAGATGTATAAAAAATGACAGGTAAATTATCAATCTTACCTTCTGATTTGACAAGGGGTTAAAAAATACCATTATTGAGAGGCAAAATGGCCCTTGATTGGCAAAATGCCCTTCAATTTTAGAGTTTAGTAGGCACATCAACGTTTTAAACTCAGGGATTGAGCTGTAAGCACCTTGCCTAAGGCTCAAGCGTGGTATCCATCAAGCCACCATGGATGGCTTTTTTCCATGCTATTTCCTGTGCATCTTTGGACCTGATCAAACCATAGAAATTCAGTCAAAGATGCGGATGTTGTAGAAACACTCGCAAAGGGGACGGCCTGGGAAGTTGGAACGTAGATCCCCCCAGGGAAGGCACCGCTCACGGTTTGGAACAGCACCTTCTGTGACAAGACTGAGTGCCAAACGGAGAAGCGGCAGCAAGCGTACGGCATACAAACAAGGTTGGGATGCAGGCCCAGATACAAAATCCTTTGGCAGCTCTGCCCAACAGGCCAATGAAGGTCAACGTGGGAGGGGTGAAGTTTGATACGAATACTGCGACCCTGCAGGGGGCGGGGCAAGGATCCCTGCTGGCGAAGCTTGCGGAAGAGTACTCCCTGGACAAGCGCACGGAGCTCTTCTTGGATCGCGATCCCGATCTGTTTCGCGCCATTCTGTCTCTCCTGCATACAAAGCGTCTGCCACCACTCCCCGCGGGATCAGACCTCGACCTCCTCATTGTCGAAGCTGCGTATTATGGTGTCCTTGAGTTCGTTAAGTCGTGCCTATACCCACCTACTCTTGATGGCCTCGACGTAGAAAAGTCAAAGGCCCTCCTTTCGAATGGGCGTGATTTCCCGTCAGCTATTTCTGTCCTCCATTCGGATGGTTCGCTTTGCCTTGGCCATGGCAGCAAGGTTACGTTCTACGACTGGGCTCTTCGTCGTTGCTCTACCACGCTTACGGAACTGTTAAGTATTGGATCGTTACAATTGCTGTCTGATTCTTTGGTTGCCATGGGCTCTCCGGACATGCCTGGATTGCATGTGTATGATGTATTGCGCAGCAAACATAAAAAAAGCATCATGTGGAGCGGAACACAGGATCCGAGGGTTTTCAAACCGAGTGTTTACGCGATAACAACTTCATCAAAGTCCATTTTTGCCAGCTTTAGCAGTGCAAAAGGTGGAGACAATACAATTGCTTTTGTGGATCCTGAACGCTTGGAAGTTGTAGATGATATCGGCAGACAGAGTGGTCTGTCTGCTACTGTGCCAGGCAAACTACAATGGATGGAAAAAAGAGGGTTGCTGGTTGCAGGTTCAACAGTAGCAGGCCCATTTGGGCACACAGCGCATCTGCGCTTATTTGATGTGAGGAGTAAAGAACAAATCTGGGAATGGAAAGAACCGAACTTAACACTTCGAGCTCAAGAGAAAGATAGTTTTGCTGATTGGACAATTTCAGAAGACATTGATGGGATTTTTAAGATAGGGGTTGCATCTGGGCGCATGGAGCTTTTAGATCTGAGATTGTTGAAGGAAGAGTCTGATCCATGGATGATTATGAGAGAAAGTAGGCCAGACTTGAGGAAATGTGAAGGAGGTGTGTCAAATCTGCTTGTAGCAAATGGCAGGCAAGTATTTTGTAGTCGAGGAGGAGATATAGAGGTTTGGTCCGAGGTTCCACTGCAGTTAGCACCTGATGAAAAATTCTGGGAAACATCTTTCAGAAGAAACTTTTTGGATCAAAGACGCAGTGTGGGTACAGGGTATGAAATCGCTGCCATGGCTGTAGGAGGTAATCGGCTTTTTGTAGCTCGGAAAGAACTCCAGGGTTTGGAGGTTTGGGAGACTAGAGGATGTCATAAGTTATGAGCTGTATCATCCCAAGTGTGAGGAAGAACCTCACTCTTCTTTGTTCAAATAAGTGAGTCCTTCAGTTGACAAGTAAGGATGAACTTTACTGACCTTGCAGCCCCCCCTCTAAACTTGTATAAGTGACATCATTCATGCTTATGAATATGAGACAGCACCCATGTTTGTGAATATGGTACATTGACTTAGACTTATAAAGATAAACAGGTCATGTGTGAATAATCTGCATTTTTATTGTCATTGATATGGCAGAGCTTGTATCTAGTGGCTGTTTTTTTCTAATTGAAACCCTATAACTGGCTAGTTAGGACAGGAAGAAGGTTCTTTTTAATCCTTTTCATGTCCTCTGAGCTGTCTTTTGGTTCGATGCCTAATTAATGGGAAATCCAATTATTTGTCCATAGCAATCTGCTACATGTATGATGTACTAAGCTCTTTGTTTCAAATGGGTTTGGCTTGAAACTGCCTCTATCATGGAGAAGTTAATTTGTTTTATTAATATTACTATTATTATTGTTGTTGTTGTTGTTGTTGTTACCACCACTACCACTACCACTACCACTGCCACTGCCACTGCTACCACTACTACCACTGCTGCTGCTGCTGCTGCTGGCGGCGGCGCCACTGCTGCCACCCTGCCACTGCTGCCACTGCTGCTACTGCTGCTACTGCT